>JANHGO010000033.1:9852384-9872088 GCA_024606505.1 Aquila spilogaster | reverse complement strand
GGGGGACAGCCTGCCTCACCATGGTCTTCCTCACGGGCTGCAGGGGAATCTCTGCTCCGGCGCCTGGAGCACCTCCTGCCCCTCCTTCTGCACTGACCTGGGGGTCTGCGGGGCTGGTTCTCACACATATTCTCACTCCTCTCTTCTGGCTCCTGTTGCACAGCCGTTTTTTTTCCCCGCCTTCATAACTATGTTATCACAGAAATGTTACCCCCGTCCCTGATGGGCTCGGCCTTGGCCAGCGGCGGGTCCAACCTCGAGCCGGCTGGCATTGGCTCTGTCAAACGTGGGGGAAGCTTCTAGCAGCTTCTCACAGAAACTACCCATGTGACCCCCCCCTTGCTACCAAAACCTTGCCATACAGACCCAATACATCCTGAAAATATATTTTCAATTTCTGTTTTGGAAAATCTTCAGTGAAGTTTGAGGTCTTCCTTTGAAGTGACACCTCTGACTCCAAGTTATCATTCATCTCCGTCTGTCTTTTACAATCTCTACTGAATTGGGAAATGTACACTTTTGTCTGAATTCAATTTATTTTTATAAGAATAGCTAAAGGTAGATCTACACTATGCAGCAGAATACAGAACAAAGGTTGCTAACCTTAGTCTGACTTGCATCTACCGTGTGTCACAGTGCAGTACTCTACAGAGACACTAGCTGGTGTCCCAAAATGCATATTAACTGGAACAGTTAAAGTAGCTACCCTTTCTAACAGAGGTATTGAAAGAGAAATTAGTTTTCCAGAACTGATGTTGAAAAGGGGAAGAAAAAAAAATAAAATTCAACCCTCAAATTCATGCCTGGCAAGTGATTAAGGGGATTGCTGGAGGGTGCTGGAGAAGCAAACAGAAGAGGTTATCAACCATGTTGCCCAGAAGCCAGAAAGGTTATGTGTTTTCTCTCTCCAGTGTCTGAAAGGAAGTCTACAGTTTGTGTGTGAGGGATAATATGTATGGCATTCCACATTTTGGGGCTGAAGTAACAGCATCTTGCTTTTGTAAGTGAAAAAGTTAGGAAGCAGACTAAAACTATAAAGCATTATCCTTGTTTTGTTTTAAAATCTCTTGGTTTTAATCATTTGTGATTGACAACTGAGAAGAAACTTGAGCAAAACTCAGCACTTGCAATGTTGTAATTAAAAACAAAATCAGACGCTGACAATGACACTTGGTCAAGTGTTTCTCAGTTGTGAAAGTCCACAGGCAGAGCAGACTGAGCTTTCCATTTTGTCAATAGACAAAACAATAAATACAAATCTAGTCCAGGGTGACTAACTCAAGTTTAGAAATTTTAGGCAAATAATTCAGGTCAGATATGGTATTAAAAAGAAAATTTCTTATGTTATTTCACTAGAGTGTGAAATATTATTTAGGAAAGCAGAGAGCTTTATTTATAGTTTTGCAGACTCCCTACTTCACTCATTTTGCTAAACTCCTCTACTGTAACATGGAGCAGTAAATGTTTCTGGGTAGACTTTATGAAGAAATGAAGCGGTAAATTGCATTATGTTTTGTATTATCTCTGTCTGCCGCTAAACAATGCAGCATCAAATGTAGCTCATATGTACAACAGCTTTTACTAGAAAAAACATCAGTTCTGATAAACTCATTCTGTAAATAGCAAGTTTTCCCCCTCATGCCATCTCAAGTTGTTTTTCTCTACACTCTTTGAGTGTGTGGCACAGGACTGTGATCCCAAGTTCATCCGTTTTTGAGGTCTGCGAAGATATTTCATTTAGTCCATCGAACCAGTGATGTCCAGTTCCTGGGAGCTGACTGAGGTGGGGAGGGAGGGTGCTGTGGTCCAGCAGAATCGTGTTGGCTGTGGCACCCCACTGAATGCCCTCTTCCATACGGGCCCCTCAGCAGCCCGTGTGTGCCGCGGGTAGCACACCCTCGCTATAGGCACCAGTGCGAACAGCTCCGGCACTGCACGTATGCTGCAGCCTTGCTCACGTGTCAGGAAAGGGGCTATATCGCACGATCCTCAGCTGCTGCTAAGAAGGTTTGTGGCTCTGAAAGTCAAACCAGCTGAACCGAGAGTAAGAATTTAAAATGCATTAGTTGGGGAATGCTAAGTCACTATCGGGATATTTTGGTAAATTAAGTGGTCTTTCTTCACAAGAAACTGGTCTACGTTTGTGTGGTTGCATGCGCGCATGTATTTAATACCTATTAAAGATACGCCCTTGGTCAATTGGGTTCATGTCCCAGCTGGAAAAATTTGTTGTGGAAAAGAAATGCTATACAATATCAGACTGCTCAATGATTTCTCTAAGCCCCCCTACAAAGGTCAGAGCAATCATAAAACAATTGTTCGGAGTTACTCCTTTACCTGCCTCTGAACAGGTCAATCTCTTCTGGATTTAAACTACGGTGGTCATACTGATGGCAGTAAAACTTGAAGAAGATCAGGACATACTCTAGGCAAATAAAATAAATAAGAGGAGCTGGAATTAAATACTTGACTGTGACGTACTGTTTAATATACGCTCTGTTCATGGCAAGTCACAAGTTAGAGCTGACCAATTCCAGTCATCACAGAGTTCATTATTCTTCATTACCACCCATTTAAAGATCATTACAGCGTAAGTAAAAAGCACTTTTGGAAACAAGTAGGATAAAGGAAACTTAAAATGGTAGAGCATCCAGAGGTTTTTATATTTCCCTGCTGTGTGGTACTTTCTAGTGCCCCTTGTGGCACTTTTTCTTCCATTAAACAAATCACTTCTAAAAATTTCCTACATCTTTCACCTCTAAAAATGAAGATGCAGTGGTCTGTATCTCTTAGCTTGCACAGAAGTACCTTGAAAGCTTTTTCTTGACAAAATCCCTTACAACCTGTGGGAAAGGAAGAGTAGGAGATGAAAATAAATGTTCTGTGTCATTAGTCTTCTAAGAATTTGAAGGAAGCCTTCCTTTTCGGCTTTTTGCTGTGCACTTCATTTCCACGACTTTTTAATGCATGTTTTAGAAACTTTTCTGCTTTAACTGTAAGGACTTTGAAGCTGATTTACTTCTTTTATTGTTTGCAAATAGTTCAAAAATTAAAGAAGCCTATCAGAGCAAAGAGATTGGCCAGTTATTGTACGGGTATTATTAAAAATTAAATACAGGATTTTAGAAATAAAAACCTTGTAGCAAAATTGTGCTCCGGAAGCTGCAGTACTTGTGTAGAAAAACTCTACTGATGTGAAACAGTTTAACTATAAAACAGCTGTGTGCTCTGATGGCTGAAGAAATTCCCATTTTAGTGTAATGGCTCATATTGTTGAAAAACTCCACTAAAGATGATGAAAAAAAAGAACAGTAAATGTTTTTTATTATAAAATATGATTAACTTTTCACATGATTGGGCCATATGAAAGAGATGGAAGAGGAAAAAGTAATTTAAAAAATAATTAAAATTGATATTTGCAAAAGGTTTATTACCTTGATTTTTATTAAGGTTTTCTGCTAGCTGCTCTGCTCCCTGCTGTTCCAGATTTTTCTGCGAGAAATCAATCATAGATTTTAACAGTAATTCGCCTGTCACCAGGAATTTTAATTGTCAGTGTGATCATTTATTAAAAACCAGAGGTTGATCTGCCCTCTGCTATGCAGCATGTATTTCCATAGATTCAAATTAAAGCAATGGTGCAAGCATGTGTTACACAATAGAAATAACACCGCAGGAAGAAGAGCTGGTGTGGTATAGGCAATTCTCTAGTGCTAATAATGCTGAAGGTGTAGATACCACTGAGGGGTTTAGTACTATGGGCTATGATACACGCTAACTTGGAGGAACTTCTGCTGTATCACTAGGGGTATTTGAAAAGTCTTTTCACCAAAGGAGTCTGTGCACTAAGAAAAAGGGACTTCTAAAGAAACTGCCCTTTATTCCAGCTCTGCTCCAGGTAGCAATGGAGCAGGACTTGAGTGGGGTCAGCTGCTGCTGCTCTCCTGGAGTAATAGATGCTTGGGTTTGGAAATTGAAACCCATGATCCTGTCTAAGAGGCCACATGGTTAAATTTACATAGAACCTCATTGGTAAAAGCTGGAACTAAGTTATTTTTGCAGCGAGGAAAAAAAAAAGAAGACTCAAAATGAATAGTGAATCGAGATCTATCTTTCAGGAATTATGGCTTCTAGTCTTGTTCTTTAACCATGCGAAAATACTGTTTCACCTTTTTGGATATGAATTAATATTTAAAATATAATTTTGGTACCAAACCTACATGCATAAAGAAACACAAGCTCTTAATTGTTGGCAACATAGGCCATTCTCATCCTTAATGTTACTTTAGGCGCCTGCTTGAGGCACTGGAGCTAGAAGGGTACTTGGCTACGAGCCCTCTACCATTAGAGGAGAGTGTTAAGGCTTGAATTGCTCTGAGCAAGAGTGTGTATATCCTTCTTCATTGGTGCTAGAGGGAACTTCAGGTCATTAAGCTTCAAACTTAGATATCTCAGATTTCATAAATGTTGGACATTGTAGCCACATTTGGGGCACCGGACTCTGTGGCCCTGTATTGAAATTTAGTCTTCTCTGACATTGTCCACCTCTTTTCTCTAAGTTTTCCTATATGATGACAGGTAGGATTCAAGGAAGAGAGAATACAACAATATATAGGTGAAATCTTATTTACTGATCTCAAGACTATACATATTTATACACAGTGATGACTTAATCAAAACTATGCACGTAGTCCTGAGAGCAAAGGGTTACCTTGCTCCCGTATGAATGGAGAATCCAGCATGTACATCCAGCCATATAAAGACTTAGACTGACTGTGAAACTTGTTAGTCTACATAGATTGCTGGGCCCCCTTTCATATTCTCCTTACAACAGCCTTACACTGGTCTGACTTTGTTAAATCAAATGGAATTTGACTGAAGTGAAACTGCAGCAGCACAGGTACGATCCAACACACTCCTTCGAAGTCATACAAAGGTGCTTATTAAAACAGATCACTTCGTATTAAACATGCAAATAAACTGGCATCGTTATTTAGTGACCAAGAACGGCTTGTCTTTTAGCATAATTCTCTGCACCTGTGGATGTCGTAACTTTCTCTGGAAAGGGCTTCCTTTCATTGTGGAATTGGTGGAGTCCTTCCCATGAGCCAGAAATCTGCACTGTGATAGAAGGAGGATGCTGGACGTAAACGATTAAAGCACTCCTGACAAGTTCTCAGAAATGTGTATGCCAAGGACAAATAACCTAGACCAGAATTCATTGCATGCTTACTATGTAATATCTGGAAGTAGGAAATTATGGGGACAATGCGATGTTAAAGCAGAGATCTCTTTCAGATCTTCTAGGTATGGGAGAGGGCAAAGCTGCAGCCATGCCATCAGCTAGGACAGCTAGCATTTGAGGTCTTTCAACAGGCTGATTACGAAGGATTTCCACCAGGAACTTCTTTCAGAGATTTGGTTTCATCAGAGATCTCCCACCTCTAGCAGGGGGGTTTATCTCGGCACTAAAATATAACTGCTGTATGAAATAGAATAAAACTCATTCCCATGTCCTGCATTTACCAGGTTTTGGCTAGCAGGATATATAAACTGTGGAGTTTAAAACATCCCTCCAACAGAGATTTATGTTAGACTGGCAACATTGATACCCAAATAAAAAATACTGTTGTGCAGCATGATGTCTGGAGTCCACAGAATGCAGAATGAGTTCAAAGAGCCGAGGCTGTAATTTTCTCTTCTCCTCTGGACACTAACCAGGTTTACATTTCCCTCTCTGTTGGTGGACACTCTTTTCTGTTGTTCTTTTTTATTCTTTTATGCCTCATTAAGGTTTTCTTGCAATATTTGCTGAAGCCAGGTTCCCACATACTTGGGTGACTGCCAAGAACTCAGAATTTCACTTAGCACCAAAAATTAATCTAGTTCTGATCAGGAAAAACACTTTATTGATGGAAGTGATAGTTGGGTAAATTCTAAAAGGTAGCGTTTATTAAACCCTCTCCTTTTCAAAGGCTGGTTTTAAATTAAAAACAAAGGCCCATGTAATCTATTTTATTATTTCTATGGAACATCGCTTCATTTAAAATTAAAAGGAAATGCTATTAAACTAAGCAGTAGTCTAAGTCATTTTTATGTGACTCCTAGCTCTTAATAAAAGCATAGCTGTTCGTGTAACTCTGTATAACGCTGGATAGCAATAAAATGTCTTCCTCATTACAATCAATACCTATGAATAGCAAAGACCTGCAGCGTGCCACGGCCTTTCTCAACAGGCAGCCTCACTTGGTGGTAAGGAAAATTGCTATCATCTTGTATGAAACCATTTTAGCATCACCCTGAGCTTAATAGAGCAGTCTTTCATTGCCTGTTAACAAGCTGAGCTATTGCCAGAAAGTGTTTAAACTGACAAATGTTGTCAACGTTCTTTCCTTGCAAAGACGATTTTTTTTTGTTGCATTTAGTGTGTTAACATTAGTTTGAATTCTGTCAAAACATATGTTGATTATTTTACTTAACAAACCAATCAGTCCCTTGGTTCAGGGTACAGAAAATCTCTAAATAACAATAGCCAGATATCAGCATACCAGTGGTAAGTTGGAGCCCGTATGCTTGCAGTTAATTTCATCATGATTCCAGGTGCCTTAAAATGTGGAGCAGATAGGAACATTAAGGGCTGTATTGTGTAGCCCACCCTTTTGCTCAGTAGTCAGTCGTCCTTCCTATGCAATGTACAAGACATTGCTGTTTTAACGACAACCCACATATATCAAATGTGATGGAATGACAAACGTCTCGTAAAGGCCAGACGTGCTGACATACCACAGGCGTTTATGGTCATATATGTACTTGCAGCTGCATATGATGCATACTGATAATAGCATGCATAAAATAGGACAAGTGAAGGTACACGATGTTTATACAGGTTTTGTGTAAGGTGAACAGTCACATAAAGAAATTCAAGAAAAGGATCACTGCATTGCTCTGTATTCTGGGAAGATGAAACCTAAAACTGTCCAAATTTGTTAACAGGAGAAAAATTAAACATGAAGGCTTTTTGGGAACATACATCAATTTTATGATTTCAGCAGTTGGGAGTATAATAAAGATGCGTTATTTGTGCTGCAACGACTTTCAAATTACACAAATGGTCAAGCTGGCTTTGACCATCTGCCCTCCATTTTTGTAAACCTTTCATGGGCAGTTAGAGCTAGGAAGAGGCAAGAGGACACACTGTAGAAGGAGATAGGCTGGTGTGTGCTGCTGTAGGCAGCTTCCTTCCTGCTTTATTTTGTTGCAACCTCAATTCCATAATTTACCACAGAGTAGCCCCCTTCATCCCTCATGGCACAAAGCTATGCTGTAGTGTCGTAATTATCCAGCTGCCTACTTTGCTGAGTGCACTTCAGGTAGACCTGGTAGATGAGATGTATTATTTTTTGAGTGTCATAGAACTAGTAGTGGTTTTGCTTGTAAGCCTTACGGTTAGGATTTTACTTTTCAGTAAGCCTGATAAAAGGAAGTCATAGTTTTTATTTTATAGGGGAAACGTACTCATTTTATTCTCTCTGCCTCCCTGGGAGCTTATAGCTTCACCACATTTCCTAGATTGTAAAGTGGAGTTGGATGTGAAGGGGAAGGAGGATGCAATTGTTAGTCTGGACCCTCTAATTTCAACTGGTTTTCAGGAAGCAATTATCAAATTAATTATGTCTCTTCATTTGAGCTGGAACAAACAGTTATTGGGCTCTTTAGATAGAATCTTCTATTTTTATGCAGTCCAGAAGTGACCCAAAAACCCCTTGAAATAAATTAAGGATCTTTCATTGAGAGTTACTTTTTCATTCCTCTTTCTAATATAAACTAAGTTGTAGCTTTTCTGCGACATGTGGTTAATGTGTGGGGGAAAGTAATTCTTTAAAGATAATTGTTTTCCTTTATGCTCTAAGGAATGGCTGGAATACTGTAGTGATTAAAAAGGAGGAAAAAGAACTAATTAAATACCTTTCTTATGCCAGCTGTGGGTTCAAATCCATATTTCTTGCTACTTTTCTCAAGATACGCAGACCTAGAAATAAGGCTTCAGAGCAAGAAAAAAGCTAAAACATAAAGAGATACAGAATCTCACAAAGGGGGGAATTGTCTTCCTTTCATAATTGAAAAATCACATGGAGTCAAAAGGAGGACAGAGCAGTGCTATACAGTCCCCTGAGAAACAGTCCTCCTCTATATCCCGGGAAGGAGGAATTGTGCATCAAAATCAGGCTCACGCTACAGCAAGCCTCAATACAAGCACTGTATTAGTTGAGACACGGGCAAAATGAGAGGAGGGAGCAATCAAAAGGGAAAGATACAGGAAACTCCCACTTCATTTAAAACACTTCCAAATTGCTAAGTTCCTGAAATAATGTTTGAGACAACTCTGAAATTTCATGCATTATAATTACATACAACAAAATAAGATACAGGTTTTTCAAGAATCTGATGTCCATTTTTCCTTTCCATGTCTGAAATGCCAGTGATGGTTGAATGTACAGCCCTCTAGATCAGGGGACCAAGTTAAATTGAGTGCTGTTACTGCATAATAACTATGTTCTTATCCATAAAATGTTCGTTAGATTATGGGCCAAAGTTTTCCTGTTCCCTGAGCTACAGGATTTAGCACAGCTGTGTTAGTGCTGAGAATTTTATGCAAAACCCAGTAATTTCCAGTAGCTGTGCTTCTGATATCATAGAGATACCAGAAGTTTTAACTAGCTACACTTTGTGCAGCTTGTGAGAAAAATTTGGGCACACATAATTTAATTTCTAGTTCTTCCTAAGCAGTGTTTGAAAGACACTTTCTAAAATGCCAAACTGATTTGTTTTTTGGAAATAAAATATATTTTTATTAGTTTATTTATAACCGTTTACCTGAGATACCTCATTTTGAATGTGTAAATGAAAAACCGCCAAACCAAATGATCAAAAATAGTGCCTGTGGGTACATCAGGCAGATAGAATGTAAAAGGTTAGTATACTGTAATAAGTTTGCATACCACTGGGAATGAGAACAATATTTTTGTCATCTGGTCCTCATGACTATTTAAAATAAAATGCAGAAAACACGTATATACAATGTACCATAAAACAGTTTGGAAGCAGAAATCTTTTTCTTCATAACCACATAATTGTAATTCTGTTCCAAAGTATGTTTATCCATGCTTGGAAGTTTTGGAGCCTAGTTTGTTATAAGTTCTGGATTGGATTTATAAACATTTACACTATTTACACTTACTGTGAGCAGATTTTAAGTTTTGGAGAAGATTCTCAGTGCTAAACAGAAGCATTTTCATTGAAGATTGCATCTGCTGTAAAGCAACAGCAAATGGGTGTTAATATCAGTGAAGATACTTGCACATGGGGGCGTTTTGGTTTTTTTGTGAAGTTTGCGTAAAGTCGTTGGAACATTTCTCGCCTTATCTTCCTGCACCAATACATTAAAGCCTTTCTAGAACAGCAGGGATGCCTTCTTAGAGTTTGCATTGTGTTCATAAAATTATCATTGGATTCCTTGTGTTCAAGTAGATCTCACATGATATTCTGAATAGCTGCAGAAATAAAATCAAACAGCTTGCTGGCCACAAAAGGAGAGGATTTGCTGGAAATCTGAGGTGGCCCTAGCAAAAAAGTAATGCTAGGGAGTCCAAATCCAGATCGAATAACAATCTCAAAAGTGTGGGGAACAGGGACAAACACAGGAGATCTGTCTTCTGAGAACTGGACTGTATCTCCTGATTAAAGGCTGCCATGCTAATTGCTTAAGAAATGCTTGTTAGATTGCTTTTGGCTGCATGTAGGTGAAACTTAAATTAAAAAAACAAAAACAAAAACAAAAGAAGCCCATTGCAGTTTCAAGTACTTTGTGGTCAGTCTGTGGTTTATGCTGTTTTATGCATTAAACTATAAGCAGTGTAGTTGGCTGAAGAGGGGGATATGCAAACAATCTTATGGTTTGGAAGCGGATAACTGAAATCTACAATATACATTTATTTTCCTGCTTCAGTCATTCAGTCTCTTTTGGAGAAAATATTTAACAGTGTGATTACAAGAAAACGTATGCACAATTTAATGGTAACCAAGGTAATGCTGAGGTCTGCTGGGAAGGAAGAAGGTTTATTTTGGAGTCTGTTTACAAAAATGTGTCCTAATTAATATCTCAGGATTGTGTCTGGAATTCGGTTTCCTGTTTTGACTTCCATTTTCACAGGATATGGCTGTGTGAGAGCTGAAACTCTCAAAAATGCTGACATTAATTTTCAGGCTTTGAAACCAATTTTGAGGGAAGCCTTTACTGTGGGGAGTTGAATTAGGGCCCATGAACTATATAGTCTGTGACGACACACCAAAAAGATGCAGTAGCTTTTTCTAATAAGGGCTTGTGGTTTCAAATACTTGACACTTCTTGAAGCTTTATAAATCCAGTTGCTTTTTGCAATTGCCCTCTGAATTCTTGCTACCTGATGCAAATCTTGCCTGGACAAACAAAAATTCTGATCCTCTCTCTTCATCTGGAAATACTGAATGGAAGCAGAAGCCCATGTTACTCATAGGTAAATGTCCAGGCTTTCCAACAAGTTGCGGGGAGAAGTTTCAGGGCCAGCCTTGCACTGACAGTTTGAATTTAGTGCTGTTAAGGAGCATGCTATCTTGTTGCATCTAGAAATGGTGTTGCACTAATAAGCCACAAAACCTCTGCTGCTTTTCTGTTCATTTTCATGTAAGGATTGCGTTTCATTGCTCTCTCAAAATGTGTAGCTTTTGGTTCTCAAGCAGATTTTTGCCCTTCATATGGTCTGAAGTTTAGCCGTGATAGTAGAAGTACAATTTATTAATATGAATACAATTTTGAGCAATGATCATGCTGGAAATCCTTTGTGGAACTGGGCTTCTGAGTTTGCTCTCGAAAATCAGAAATTTGCATCTAGTATCATCAAGGTCAGACATTTGAAGCAGTTATAGCATTTTTGCGTTGAGGAAATATTGCAGTAGTAGTATAAAAATGATGATTAAGTGTTATTGACAGTTATTGGTAAATTATTGGCTTGCTTTTGCTGCTGCTGCTAGAAAACTTCGATTTCTGCAGACTTCTTACAGCACAGGTAAATGATTTTACATAAAAATTCAGTGATCACATAGGAAGCTGCTTACAAATATGTTAACTAAGGTTTAAATTGTGTCTCATTTATAAAATATGAAAAGGCAGTATTTTGTGTTGCGAGATTAATCCTTTTTTCTAGGGATTTGTGGAAATGAATTCACAATACTATCAGATAGTTTGCTAAACATGCCAACAAATCTATAATCTCATTTCAAGCACAAGAATGTCATCCTTTGTCTTGGAAAACTGCTTAATCCAAAGCCTATTAAACTCAGTGGGAGTCATTTTATTGACTCTTAACAAAATGGACTTTTGCTTCATACCTTTTCAGCTTTCCTCCCCAAACCCTCTGCTTTCTGGGTGCTCCATACCTACCATCAATGCACTGCGTCTGCAATGATTATGAACAGATTCACATACTACATAATATAATAAAATATTCTTCGTGCTTCTTCTGCCCGTCATCCATTCTTCTTTTACTCCTGCAGTCTCCCAGATTTGTCCATTTTCTGGTATTTTCTGGGTAGGTCACATTTGTTCTGACAGATGTTTTACATCTGTGCTACAAGTTGGTGTGCATGATTCACTATGTTTCTTAAATGTAGATGGTGTCAGAATTAACCAGTCAGAACTACTAGATATGTTCATTAAACCCATGATCATAGAAATGCAATGAGCAGATCTTTATCCAGCTGTCAAGAAAGAGATCTAAAACCAGCTCCTTGGGAATGCTCTGGATTCCCCAGTGCAAAGCCGTGTTTTATAGTCACTGAAAGACATGACCTCATCCCTCAACCCTATCATTGCAAGCTCTGAAGCTGATCCGGGTATTTTCTAAGGAGAGAATGGTTTGTTGCGCTTTGGATATTCTGGAAATTGTGCCGAGGAGATAAAGCACTTGTTAGCATGTTGCAATACTCACTTATAAATCTGCTAAGCAGTCCTGGATGAAAAATCCTGGCAATCACGCCTAGCTCAAATCTGTTGAAAATAATAATGGGGGGAAAAAAAAGTTTGTTACCGTGCTGCCTAGTTTGCATGTTGTAAATCTTTTTAAAAACTGATCAGTAAGTGAAAGAAAAATATGCTTTATTTTCTGACATCAAGATTAAAACTGAAAGGTGTCTCTATGTCGGTATGCATTACATAGAGGTTTATATTTTCTGCATGCCATTCGGGTTCATTTTGGGAAAGAACTGCTTCCTGGCAGGAGTGTTAACTTTACAATTAATCTCCTTTCTTGACTGTCAGTGGGACTTCGGATAGACTTACTTGTTCTCCTTCAGTTCTTTCTGCCTTATTAACTTCTCCTTTTGTTAGGACTTAGTTTTACTGTCCCTCCGACTGAAATAGACACTTCCTTAAGGGAGCAAACATAGCTCGGATGGGTCAGGTATCAATTCCTGCATTTGGCAGTCACCTCTGAGTGAATGAGGTGGGGTATCGCGCTGCCCTCCTATCTGGTGACCTGCCGAGAAGTGTCTCCATCCAACAAACATCCACTTACGTCTTGTATCAGTCTATATACTAAGAATACACTTCGTGCAAACATGTATAGGGAATAATGTATGTAGTCATTACTGAGTCATGACTGTTCTTAGACACAGTGGTAACTAACCGCTTTGAGAGGACAAAGAATTTATATCCTTGTCGATCTCCACCATATTTTTTCTAAATATACCACTTCTGAATCCCCTAAGCTAGTAATGAATCTAAAACCTACGAGAAAGCTATAAGGTTCATAACACTGAGGTGTGGGTCAGCACAACATATCGTGCTTTCCCTACTGCTAATGTGAATAACCATAATTCAGTCTAAAGGTGTCACAAATGTTTAGACATGAAATAAAGCCATAGTTTCACTTAAGCAGTAAAAGCATGAAGAAAAGGTCTCAACAAGACAGATGAGGTAGAATAATGCTGAATGACAGCACTAAATGCGGTAAGATTCAGCTGGAGAGTGAAAGAGATTACAACATCTTTTGTTGCTACTGTCCCTTCTTTCCTTTTTGCCTTTTTCTGTGCCAGCCAGGTAAAACCGGAGCATCCGTGTAGTGCAGTGTGCAGCCCTGTATTTCCCACTCAGTGCCCCCCCACCAGTCAGTCCTGTAGCTGGGTAAATTTTGCCATATGTAATTATTCTTTCATGATCTGTTATATGGGAAATGCTGCATTCCAGCCAGTAAGGCATAAAACTCTAATTAATCACTTTACTGTTTGTGGTGACAGAGTTACCCTCAGATTAATATTATTTTCAGTAGATATAAGTTTTAGCAAGGCAAAATGAGATTTTGTATGCCCTCAGACTCTGAAAATGAAGACTACTTTTAAGTAGAGTTTTTGACAAGATGACCCTTAAATTTATTAGGGATGAAATGTTCTCAAATTTTCCATCTGGTTCCTATCCTTTAAAAAAATTTTGTTGGTCAAGAGACTCTAATTAATGACCTTATATATGGTTCTGAATCTTTGTAATGAGCAGATGGTAACTGATACTTATGTCTGGTAGTAAGTCAGGAATCTTAAACTGTACTATTTAAATATATCAGAGAGAAAGTTTTTGGAACCAAAGTCTACTTTAAACTGATTTTCATTGTTTCTCTATGTGATGCATCCGTACCTTGGAATCTTGTGATAAAAAGCTTTTTAAAAGTTACGTCTTAACTATGTTGCTGGAATTAATTCTTCCATAAATGGTATAAGAGTGTTAGATCCAGTATTATTTCCATAGTGGATTTTTGTGTGTGTGTGGTTTTGGTTTTTTGTTTTTAATTATTATTATTGTTATTTTCTCCAGACTTCTAATAAGCATGCTGAGGTAGATCTCATTTTTATTCATTATTGTTCCATGTACAAGACAGTATAAAAATGTGCATTGATGTAAGGAAGGTAGATGGCTTCAAAGATGTTGAATAGCAGATACAGAAATGCTATATCATAAAAATACAAAAAAGCATGATTTTAATTAACACAAAGTTTAAGAATTGAATGACAATAATTGGACTGAATTTTTGGATCAATCTAGTGCTTCAATTTAACATGGCTCCGTTGGTAAAATAGGTGTGGTAACACAGTTCTGTAAAAATACTCTCCCAACCAACTATGCAGCATCATTTTCCAGCTGCCATAGTAACACAACTGTATTTCTAACGACTCGAGTGACTAAAGAATGCCTAAGAATGAAGCTCCAATTACATTGAAAAAGAGACAGTACGTCAGCAAGGTGACTGAAGAAAGATGAGGCTTCCCCAGTCATCTGGAGAATGGAGAAGTCTTACAGAAGCACCGGAGCTAGATGTGTATAGATTTTTTGAAAGGATATCTATCCTATTTGAAAAGTTAGGTTATAAATGAAACTACAGTTTTTTTCAAGGAATGTTATCACATACCCATTCCTAAGTAGCAGATGTGAATTTAATTTGGATTTGCTGAGGACAATTTGGTTATTACCTATGGGGGCTGCAGTCAAAGATCATGTCTGACGACAAGTTTGGGAATATGCTCTTTGTCCTCTGCTATGCCCATATAACCTGGGAAGCTGGAAAATGATTGAGCTATCCCAGAACTAGTTGGAAATGTGATTGCTTCAAATTTATACATGAAAAGAGCAAGGAAGGAATAACACTTCTGGTGATCTGAGGGGGTAAA
The DNA here is from genome assembly GCA_024606505.1 of Aquila spilogaster. NCBI lineage: Eukaryota > Metazoa > Chordata > Aves > Accipitriformes > Accipitridae > Aquila > Aquila spilogaster. Next base: position 9,857,340 of record JANHGO010000033.1, on the reverse strand, counting down.
AGTTCACTAAATTCTTAAAAGTTAGTTTGAATTCTCATGAATGCCATCAGGTGCCCAAGTACTTAAATTACATATTTTAGGACTCCAGTCAATCATATTCCAGCAGTGCTTTCAATCTGTACTTTTCACTTTATGCTCTAAGTAGAGGAATGAAGTTGTACTTAAAGGAAGACTATAAACATTCTGATTGCCTGTAACGGGAGTGATAGATTTTATGTTGTACATCTTTTCAGAGAGTTTTTTCAGGGACCCTTCCCATCCACAGTATTTTAGGATTTTATGGATTGATTACTAACGCTAAAAAAAAAAAAATCTGTTTCGGGACCATTTTTGCTGCAGCTTGCTCTTCTGTCAAATTGATATATGGACTTCAGTAAAAGGAACTTTTGAGATATGTGAAAAAGGACTGTTCACATTCTTCCTTCCCTAGTGTAAAGTGCATGCAATTATTTTAATATCTCTTTGCTTATTATAGAGAAGAGTGTTATATTATAGAGAAGTGAATAAGCAGGTGAAACAGCATTTATAAAGGATGGAGGAAAGGATGTTGTACCAATGAAGACACAGGTTCAGAATATGGGGAGTGCGCAGGCTGTGTCTCTTAAAAGGTTTGCTGAAAGTGTCTGCAAGCTGGAGATATATCCTGAATATAAGGAACTAGAGCTACCGCTTGAGATGTCTTAGATTTTGTATCTGAGGAGGAGGATGGAATTCTTCACAGACATATAGAAAAGAAATAGTAAAGACCTCTCAAGCTGAACAGTAAAATTAAGAGTTTTCTTTGAGCCATTATTATCTTAAGCCAATAGTTAAGAACTTCTTGAAACATATCAGAGTGTTATGTTAAAGCAAAATTAGAGAAGTAGGAATGAAAGCAGAAAGGATTTATCTCAGAAGCTGAAAGATGACTGTATTTCAAGAAAAATCTTGTGTCAGAAGTATTTGAAAAATAGGAGGGTGAAAAAATTAAGTCTTGATTTTGCTTTTGGCTAAGAAAAAGCATAGGGCATCTTTCTGGGAAAGTTGTGTCCATGGAATAAAAGGACAGAAGTCATGCTGAAGCAGAGGAACTCCAGACACAAAGCATAATTACAGAAAAATATGAACTCAGAGGTAACTGTAAGAGAATATTTAAGATGCTGGTGTCAGGGAATGTAGGTGGTTGATTATTACATGTTTCTGTTGTGTTTTTTATAAAACAGAGACGACTGAGGATTTGGACAGATATGCTCTGCCTGAAGAAATTACCATATCTACCTTTTGTCTCACTTCCATTCTAACACTATAAGGAGGACAAGAAAATAGCTTATGCAAGTCTTAGTTTTCATTACATTAATATTGCAGCTCCAGGGTCCAGAGCACTATTAAATACACTAAGATTTACAAATAAATAAATAAATAAATAAATAAACAAACAAATGTATATAAAACCTTATATGCAATAAGAACATAAGAGTGATAGCGCTGGGTCAATCCGAAGAGACACATAGTACCATACTGTACATCTGAGAGTCACCACTATCAGATGCTGAAGAAAGAGTATGAGATCAAGGGAGCGTACAGTGATGTCCCTGACTACGTGCCCAGACTCCAGCAATTTATAGGTCTTGTGTCTTTTTTTTTTTTTTAATAGTTCCTCATTTAATTTTCTTCCCTGATTTAGGCAACATTGCATTTCACATTACAGTAAATTTGATGATGGGGCATAGCCTGACATAATCCTTTCAATCATTTCTGTATGGAAAAGATAGCTACAGGTAGAAGCTGACATCTACCTCAGTTGTGATCCTACCTAACCTCTTGTTGCATCAGAGAACTTTCTCTTACAGATGCTTGACTCGGTCTATTTCTCTTTGCATGATTTCCTTGTATAAAGTACTGTTCTTTTTTACTTACTATGATTTGCCATGCTCAGAAACAGCAGGAGGGATGGCAAGATTTCAAAGGGTGACAAAAGATTAGGATTTTGTGCTTTTGTTTTGTGAAAGGTGAGGAAGTAAGGGATAGTTCTTTTTGGAAAAGATTCTGTCACCACATGTTCTTTTTTTTATATCTTTATAGCTTTAAACTTTAATAACTGTGTGGTTACACAGCTAAATACCTCTCAGATTTCAGGGATTTGGTCTGAGAATCAATATTTTAGTGTCAGACTTTCAAACCTATTCCTCAAATCTCGGGTCTTAGAATAAAAACCCCTAAACAGTTGCATGACATAAGGCACATCATATTGCTTCTATCTTATGAATCTTTTTTTTTTTTAAAAGGGATTTTGAGTGTGTCATTGTACCTTTTTATTAGTTTTAGTTAGTTAGTTAGTTTTATTTTTGAAAAATCTGTTAGAACTTAAGCTGTGGCATTTCTCACGAGTGACTGAGTGTCTTTTTGAAAAGCAAACCCATTATTTTTTCTTCAACCAACCGGCTTTCCTAGAACTGGTATTCTACTACATAGTGTTCTACTATGTAATGCATCTTATGTGCCTTCTGAGCACACGGCACTTAAATGTAACAGCAAATTCTTCCTTCTATCTTATTTTGGTGCAGTCGATCTTTTTTTTTTTTCACAGGGAAATTCAGTGTAGTTCATTGAAAGTATTACATGGTAAAGACTAGGAGGGGTGAAGAGTAATGCCAGCTTTTGGAAGTCTGCCATGTCATCTTTGCTTAATCATAACAAATATGCATCCATTGCCCCCAAAGCCAGGATTTACTGATAGTCTGACTTAGTATCTTAAGGATTGCTTAGGATCTTCTGCATTTTGTCAGTGAAGGTTGTAGTGGGCTAAATTAAAAAAAGGTAAGTCCACAAACCCACTCCATCCCTTTTGAGCAAAATGTGACAGCACTAATCCATGTCATTGACAGCAGATATGCCTATACTTGAGGCATGAATGAATGAATGTTCAGACATTCATTTTGGTATCGATAAACCTAGTCACGTTGATTATGAAATGTTTTTGAAGCCATACACTTGCAATTTTGTCTTTGTTCCCACTACTTCAAAGAAGCAACATGGCTAATGCCATCAGAAGAAGATTGTTTTGTTTCAATTTCATTTTAACTCCCATAAATACTAATTTGGTCATGGAATAAGAGGGCTGACTTTAGCTGAGTTATATTCACATATACACTATTTGGCCCAAGTTAGCTGATGCAGAGAAACACTGTGTTGAACAGTAAATCCATTTGAAAAATATACCTCTCAACCTGCCAAGGCCCAAATTGCCAACTGTAATGTGGAACAGGGAATTGGAATGAGAGACGCAAATATTACTAAGGCAGAAAATCTTAAAATGCTCTGGGATTCATTCTTTCGTAAAAACACCAAACCCCTCGTTCTGTAACTTCAGTTTAAGAATCTTTCTGATTTCTGATACAAATAATTTCTGATACAAATAATTCTTAACAGCAGAAGTAAGGAGAAAGCAAACATAGTGGGGCATGGAGATACCTTAGGGACTAAAGATTACTATATGACTAACATGACCTTCTTTAAGTGAGCATGAAAAATGCGACTCCCAGATTTTGCACTCACTAGAATGCAAAACAGGCAATGTAGCTGGAAAAATATATTACCAATAGCAGAAATAAAATCAGTGCCACAATCTAATGTAACAGTCATTGCAAAATAATTCTTGAAGCAGTCACAAACAAAGGAAGGATAATTTCTAACATGTGCATAAGTTATTTGAAGTGCCTCTAGTAAATGTTTGTACTTACAAGAAAAATGGAATTTGGTCCCATTTATTTCCATATATCTTAAGTTCATTCGCTGGTGATATTGAATCATTTTGTAGTTTCACTATGTTCAGCCTCTTTTAGGGCATTTTTATGTTAGCTGCCAGACAACACTTTAAATTAGTGTGTGCAAGTTGATAATATTTGGTTGTATTTTATTTACAGAATATGTTTGATTTATAAATAGCCCTGTTACGAACAACATGGCAGATACAGCCTGCACTTACAATAATTTTTTTTTAGTTATATGAAACAATTATTTTACTGTACTATGTACAGAATCTATAAAACTACTAACCTACAATTTGATGAAATCCTGAAATCATTAGGAAACTCCTTACAGGCATCAGAGAATCTGCCAAAGCCAGTGAAGAGTCTTACCACACGTGGAAATTGTTTCCTCAAGGCAGGCAGCTTTTCAGTTTGGTGAAAATGATCTGAAACTGTAATTGTGATTTCATGTTTGCTCATGCCCCTTTTGCATTATTTTATAACCTGTGGAAGCTGAAATGGTGGACTGCAGGAGGATATTAAGGCCCGCGGCTCATGTTTGCAGACATTTTGCGGGATGACTAAAGATCTTTATTTTCTCCTTTGCTGCCATACTTAACACCTGGCTTTACTAATGTAAAGTGCTGCTGTTTTCAGTTTAGAAAATGCATGGGGCTGTGAACAGCAGTGGCGTCGGAAGGTTTCCCCTTCTGCCGTTCCCCGTGTGACTTCCAGCAGAGAGAGGCGCGTACAGCCGGGACAGTCACCGCGTCCGCAGTTTCAGCACGTCCCATTTGCCAGCGTTCACCATCCAAGCCTGAATCCTAGTTTTTAACTCCCTAAAAGGCTGCTGTGGTTTTGAAGGATGCTGAATTCTCAGGCTCTCTACTCAAGTAAACATACGTTGAGGGTCATTCTGTGGCACTGAGGCCACCGGGAGAGGAAGACCACGTCCAGGGCGTCACAGCCCGGCTCCGGGGGAAGTGGTTGGAAGAGTCTCAGCTGGCACAGGTGAAAGCCGTGACAGCAGCCGTCCTAACCATTTCACACTACAGGCACTCAAATGATCAACTATTTGATAATTTCAGAACCTGAGTCTCAGCTAATAGTTATTAGCAATAATTTCTAAACTTTAGCTTTGCTTTATACGAGTAGAGCAGATGTGCGCCCTATCACCTACTGCATACCTCAGAGTAATGTATGGGGCACTGAGGGCTGGCTTTAAAAG
>JANHGO010000033.1:9840686-9852284 GCA_024606505.1 Aquila spilogaster | reverse complement strand
TAAATTTAAAAAACATAATTCCACTCAATCCCTTTTGAGCAAGATGTGACAGAAACACTGCTAATCCATATCACTGATAGCAGATATGACTCTATTTGTGTGACATTCAGGCATTCATTTTGATATTGATAAACGTAGTCACACTGATTATGAAATGATGTTGAAGCCACATGCTTGCAATTTTGACACAGTTGCCCCTACTTCAAAGAAACAATAAGGCTAACACAGTTAGAACATGACTACTTACGGTTGTTGCTGTTTTTTATTAACTCCCTGAAACAATGAATTCAGTCCTGGAATAAGAGGATTTATGTCAGTTGTGTTCTATTCACGTATATACTATTTGCCCAAGTTAGCTGATTCAGAGAAACTCCACATTGCACAGTAAATCTGCTTGAAAAATAGACTTCTCAGCCCATCAAGGCCCAGAATGCCATCTGTAAGGTGGAGTGGGAATCAGAATGAAAGTCAATTTTTATTAAAGCAAAAAATCTTACAGTGCCTTGAGATTCCTTCTTTCATAAAAAGACAAAAAAAAAAAAAAACAAACCAACAACAAACAAACAGAAAGAAAAAAATGGAAATTCTTATATGTTACTTCAGTTTAAAATTATTTCTGATACAAATAATTCTTAATATTAGAAGTAAGGAGAATTCAGATGTAGTGGACATGCAAATAGCTTAATAAATAAAGATTATTGTATGATTTACATGATCTTTTCTGAATTTTACATTCAGTAGAATGCAAAATAAGCTGTGTTGCTGGAAAAATGCGTTACAACAGTGGAAATAAAAGTCAGTGCTGCAATCTAATTTAACAGTCTTGAAGCTGTCATAAACAAAAGAAGGATAATTTATAACATGTGAATAAATTATCTGAAATAACCCTACTAAGTGTTTGTATTTACAATAAAAATGGAATTTCAACCTATTTATTTGTGCATATCTTAAGGTCATTTATTCCTGATATTGAATCATTTTTGCAGTTTCACTATATTCAATATGTTTTAGGGCATTTTTATGCAAGTTGTCAGATAATACCTTAAATTACACAAATTGATAACATTTAGTTGTATTTTATTTACAGAATATGTTTGATTTATAGATAATTTTGTTATCAACACCATGGCAGATATAGCTTCTCTGTACGATTTTTCACTTTAATCTGAGAAATATGAAACACTTCAATTATTTTACCCTACTATACACAGAATGCATAAAACTACTAACCTTCAACTTGATGAAATCCTGAAATTGTTAGGAAACCAGAGAACCTGCCAAAGCCAGTGAAGAGTCTTACCACACATGGAAGCTGTTTCCTCAATGTGGGCAGCTTTCCAGTTTGTTGAAAATTATCTGAAATTCTAATTGTCCTTTCATGCTTGCTGATGTCCCGTTCTGATATTTCCTAACCTATGGACAGTGGAATGAGAAACTGTAGGAGGCTACTAAGTCTCCTGGTTTGTGTTAGTGGTTATTTTGCAGGGGTGATTTCTGCTTTCCAAGACAGGTTGACTGTAAAAGATGGTTATTTGTCCCTTTGCTGCTGTACTTAGCAGACTGTTTTATTAATGTGAATTGCTATTTTGAGTTTACGAAGTGCACATAATTGTAAACAGCAGTGGATTAGGAAGAGGCAGGCGTCACTTTCAGCTGCTTCTCGAGTTGATTCCAGGACGGAGAGGCATACAGCGGAGGTGGTCACCACTTCAGCTGTTTCAGCTGCTCTTAACCTGAAAGACTCCAGTGGTTTTGGAGCATGCAGAATTCTCAGAATCTTGCTACTCATGAATGTATATTGTGGACCCTTCTATGGCGCTGTGGCTGAGGTAGAGGTATAGCATCCACAGCATCACAATCCAACTCCACAGCCCCAGGACAATGCTTGGAAGAACGCTGGCTAGCAGAGGCAAAGGCTGTGACAGCAACCAGCCTAATCCTTTCACAGTACAGATAGAGTACAGACAGCCAAATAATCAATTATTTAATAATTTTAAAAATGGAGTCTAAGTTGTTTTCTAAAAACTATTAGCAATAACTTCTAAAATTCAGCTTCAGTTCAAATATTACTTCCGTATTCTAGTATAATAGAACATGTACCCTGATCATCTACTGCATACTTTAATGTATGTGGCACTGAGAGCTAGCTTGAGAAGTTAGTAGGCCTGTAAGAGTGAAGTCTTGTTGTCTGTCAGATTGTTCTGTCATCAGAAAAGACTGTTCTGCTTCTTTATATTTTTCCTTAACTATCTTCAGGGGAAATGTGTTTATATTTGTAGGAATTATTCAAGGTTAAAAAGCAACAAACAGACAAACTAACTAACTCAAAAACACACACAAAACACTTTAATGCATGTATACATAACGCTAAAGTCTTTTCTTAGTTACTTCAGTGTTGTTGCGGGTTGATTAAATAACATTTTGCATTCTGCCCTGTAGTCCCAGGCCTTAATGAGTTTTTAAGTATGCATTTTATCTACCTCAGGTGCTAAAAATTCTCTTTAACCTGCTTAGAATGGAAGCTATAGTTAGTAGAGCTATATTCCTAAATAAGAGCATTTTCTTCCTTCCTTCCTTACTTTTATCTCGTCTTTTCATTTCCTATGAGGGACAGGGAACACTGTTGGTGACAATGTCATCTTCTTTCCTCTTTTTTGACATTTCTTGATAAACATTTTAAAACGTACGTATATGTATATTTTTTATAAATATTTGGTGCTTTTTATGTTTGTAGAAACAATTGTGTATATAAAACACACATGAACATAAACACATGCATATAAAGTATTACATGTGTAAAATGATACATGAAAAAAGTCGTGGCATCAGGCTTCTTTCCTCTGTAATTCATCTTCTAGAATTTAAGTCAACATTTTATACATTATAGCATGAGGAATATTCAGAACTGGAAGTATTTCCATTGGCTTAGGGATGTAAGTAAGAAAAGACCCTCACCCACCTTTATTTGCTCTTAGTTTGAGATCTCTTTTTGGGGATTATCCAGAAAACAGAGCAAGTTTTAAGATACCAGGAGTTCTCATTTTTCTGGAATTCTTTGAAAACTCACCTCAAAATCTTTCACGTCAGGAAATGTACTTCATATAAACTTTCTAGAGTTCACACTACCATACATACCATAAGTATCGCTTTGTTTCATTCAATTCCTTAACGAAATGAAACTTCCAAACTACAAAAACTCTAATTGCTAAGCTTCAGTGCTACTGCAAGTTTGCTGAAAAGCATGAAGTCACATTCCTGAAGAACCACAGAAGTGTTTTTCTTACATTTCTATATCTGCATCATGAAAAAAAAAAAAAAAAAAACAACAACAAAAAAACAAACATGCATTAAGAAAATTATATGAGGTCTTATTGTTTGTTCTGGTTTTGACTGGGATATATTTAATTTCCTTTGTATCAGATAATATGGTGCTACATTTTCTAAATTTTTGGGAGTTGGTAAATACATCAGTGTATTTTTTCCCAGTGTCATGGAAGAATATCCATCAGTTAAAATGTCTTTTCTGCATATCCTCTTAAATTACTTTTAGACATTTTTTTCTCTGGATTGATACCTTTGTGTTAAATTAATCAGAGTTTAGTATAAGAAATAAAACAGTTTTGCCTTGGATTGTATGGTGTAAGAGCAAGAAATGAAAAAAATATATGTTTTGCTCCAATCTAGCTGTATTGAAATGAATGCAAGTATTACAGCATCTGTATGCATCTCTATATATCTCTATATATTCAGATTTTCTGAATATTGAAAGAAAAAAGTAGTACTTACTGGAATTGCTGTAAAGTTTAGTTCTGTGGTATGAGAAGTGATTTTTTAATGCAGAATATTGGTGTAAAAGCATTTACACCAGAAACAAGGATAAGCAAAACTAATATGGCCTGAAACTATTACAATTTTTTTGTCTGTTTCTGGTACTGTTAAGATTACTTCAGGGACATTGTTAGACATGTGCTTAAGTTTTATTTCTAGTAATACTGCTTTCTTATCTGACATGTACAACGCAATCTTAAAACTGCTCTGAAGACGCAAGTCTACATCAGAGTACATTTAATAATATTGTTGTGAAACAGATGGCATTTTCAGGAAGTTATTCATGAAGAATATGCTTTGCATCACCACTTGAAAGAATTAAGTGTCTTCTTTCTTATTCATATCCTGTTAAGATCTTTTTTTCACCCTTTTGTAGTAGGTATAAGTGTCCAATGGGATAAAATTAATCCCCTCAACCAGATGTGCTAGGCAGTGCAGAGCTCATAATACAATTTTTTTACATGTTCAAAGTAAATTTTATGATTCATTTTCTGTATATAATTCCTGATTTGGAGAGCATATGATAGTTGAAGTCCCATAACTTTTCAGTTTGACTAGTTTTAAAGTTAATGTCAACTTTTTGATCACCAAAATCTAAGAGATTGTAGGAGAAATTTGAAAGTGCCATATTCCATAGCACTGCTTTCAAAAAAAAGAAAGAAATTTTTTTCACATCTTCTAAACATTTTGCTCCAATGAGAAAATTGACAAAGTGAACTTTATTGCTAACTTTAATACGTGAATCTCAGCAGAAAGAACAATGACCCATCTAATGTATACAGCTAAAATACTGAAGGTTGTGATAAGGCAACTTGAGAAAGTAGCACTAACTTGGAGGTTTAACAAAATATGAACTTATTTCTGTACTCCAAAGAAAATCTTAGAAAATGTACATTATTAAATTAGCCAGGTTGCCTTCTGGATTTGAAATCTGTTCTGTTCTCTCCCACTGCATAAATGAAGCCAGAAGCAGTTTTCTTCCAAGAGCCACACTTGCCTAAAGATCTCTGTCAGGACCTCTTAAATGCAGCAGTAACCTAACATTGTCATCATCATTTCCAAGCAAAAAATAACGTGCCCTTTCCAGCTGTTTTATTTTGAGTTATGAGTATGAAGCTCAGTGCCATCCTCCACAATTAAGAGGCCTTGAAGATCTTAGCCTGGAGGTTGTTCAAGCAAAATATATTCTCCAGCAGAAACATATTTTATCTCTGGTACAAATGTGCTTTAGTGGTTTAACCGCAGTTAGTATTTTGGAGACATACACATTTAGCTTTGGGCAAACACCATGAACAGCATTTGTATTCAAGACAACAGGCACCCATCGGTGTAAATTCCTGTCTACTATGCAAGGTGCATCTTTTGATCTTTTAGAAAGAGCTGGAAAATTGGATGGTATTTGCAAAAATCTTTCAGCTGAAAAATGTCAATAAGGTAATCGTGTTGAGACCAGTACCAGAAATTGACTTGTTGGGGAGGCCACAGGGATGGTTGCAGATGCAGGAATGAATTGTGTATCTGTTGATTATGTAGAACGAAGACCATTGATGAGGAATTCTGCACAGGCTTAGCATCTCAAGGCTGTACCAGGATCTCTAATTTGATGTGGCAAATCAGAGTGGAAATAGAGATACAATCTTCCTTAGAATCATAGAACCCCAAGGTTGGAAAAGACCTCCAAGATCATCATCCAGTCCAGCTGTCCACCTTCCACTAGTATTTCCCCTCTAAACTATGTCCCTTAGTACCACATCTAAATGTTTCTTGTAGACCTCCAAGCGCAGTGGCACTACCACCTCACTGGACAGCCCATTTCAGCACCTGACCACTCTCTCAGAGAAGCATTTCCTAATGTCCAATATGACTCTTCCCTGGCACAACTTGAGGCCATTCCCTCTAGTTCTATTGCTAGTTACATGGGAGAAGAGGCTGACTCCCACCTCACCTCAACCTCCCTTCAGATAGTTGTAGAGAGCGGTAAGGTCACCCCTGAGCCTTCTGTTCTCCAGACTGAACAATCCCAGTTCCCTCAGCCGCTCCTTGTCAGACTTGTGCTCCAGTCCCCTCATCAGCTTTGTTGCCCTTCTCTGGATACACTCCAGGGCCTCGATGTCTTTCTTGTAGGGCCCAAAACTGAACACAGCACTCAAGGTGCAGCCTCACCAGCGCTGAGTACAGGAGAACTATCACTTCCCTGCTCCTGCTGGTGAAACTATTTCTGATACAAGCCAGGATGCCATTGGCCTTCTTGGCCACCTGGACATACTGCTGGCTCATGTTTAGCTGAGCATCAACCAACACCCCCAGGTCCATTCCTTCCACACAGTCTTCCAGCCACTTTGCCCCAAGCCTTGTAGTGTTGCCTGGGGTTACTGTGGCCAAAGTGCGGACCGGACACTTGATACTGTATTGTTGGGTGATACAGCCTTTCCAGACTGCTCTGAAGGGCCTTCCCGCCCTCAACACTTCCTCACAACTTGGTATCATCTGCAAACTTACTGAGAGTGCACTCAATTCCCTCATGCAAGTCATCAATAAAATTACTGAAGTGGACAGGTCCCCTGAGGAACACCACTGGTGATAGGTTGCCAGCTAGATTTAACTCCAAAATGTTTCATGCATGTTTCATTCATTCTGTATGGAAGTGCTTTCTAAATACTTTGTCTTCAACACAATACTAAATACATAAAGGCAACAATGGAGTGTGATTACGCTGTTACAGTTGCTGCGTATTAACAAATGGAAGTAAATGCAAAACAGAATTTCTTAGTGGAACACTCACAGTCTGTCTCCCCACACATGTGCTTCTTTTATAGTTTTTGCAGATCTATAGTGTTTAATGTGTCTGCCTGCAGGTCACAGCTCCCCAGCCATACTAATTCCATAAATAAATAGAAATAATAGCCAGTGATTTGAAATGATTATCATTCATCTATTGCCTGTACTTGTTGTTAATACATTAACTTGAAAACATTGCTGTTGTTATATTTTTATTTTTTTTAAGTAGACTCAGAAGAAGTAATCTTCTGAGCATATGTAAATCCATTCTTCTCCTTCTTAGATACATTTACTTTCAGTGAAGCATTCTTCAAAGTACATTATTTTAATAATCCTGTAAAAATGTCAGGATGTTTATGAAGTACAAAAGCGTGTGCTGTACCAGTACAGCACTACAATATTGGCAGGGTGAGGTGATAGTTCATTAAAAGGCTGGTTTAAATAAAAGAGAGAAGTAATCAATAAATGGAAATGAGAAATTAATCCAAAAGAAATCCAACAAGGAAATGAGAAAGAAAAAAGGGATTAAAGGAACATGTAATATCAGTGCTTCCTTGATAAGATGGTAAGTCTGTCACATATGGGGAGAAGAAAATGTTGGACTGGTGCTGCAAAATACAAAATGTAGGCTTTCCTGATATTGAATTAATCTTTGATTTTACTGATTGATACGCATTTTGTTTGCTGATCCTGGAGCAGCAAGCAGCATTAAGGAATTTAACAGTATTTACCAGAGCTGTGGAGGAACGCTTCAGAATAATCTCTTTTTTGTTGTTTGCACATTATTATGTTCCTATAACTTCCCATAAATCATTTTTTTCTGGAAAGATTCCTTACACAGTAATGCCAACTTATCTATATTGAATTTTATTAACTGATGTGGTGTAATGTTCCTAATGACACTTCCAAACATGATGTTACTAGCAGGGACTTTACTACTAAATTCAATAGTTAGAAGTTGATTTTTTGAAACTTTTTTGAGTTTGGATGAAAAGTGCAGATGGAAGTTAATGATGAGACTAAAATGAGTGAGAAAATTGGCACTATTGTTTTGTTTTTTGTTTTTTTTTTAACAAGATAGGATAAAGCAGAATTAGATTATGTTTCTTGGCAGATGTCACACAGGATTTGCCATTTCCCAACTCCTAGCTATGTGCTGAATCTTCTAAAGCAAATGTTAGATTGCTTTTAGTTTGTAATTTTGAGCTTAACTACCTTGTTGAATCTTTTGTATATATCATTTTACAGTTTCATATGTTCTGTGGAAACCCAAACTACGACAGGACTTAGTCATTCTGCAACTCCCATCTTACTGAGCTAACGTACCATAACACCTCCTTCTTGGGTGGGCAGTGGAAGAAATAGTAATAACACCACTTCTCAGCCATTTGTAGCACTTAGTCAGATCCACATCTTCTCTGGTGGTTTTTTTGATGCTAAGTAGTTGTTGCTCAGACAGTTATGAACTGAGTTCTTAAAAAATAAATTAAATTAAAAATAAATAACACCCACCACAATAGTTTGTTGCTTTGCATACAGCAGTGCTTATACTGGGAATAAAGTCACTCTGACAGCACTGTTGATCACAATCTGGATGGAAATGGATGTCTTCATGGCAAGGGTCTTTGCAGCAGCATGTTTAGACCAGATGAGACTTCCCAAACCACTCTTCTGGTGGCCTGTGCAACTATTTAACCACTGTAGCGTGCATGATCCTTTTAAAAAAATATCTTAAATGATGGAGAAAATATTTCCTAACCGTCTTAGTTATGTGCAGCAGACATGACAATTTTTCTATTTGTGGGAGTTTTATTCTGGATATTTTCAACTCACCTTTGATGAATTCCACAGGAAGAGTTGCCTGTGATTCCCCATTCAGGATGTTAATCAACACATTTAAGTACACAAATTGAATGAGGTGCAGAAGGAGCTGCCTGGGGGAATCTCTACAATTTTCTGAAATTCCCACCTGGAGAGCTCCTGTAACTGTAGCTTCTCAGTCACTTAGCTTCAACTCAGTCCCTTGACTCCAGCTAGCCCACTTTCTTTTTCTCACAAAGTCTTTTACCTCTTTTACCTTACTCAGTATCTGTAACCAAACTGTCCCTCTATCTTCAAAACTAAAATATTTTCCCTTCTTTCATTCACTAGTGGAAAAATTCTTGGTGCTTTTTGATACTGACATTATTGGAAGTCTTTAAATGATATTATATTATTACGAGCATACCTCTTGGTTTGTTTTTAAAACAAAATTTGGATTAAAATACCCACTCAATAGCACTCAGAAAACCCCACATTATATCTCTCATATTGAGAGCTAACAGTGACAGGTCAATCACCAGTCTGTCAGGCTTTCTTTCTCTCCCGTAAGAGACAAGCAACAGTTAAACCTGCTCTTCCATGTCCCCTTATGTTTGTGATGATGCTCCAGAAATCAAATGAAGCTTCATTCTGAATCATTTACCTGGACTGATGGCTTGACACCTAAAATGAAATGTTGTCCTAGCAGAAATAATATTTTTAAAATATATCATTTAGTTCTGTTAATGTCATTATGTTAAGTATAGGGTCAGCACTGTTTCAGAGAACCTATTTTTTTTTTCCTTTTCTGTTTCACCTGACAGTCTTTCAATAACATCAACGTGAGCACTTCTGTAGTAGGGTTTTTATTAAAATCTCAGAGTTTTTGTTTCCTTGGGGATGCTACTTCAGATGACAGTGCTTTAACTGTTAATGCTTTAACTGGTAGATCGGTGACAAAAGGCTACATATGGAATATTTGGTATCTCGAGAAATGTTCTGCAAACCTTCTGCCCCTCAGGAAGTATTAGCTCTCATTTACTACACTGAGCTTCAGAAACAGCTAGTAACATGCCACAGCTGAATTATCCTCTAACATGAGTAATGGTTATGTGCATGCTTTGCTGTCAACAATTTTAGTTGACACAGTTACTTCTTTTTATCTGAGCAAATTTTAAGTTTAACATAACCTGTAAAGCTGACCTCTTCCTAATTGGCAAATATACTTGGGAAATGCTGTAGTTTGTATGCCAGAGAAGGAACACAAAGACTGCAAATGAATATGAATATAAATTGATATGAACTACCACACATTTTTGCAAAGATTAAGAGTATGTCTGTGATATATTTAAACAATTAACTATGTCTCTCAGTTTCTGGTCCAAAGGCTTTTATAGATTTTTCTTTTTTGTTTTCTTGGTCTTATTCTGTCTGACTGGTCTTTTTTATTTTCCTTTTTTTTATTAAGAGATGATTCCAGTCTTCTTGCTGTGTCACTAAATTGTTCTGTTGCTGAAGTAACATGAGCTAAAACATTCTGTACTTGAAACAAGTGAATTTCACTTTTGCTGAGGATATACTCTTACTTTTTTTTTTTTTTTTAAACCTGTGCAAACTGATGCTCTAATTGCCAAAATCTTTTGAATTAGTACAGAATATTTTCATTTGTTTGTAGGGCTTTTTCCGTGTCAGATTTTTTCCATATGCACTTTTAATGACTTATGGTGCAGAAATATTAAGTATTGGTGGTTTTGTTATACCATCACAAAGATGTTATACAAAATGTTTCTAGAGAGTCCTGTATTTCATTACTTTGCTTGTAACTTCTAATAAATAAATTAAGTTCACTACATGCAGCCAGGACTCCTTGCATTTTTTTGCTCTCCTACTCCTCCCTTATTCTGTATCATTAGGACACTCATCCACCATCCTTCTAATACTCCAGATTTTCTCCTGTGCAGCGTCTTCTCATTTCACACTCCTCTCTCCTGCATCAAAGTCGTTTGTTCCTTCACCCAGGCTAGCAGCCCCACATACGCACACTCCTTACACTTTATTTTCCACCCTCCCCATCTCTTTCCGGGTGTCTCCTTTCCTTATCTGTTAGGATCTTCATAAACTAGAAGGTACCTCCTTTCTTTGTACCAATTTTCTTTGACAGAGTCCTGAGTCTCTCTCACCCAGGATATCTGGAAATCTCATATTTCCTATCTCCCCAGTTATAGTGGCCATGCAGGGTATGTGAAAAAAGATGTAGGACGTCATTTTACAAGATATAGCCTAGAATTAATCCTTGTATGCCAAAACCATCATTCATTGCCTTAAAAAAAATCTTATTATCTTTCCCTGAATTTTTCCCAAAATAACTTTGTCTAAAGTTTCCCTTTTCTTCAGATATATCATTTTAAATACTTCTCTTAGTCCAGCCTGGATATATTTTAGGTTCCAGACCAAGACCAATATACTTTGTGGGATTTGCAAAGGTTTGCTGAGAAAAACAGTGAGAAACAGGTCTTACCAGGAAGGTATGGGTCTGAAATCCTCAGTGCATTTTCTTACCTACCCTCTCTGATGACTTCTATATATGAGTTCTTAATGCTAAATATGACACACAAGTTCAGTGAAAGAAAACTGTGCAGATTTTATGCAAGGTGTTTACAAAAAACGTAGCTTCCCAAATTAATTTATTCTACCACATATATTTTTGTTGTTTGCAGTGATGGGCTCTTTAGCACAACTCTTTTAGCTGAGATGATAGTTATGGTTTTAAAGCTGATCTTTCAGTTGTCCCCAATTTCTACGTTTTATTCCCCTTCAGATCTGCTCCTATTAGTCCGTTCTACTTGCAGAAGCAGTCATGGACTGGGAGAGCCATATCAGCAGCAGCAATAGGTCCTCCTGTTCATCTGTGCAGCAAAAAACATGCAAGGCCTTAAGTTTGGATTGCCTGGGAACCCCCTTCCTTCCAGTGTCCATTCATGAAAAGGAAAAAGTTTTCTTTGGACAAGTGTCCCTCTTCTCTGTTACTGTTTCCTCTTTCATCCACTGAGGAGACCGGAGCCTGTGTCAGTGCCTTACTTTTAATTAAGACTTGGTTTACTGAATGGCTTTTTTCCCCGTGATGGTTCTTTTCTTCAGAGAATGAGGAAGAGAAGAGTCCAGTGATAGATATGAATGATACATAGAGAGAGA
>JANHGO010000033.1:9803952-9840586 GCA_024606505.1 Aquila spilogaster | reverse complement strand
GTAGAGCAGATGTGCGCCCTATCACCTACTGCATACCTCAGAGTAATGTATGGGGCACTGAGGGCTGGCTTTAAAAGTTCGCAAGCCTGTAGGGGTGAAGTCTTGTTGTCTGTCACATTATTCAGTCACCAGAAATTGTTATTTTGCCTTCTTTTTTTTTCTTTTTTTTTGTTTTTGTTTCACTAATAGCCTTTAGGGAAAACGTGTTTATTTAAAAATATATTTGGAGGAACTATTCAAGTTTAAAAAAAAAAAACAAACCAACCAAAAAACCAAACAAGCTACACCCAAAAGACATAACAATAAAGTCTTTCCTTGGTTATTTCAGTGTCCTGGCAGGTAACAGGTTAAATAACACTCTGCTTTCTGTCCTGGAGTTCCTGGCTGGAGAGTTTTAAGAGGCATTTTATCCGTTTCAGGTGCTAAAAACTGTCCTTGAGCTGCTCAGAGTGGATGCTTTCATGACTAGGTCTCTCTCTATTCTTAAATAAGAGCATTTCCTCCCATCCATCCTTCCTTCCTCCCTTCCTCCCTCCCTCCCTTACTTCCTCTTCTTCTTTCCCTTCATTTCCTATGAGGGACAGGGAACACTGTTGGTGACTGAGTTATTTTCTTCTCACTCTCCTGTTTTTCAATAAACATTTTAATATATATGTATATGTTATACAAACACAACTATATATGTGACATTTCATATGTTTATATAAATAAACATATATATATATAAACCACAAACATATACATATATATAAAAAGCATTATATGTATGAAATGATAAATATATATACACAAAAAAGTCCTGACTTCAGGCTTCTTCCCCCTGTAATTCGTCTTCTAGAAGTGAAATCAACAACATTTTGTATACCTTATCATAAGGAATATTAAACATTGGAGCTCATTCCTTTGGCTTGCTGCCACGTTTCTTCTGTACACAGGAGCCAGGGCAGGTAGGAAAGAGCAGTTGGGTGTGCAATAAGAAGACGCCCTCATCCACTCATATCTGCTGGTAGTTTAGGAGCAATTTCTGGGGACTTTCCAGGAACTGGAGCAGTCAGACTGGATGAAGACTGTGCTGATGATAAACTGAAAGATAAGCTGTAGGACTAGGTGGAATCTCCTTCTGTACCATATGTTCAGGCTCCTATAATGAGAAGTTTTAAGATACCAGGAGTTCTCTGTTTTCTAGAATTCTTGGAAATCACACCCCAAATTCTCTCTCAAGTAAAAGTACTTAATATAAACTTTTCAGAGTTCATGCCACCATAATAATGGATATCATAAGCAATGCTCTGTTTCTTTCAATTCATTAATGAATTTTAGCTTTTGAAGTAAAAAAAAAAATAATGTTTTAAGTGGTGAGTTTGGTTGCTTCTGAAAAGTATAAAATCACATTGTTAAAGAGTCACAGCAGTGTTGAAATGTGAGAAATTACTTGTATTTCTATATCTCCATCTTAAAACAGAAGATACGCATTGAGAAAATTGTCTGCCATCTTACTGTTTCTGTTTGAAATTATAAGATGTGGCATAAATATGTGGCCATAACAAGGGTGAAGCATTTAAAGCACTGAAAATCTTTTAGTAGGGACCTAGACAAGCCAAATTCATTTGTCTTGCAGTCATAAAAACTATGAAGTGCTATTAAAACAAATGATCTGAAAAAAATGAAAAAGTATAGATATGGGGCAGGAGAAAAGGCACTGAAATTGTCTTGTGAGGTGACTTGAGTTCTAATTCCCATTAAGAAAATGGAATGATTATTACATTTCTACATATTCAGGAGTTGATAAATATGTTAACATATTTTTTCCCAGTGCCATGAAAGAATATCCATTTGAAAAGCATTTTATGCATATCCTTTTGTATGGTTTTTTTTTAGATTTAATTTTTTTTTTTCCAGATTGATATCTTTAAGTTGAATTAATCAGAACTTAGAATGAAAACTAAAATGGTTCTGCATTGGATTGTATGGCTTAGTAACAAGAATAGAAAAAATAACTTATTTTATTCCACTGTAGCTGTGCTGAACTAAATGTCCAGTTTTACAATATCTGCATATATTCAGAGTTTTCTGAATATTTAAAAAATATATTTCTTGGAATTGCTGTAAAGTTTAGTTTGGTACAAGGAGATGTTTCAAAATGTGAAGTATTGGTATAAAAATATTTGCATCAGAGATGAGGATAAGCAAGCCTTTAACATGGCCTCAAAACATTATAGTGCCTACAATTTATTTTCATGTTTGTGATGCTGCTAGGATTACTTTAGGGACGTTGTTAGACATGTGCTTAGATTTTATTTCTAGTAATGCCGCTTTCTGATCTGACATGTACAACACAATCTTAAAAACACTATGAAGATACATGTCTACATGAGAGTACATTTAATACTATTGTGCATATGCTGTGAAGCAGATGGTATGTTCAGTAAGTTATTCATGAAGGATATGCTTTGCATCACCACTTGAAAGAATTAAGTATCTTGTTTGCTAGTCATATCCTGTTAAAATCTTTTTTCACCCCTTTGTTCTTAGTATAAGTGTCCAATGGGATAAAATTAATCCCTTCAACCATATGTGTTATGCAGCACAGAGATCATAATACGATTTTTTTTACTTTTTCAAAGTAACTTTTATGATTTTTTTTCTGTATATAATTCATGATTTAGTGAGCATATGGTAGTTGAAGTCCTACAACTTTTCTTTTTGACTAGTTTTAAAATTAATGTCATCCTTTTGATCATCAAAAATACGAGAGATTCTGAGATATTTGAAAATGTCTTATTCCCTAGCAGTGTTTTCAAAAAAATGCTATAAATTAATTTCACATCTTCTAAACGTAATGTTCAAGTGAGTAATATGATAAAGTGAGCTTCACTGCTAACCTCGATATGTGACTTTTAGCAGAAAGAGCAACAATCTGTCTAATGTGGACAGCTAAAATAGTAAAGGCTATATATGTGATAGGGCGGTTGGAGAAAGGGACACTATCTGGGAGGTTTAGGTAAATATGAACTTCTTTCTGTGCTTGAAAGAAAGTCTTAGAAATCGTAGGTTAGTGCCTTGGCCAGGTTGTCCTCCGGTCGGTGAAGTCCATTAGATTGCCTCCCACTGCATGAATGAACCCAGGGACCAGAGCGGTTTGCTACCTACAGATCTCTGCTAGAAGCGGATCTCAACCTGCAGGTCCTATTACCTGCAGCAATAACCTAACACAGTTGTTATCATTTCCAAGCAGAAATAATGTGCCCTTTCCAGCTGTTTTATTTGGAATGACAGGTTTCAAGCTTAGTGCCATCCTCCCTAATTAGGAGGCCTTGAAGATCTTAGCCTGGGGGTTGTTCAAGCAAAAGGTGTTCTCCAGCACAAACATATTTTATCTCCGATACAAGTATGCTTTCGTGGTCTAACTGCAGTTAGTTATTACAGAGACATACACATTTAGCTTTGGGCAAACACCGTGAGCAGCATTTGTATTCAAGACAATAGGCACTCATCAGCGTAAATTCCTGTCTACTATGCAAGGTGCATCTTTTGATCTTTTAGAAAGAGCTGGAAAATTGGATGGCATTTGCAAAAGTCTTTTCAGCTGAGAAATGTCAATAAAATAATCGTGTTGAGACCAGTACATGGAATTGACTTCTTGGAGGGGCCACAGGGATGGTTACAGGTGCAGGAATGAATTGTGTAGCTCTTGATTACGTAGACCGGAGTTCACAGATGAGAAATGGTGCACAGGCTCAGCATCTCCAGGCTGCGCCACAGTCTCTCATTTGACGTGGCGAATTGGAGTGGAAATACTGGGATACAGTTTTTCACACTTTTTTTATGCAGTGTATATGGAAATGCTTTGTAAATACTTTGCCTTCAGCACACTAGTAAATACATAAAGGCAACAATGAAGTGCGATTGCACTGTTATGGTTGGTGCATGTTAACAAATGGGAGTAAATGCATAACATAATTTCTTTCTGAAATGTTCTTTCACAGTCTGGCTCCCCACAAACACTCTTCCTCTGCGGATTTATGCAAATCTGCAGTGTTTAATGTGTCTCTCTGCGGGTCACTGCTCCCTATCCACACTACTTCCATAAATAAATAGAAATAATTGCCAGTGGTTTAAAATTATTATCATTCATCTATTGCATGTGTTTGTTGTTAGTCCATTAATGTGAAAACATCACTGTTATTTTTATTTTTTTTAAATACATCTGGAAGAAGCAATCTAATGAGTATACGTAAGTCTTTTTTCCTCCTACTTAGATATCGCCACTTTGAATGCAACATTCTTCAAAGTTTATACTTTTAATAATCCTATAAAAATGTCAGGGTGTTTGTGAAGTACAAATGCCAGTGCTGTACTCAGTGCAATATTGCAGGATTGCCCAGGTAAGCTGATGGTTCATTAAAAGACTGGTTTTAATATATAGGGGAGAAGTAATCAAGAAGTGGAAATGAGAAAATAATCCAAATGGAAATACAGGGGAAGGGAAAAAAAGGCTTAAGGGAACGTGTAATATCAGTGCTTCCTTGCTAAGAACGTGAGCGTATCATATGTAGGAAGGAGAAGGTGGTAGACTGGTGAGTCCACTGCTAGGAATATAGAATATAGGTTTTCCTGATACCAAATTAAGATCTTCAAGTTTACTGATTGCTATGTGCCGCCTTTGCTGTTCCTGGAGTAGCCAGCAGCATGTAGGAATTAAACAGTGCTTACTTGAGCTGCAGAGGATCACTTCAAAGTAATCTCTCTGTTGTTTGCACGTTAATATCTTCCTGTAATTTTCAGTAAAGTATTTCTCAGGAAAGGTTCCTTATTCAGTGGCCACAGAGGAGAGAAGCTGATGATGCTACAACAGCTGCTGAAGATACACATATCTGAAGATGATATCTAATGCTTGAGACTGATTTTTTTTTTTTTTTTTTTTTTTCCCCAATACGGGGGATCTTTTTAGCTAGAGGTTGTACGTATTAGGTCTTTGAGATTTTCATGTGTGAGTTCTGGAATAAAAATATTTCATATTTTTATTTTGGTTTCTGTAAGTATTAAGCAAAGATAATGGTTAAAGAATAGCAAAAACCAGAAGATAGATACTGTTTTACAATACTTGGATATTTCAAAGCACAAGACAGTGACATAAGAATATATGTAGGGGCACATCAGATTAGACCAAATGTTCAGTCAATTTGTATCTTGACTAAAACAGATTAATAATGGGGTATTGACAGTCTAGGTAAGAGTCTAAGCTGAAAGCAACATTGCACAGAAATTTTCCCAGGACTTCCTGAGCCATAATGGTAGGTTTGATGATTCCCAAGTGGGTTTTTTTTTCCATGAATTCATCCAGTCAGTTTTGGAAGCTTTGTAAAAAGTTTACAAAGAGTTCCTTACCTTAATTTCGTGTTGTGTGAGACAAGTTATGTCTTCCTTCCTTTGTTCCTTTTTTTGGTTTTTGTTGTTTTTTTTTTTTCTTGTTTGTGTTGATAGTAAGTCATTCCCTTACTCCCTGTATCAGAAAAGAGAACGGACAGTCTATGTGCACCTTGTTCAGACCACTGAGAATTTAATAGGCCTCTATTATATCTGGGTCCTCTATTTATCTCTCATCCAGGCTGAAGCATCCTTGACTGTTCTGTAGTCCCAGGTACAGAAAACCTGTAAAGAATCCTAATATGTTAGGTGCAGTTTAATAATCCAAAAATGCATATTTTAAGCAGCTGAACAGCAAGAGGCCTCTGTGGACTTCTGGAGTTCTCCCAAGCATTAGCTGATTTTGCTCGTTTGAAGTTTACTCAATACTTCGTTGCTTTTTTAGGATGTGTATACCTCTTTGAGTCTATCCTTTATAATTCTTCCTAGAAATACAGGTTTGATAATAAGAAACAGCAAATCTAAATGATTTAAATGTGATCTTTGTGGTAATTTAAAATTAAAATTAAAATTAAAAAAAAAAAATCAGAGTCTCTTAACTTTGCTCTTTGACATGTATATATCCAAACAGGGCAAGATCACTTCACATACAGTGAAGTTTATTAACTGACATGGTATGCTATTAACAACGACATTTCCAAACTTGATGTTACTGACAGGGGCTTTATGACTTAATTCAATTGTTCAGACTTGATTTTTGGAAACTTTTGTCTGAGTTTGTGGGAAAATGTAGATGGAAATTAACGATGAATCTAAAAGGAGTGAAAGAATGAACTTTATTGGCTTTTAAGGTTTGGGATTTTTTTACAAGACAGAGTAAAGCAGAATTAGGGAGATTACATTTGTTGGCAGATGTCACACAGGATTTGCCATTTCCCAACTAGCTTTGTGCTGAATCTTGTTAAACAAATACTACTTAGCTCTCATTTTGCAATTTTGAGCTGGATTTTAAATACATTGTTGCCAACTCTTTCTATATATAATCTTACAGTTTTGTGGATTCTGTGGAAACCCAAACTATGGGAAGGTGAGAAATAGAGTTAGTCATTCTGCAGTTCCTGTCTTGCTGTGATTCCTTACCACAACACATCCTTCTTGGGTGTGCGGTGGAAGAAATAGCATTATCACCCTCCCCCAGCTGTTTGCAGAGCTAGCCAGATCCACACCTTCTCTGAATGATGCTTCTTTGATACTAAGTAAACGTTGTGTGGACAATTATGGACAGAGTACTTGTTTGAAAAAAACCCCCAACTTTGGACCTTGGCATTCGGTAATACCTGTGTTGGGAATGAAATTGCCCAAACAGTTGATTGCTGTCTGGATGGAAATGGGAGTCTTCATTGCAAGGGTCTTTGCGATGGTATTGTTAGATTGGACAAGACTCCTCAAACCACTCTTCTACTTGCTTGTGGTACTACGTGACCACTACAGTGCATGCATGGTCCATTTTCAGGAGCTATCTTAAATGACATAGAAAACATCTTCTAACCATCTTAAAAGTATGTGCAAAAGACTGTCCTACATGAACATTTCTGCAGCTGCGGCAAGTTTCTACAGGCTGTTTTCAAGTGGCTTACCTACGTAGGATTTGATCATTTCCCCAGTAGGAACTGACTGGGACACTCTACTCAGGTCGTTAATCAAGACGTTTAAGCTCACAAATTGAAGGAGGCACAGCAGGAGCTGCCTGGGGGAATCTCTACAACTCTCTGCAATTCCCACCTGGAGAGCTCCTGTAACTGTAGCTCCTCAGTCAAATAATTAATCGTGATGGAAGGTGGCTGAAAGTTCAGTCAGTCACGTAGCTTCAAGTCAGTCCCTTGTCTCCAGCCAGTCCGTTAGCTCATCCGTGCAGAAGACTGGCCTGGGAGGTCCTGGGCCACTCAGGGAATTCATTACTGGGTGTGCACACAGGCGCAGCCATGACATCCAGCTGCACGACGGTTGCAGCTGTGGACAAACTTGAGCTTCGTACTTGGAGTTTACCTTCCATAGCCCATGCCACAGAAGAACAACAGGGGAGGTGCCTCAGCTGGAAGGGACATGGAAAGACATCAATCATGGGCTTTCCTGCTCCCCCAAATGCTGTTACCTCCTGCAAACCATTACTTAGTATCTGCAGCCAAATTGCCCCTCTACCTGCAAACCCAAAATATTTCGCCTTCTTCCACTTACTGATGTGACAGCGTTTCTATTCTTAGCGGCTGTAAAAAGTCTCAGTATCCCACCAACTTCTTGCTTTAGGACCCTGTGGCATAAGGAAAAATTCTGGATTCCTGATAATATTTGCACTGGCATTATTGGAGGTCTGTCTTCAGGTTTAGGGGATTAATTAGATAATGGCCTGCGGTTCTTTTTGCTAAATTATGTGAGTTTTGCCAGTTATCCGTAGTAGGACTGGGCCTAGTGGGTACAGAGAATTGTGAGTACGAGAAACAGCAGTGAAGTCTTTTACTGCTATTATGTCATTAAGAGCATTCCTCCTGGTTTGTCTTTAAAATAAAATTTGGGTTAAAATACCCACACAACATCACTTAGAAAACCTCATAGTATATCTCTCTTACTAGTGAGAGCTGACAGCAACACAGTTCTTGGGTCAGTCACCAGTCTGTCTGGTTTGCTTTCATAAATTTAAAAAAGACCCCCAAAGAGCCCTGCAACAGTTAGACCTACTCTTCCGTGTCCTCTTGTGTTAGTAAGGATACTTCAACCATCAAATGAAGTTTCGTTTTGAATCATCTGCCTGGACTGACAGCTTGACATCTAAAATGAAATGTTGTCCCATGAGAATAAATATTTTAAAAATATATCATTCGGTTTGCTAATGTCATGATTTTAAAAATACAGGGTCAGCACTGTTTCAGAGAGCTTTTTTTTTTTTTGCTTTGACTTTTACTAGCCCAGATAGGTTGACACTTACATTGTCATTATTATTCTTTAGCAATACCACTCAATGTTTCTTTCCCACCTCTACCATTCCTGCAAATAAAAAATTTAAAAAATTTAAAAATAGATTCAATATTATTGAAGTGTTACACATTATTTTGTCCTTGCCTGCCAGTCTTTCAGTAATGCACAAAATGTCAATGTGGCTCCTTTAAAGTTCTTTTGGAGGTGGTGCGCTTTGAAATACATTCTTCCAGACAATTGTCTCCCTACTGAAATTTGAACCCCATTTCATCTGAGATTTTATGAAACCCTCCGAATTCCCATTTCCTCGAGGATGCTACTGAAAATGACAGTTCTTTAACTGTTAGATTGGCGACAAGGTGCCACAGATGGAATATTTGGTATGTCAAAAAATATTTTGCAAACCTTCTGCCCCTCTGGGAACATTAGCTCCTGTTTACTACGCTGAGCTTCAGAAACAGCTAGTAACATGCCACAGCTGAATTATCCTCAGACATGAACGCTGGTTAAGTGCATGCCTTGCTGTCAACAATTTTAGTTGACACAGTTACTTTTTTTTTAATCTGAGCAAAATTTCAGTTTAACATAACCTGGAAAGTTGACCCCTTCCTAATTGGCAGATATGCCTGGGAAATGCTGTAGCTTGTATGCCAGGGAAAGAACACAAAGACTGCCAATGAATATGAATACAAATTGATATGAACTACCCCACATGTTTGCCTAGATTAAGAGAATGTCTGTGATATATTTAAGCAATTAACTATGTCTCTCAGTTTCTGGTCCAAAGACCTTTATAGATTTGTCTTTTTGTTTTGCTTTGTGTTGTTTTGTCTGACCAGTCTCTTTATATTTTCTTTTAAATAGATTATTCCAGTCTTGCTGCTGTGTCACTAATTGGTTTTGTTGCTGAAGTAGCATCATCTAAAAGTAAAACATTCTGTACTTGAAACAAGGACCTTTCGCATATGCTTCACTATATTGCTGGGGACATACTCTCCTGCATTTTTTTTAAACCTGTACAAACCTTTACTTGAATTGCCAAAATCTTTTGAATTGGTGCAAAATATATTCACTGGTTTGTAGGGCTTCTTCCACCACTGATTTTTGTGTATGTACTTCTAATGACTTGTGGTGTAGAGATACTAAATCTTGGTGGCCCAGTTATACAACATTTCATACCAAAGGTTTCTGCGGTGTCCCACATTTCATAACTTGGCTCATAGCTTTTCATAAGCGGGTTCAAGCTCACTGCCTGCAGCCAGAACTCCTTGCATTCATTTGCTCCCCTCCTCCTCCCCTACTCCATATCATCGGGGCCCTCGTTTACCATCCTTCTAAAACTCACCAGTTTTTATCCTGCAGAAGTGCAGCGTCTCCTCATTTCCCACCTCTCCCTCCTGCATTGGTGCTCTTTGTTCCTTCACCAAGGCGAGCAGCTCCATGTATGCATCCATCCCCACAGTGCTACTGAAACCGCTTCCCTTCGGTTTTCACCCTCCCCACCTCTTTTCAGGGGTCTTCTTTGCTCCCGTATGGGGATGTCCACAAAACTCGAGTGTGCCTCCTGATGGCAGCTTTCCCTGACATGGGTTCCTGAGTCTCCCTCACCCAGGACATCTGGAAATCTCCTGTTCCCCACCTCCCTAGTGATGGTGGCCATGCAGGGTACGCTTTCAGTGTTCATTCAATAAAAGGAAAACTGCTTTTCTTCGAAGAACTCCATCTGGTCTGTCACTCTTCACCTCTTTTGTCCATTGGGAAGGGGAGACCAAAGCCTGTGTTAGTGCCTTACTTCTAGTTTTAACTAAGACACAGTTTTCCTTACTGAACAGAACTTTTTTCTCTAAGCAAAAAGCATTGACAAGACTCACGTTATAGATACAAAATTTAAGATATAACTGATTAATCTATACAGTAACTTCTTAAAAGTCATAGAACTATCAGAAATGTGAGCAAAAATGAGGGATTTATTTTCTGGCTATGCATATTTTGGTTAAGCTGTTTTCACTAACATCATGTGAGTAATAATATTTGAATGAAGTTGCAGTTGTTTTTCATAAAGAAATGGAGGAAGCCTGGTCTGGATTGAACAGCCAGAAGAAGAGACAGGGTAGATTAAAACTGTATGAAGCAGAAATCCATATAGGGAGATAGGAATTGATCAGATACTTATTGCCAGAAACATAAACATGAAAATGCCTCCCACAAACACATATATGCTTGCAAATACACCAAAGCAAATATGTCAGCATATAGTACAGAACAAACTTTTTTTTTTTTTAAATTGGTGGAAAGGCAGTTGCTCAGAATACAGATTATCTGAAAGTGCAATAAAGATGTTTTTCCAAGGCTAATCTAATCTTGCATTGACAGCACTGTACAACTATACTGCATAACGGTAGCCACTGCAGAAACGCTGAAGCTGGCAACATCTCACACCGACTCTAGAATCATGGAATATAACTTCCAGTTAAGTAATCAATAAGCAACGCAACTGCATTTGTATGATGCCATATCCAAACTGTATTCCTGCTGAGAAATGTTCTGTCTTAGGTGTAATGTTGCGTTTTTGTTAGGACATGTGCATCATGCTGAGTTGCCTCATGCAGATACAGGAGCTTGGTCAGCATTAGCTTCAGGACCTCAGTGATCTGCAGCGTGGTGGAAGGATGCCCTGTGGAGTCCCTTGCTTACACATAAGAAGAGTGCTTTCTCTGACTCTTTAAAAAAAGATGTGTTTATTGAGTGTGCCACTGAGAAGTCTGTGTGATAATGACTTCCCTTTACTTTCATGTTTATGATGAATTATAAGTTATCAATATTCTCAACAGTTAATTGCTCTTAAAAATCTCTGAGTCATCTAAATCTGCAAATAAACTTATTTTCTGTGCTCCAGCAGAACATTCATCTTTGGTCATCTACATTTGGGCAAGACCTCTTGAAGCTGAAAACTGCAGTATTTTTCACTTACGGGACAATGTCCCAGTGGAAGACATCAGCAACATAAATACTGTACTGGGAAAAAATTAAAATGTAATTGTTGCTCCTCATGTTGATATTAAGCTTTGCACTTCTCTTCTCCCCTCTAATTCTCTAATTCAAATTTCTGTGCCTGTCGTCAAGTGTACGATGTACAGAATCTTATAAACACAACAAACTGGTATGTGAATCGAGTTGTGCAGAGAGCCAGGCTGTTGTGCTGGTAGAGCTGTTCCTGAAGGACATACCAATTTGTGCATTGTGTTTGTATGTAATTCTGCCGTGACTAGACAGATGGGTGGCTGTAAATGAAGTATCTTCCTATTCCCTCTGAGACGTGTGCAGTAATGTCCTTCTTTAGATGTTCTGTCATGGCAGTGCACACAATTAGCTACAGAATATTAGTTACTCTGCAGGATGCAAATCAACATCTTTCTGTAAGTGTAGTAAAGGCACAAACCTATCAAATGGTATCAAGATACCAGATTTTCACATATACCCAGCTTGTATTAGTGATTTGGTTGCTCACCAGCTGAGTCAGGGGGAGAGAGTATAATGAATGGACAGTCTTATGTTTATTTGTAATGAACCACAATTTAATGTTTTCATCTCCTTGCCCATTTAAATGCAAAAGAGCACATTTCACTTTGTAATGAACCACACACACTGATGTACAACTTCACTGAAATATCAATTCCTTGCAAAGCTTCTCATTGAGATGTAATAGCTTCACAGTGGAGACTGACATTGTGGTTAAACACCAGTAAGGATCTAAGTCAGAAGTAGACTCTTCTTTAATGTCCTTTATATAGAAAGGAGAAGTACATCCTGCTGTTAAATTTAGTATTTTTTCAACCTGGAGGATTTCCCTGAAATTTTTTGAGACCTTAGCTACACCACTAGTTATCTGGCTATCTGTTATGAGCTTGCTGGGTAGATGCTTTAATTGAACAATAGACGGGTTTGATTAAACACCTTAATCTGATATGTGCATAGAAAGAAAGACCTGATCTCTGCCCAGGATCAATAGGCTGAGGATGTGTCATTTTGTTCTTAGACATGAAGTCTAACTCATTTCTCTTGCAAAATCCTGCTTTGAGTCTGAATGCCCAGTGGGTGCTGTGCTGCCCTGAGAATCAGGCTCCAAACTGGGACCTGAAACCCCGGGACATGACATAATTTTGGAAGCACGGAAGTCCTTCAGTAGCCTCTGTAAAATGCCTACCTTTCTCAGTCACTGTGCAAATGTAGCAATTCTGTTCACACTTATTTTATTCTGAGCCATGTTGTGGAAAGATCTAGACTCTTCTTGCGTCAGTTCTGTTTTCAGCAGTTGGTCATCTCACCTTTCTCAGACAATAAAATTAAGAACCCTCTGGAGGACCTAATTTCTCTCTATTGATTATAAGGTAGCATAGGGATGACTGGCTAGACGAAGGTGTCTGAAGAATGTTGTGTAAATTAGTGTTTGATAACCTTACCCTTAAATACAGCAAAATCTTTTAATGATTACAGTCTGTGTCTTCATAATCTGCCCTCTGTTGGCATTTCACTCAACAGAAAAATACATTTATTCTAAAGCTTGCATATGGCTTTTGGAAGGACTAAGTCACCAGTAATTTTTAAATCATAGTACAAGTTCATAACTTAACTTTGTTCACACGTGCTTTTTTCACTGCATTCAGACAGTACTCATAAACAGAGGTTCCTCTCGCCTACTCCTAGACAACAGTTCTGTATGTTCCGATCTGCTTTATTTTAAGCTTTCTCTTGATACGTGATGAAGCACCACAAATTTGCATCCAAAATTTACAATTTATCACATGTGAAGCCCTTAGAGAAGACAAGACAATATTATGTTGTTAACAATCCTCTTCTTTCCTATTTCCACAAGAACTTGCTGATAAGCCTTGATGATACTGTAAAAGTAGGAGAGAGAAAATATTTCTATCGCATTTAAAATGAAAAGGCCTTTGAGAAAAGGAGTCTTCAGCATGATATGCCAGGAATGATCTTGAGTGTTGGCTCAATATTTTTGGAAAGCCAGAAAACTGATCTCCATATCAAAGTAAGATAGAGATCTTTTACAGCAAAGCAAGCCAAATTTTAAGACACTTCAGGGAGTCTGAATGTGGATTAAGCAGTTCATGTAGATACCCCTGCTATACTCTCCTGTCACAGTTGGAAATGTTTGGTTGTGTTACTTATGGCAGATTTCAGAGTGACCGGGTTTTCCAAGCATTTTTTTCAGTCATTTACTAACAAGTCTAATAGAGTTGTGGGGTTTTGGTTTTGTTTGTTTGTTTGTTTCATACCTACTTTGCAGGAGACTTGCATTTGTTGTGGAAGAATTTTCTGTTCTGTGATTGTTGAGACAAGTACCCATGTCTTCTGGAGCACAGGTGTTCCTTTCAATGATGAATTATTTGTCCTTCTACTGAGGGCAGTATTTATGGGTGTCCAGTGGGGTTGAAAGGTTAAGGCTTTAGCATTACCCCACTTGAACTCAAGCCTGTTATATTACTGCAACACTGCAAAATTTCAAACCATCTGTTAAGTTCCTTCTGAGATTCCTGACTCAAGAGAGGTCTTGAAAGGGAATAACACTCACCCTGTCCCCAGGCTTCGTCCAATGTAGATAACGCTGAAAACAGTTTAATAACTTAAGCATTACCATCAATTTGTGTTGAGTTTTCTTCTCTAAAAATGAAAAAACCATCTCAAATCCAGATTTTTATTGTAAAGAACCATTGCCTTCTCATGCGCTTTTTCACTCTTGTGCTGTCTTCTCTAGTACATTTGTTCAGCTCTAGAAAGGTCTCAAAAGCAGGAATACTAAACCAGAAGCACCTGCGAGAGTTCTCTTCAGGAATGAATTTTCTCTGTTGATAACAGAAGTTGTTTCTCACTCAGTCTGTGCAGAAATTGATGTAAAAGTATGGCAAACCCAAATATGCACTAAGATAGTATCATATAAAGCTCTTCATATCTGCAAGGATCCACTGGATCTAGTCATTTTGTACCACCTCAGTGGTCATTTTGTAAGCATAAAGTCAATGTGAATTACTACTTTGAAACAAATTAGGTTTATTTCCATTCAGTTTGAAGATGGGTATTTTTAAATATGTTGCTTCTAGTATAGCTAGTGTACTTTAGCTATATTTAGGTGTAGTAACCAGGCTAAAAGTAGAAAGTCATCCAGTAATTCTTTGTTTAATTCTTTAAATGCACATAGGCTGGTAGTGGGTATACCACACTGAATTTGTCGCTACAGCCTTTGCATTCATTTCTCTTGCCTGACAGCAGCTTCATTCTCTTGCTTGGGCTTTGGCCAACTCAGATTAACTACTTACGCTGAAGCATGTATTACAAGGATTGTGCCAGATCTGCATAGTATTGGCAAGTTTTTGGAGAAAGCCTTGTGCCCCAGAGGTCTAACACGTCTAGCCAATTTGGAGTGACTGTTAGGAACCCCATTCCTGTTACCTACAACCATTCATTCTGGCTGTGATTCAAAGAAAGCTCTTCCTCTGGCAAAAGAAAAAAAAAAAGAATTTTTGAGTTGGAACAGCCTCATGTCGCTTCCTCGAGTGTCAGTATATTATGAATAGATGTCTTATAAATATAAAATCTGTTGAAGTATTATGGCAAGCTGAATTTTGTATCCAGATGACTGACTGATGCTGTATTTGTGAAACATGATTTCTGAGCTTTTAAGTTCAAGTTATAGGTCACTTCCATTAGCAAATTCAGAACAAAAGTTTGACTAGCATTGGTTATTTCACAGAAAACTTTTTAAATTATGACACGCAGGCTGCTGGTCATTTCATCAGTTCTTCTGATGCTTTTCTACTGAAGCCTTTGATAACTGCTAATCCAACAAAGGTTTAACATTGTTTTTAAAGCCAGCTTCTCATTTTCTCAGAAACCACCGGATGCTTCTTTGATCCCCTTTTGCACCTCTTGTCTTTTCGTCTTATTTAAAATTACTGTGTCCATTTTGGAGTTTTTTAAACATGCTCGCATCTGCTCTTTTGTGGTTCATCAGAAAAACCTGCGCACAATTTTATCTTCTTAAAAATAAACTCCGTGTCTCCTACTAGCATTTCCCTTTCTTGATGTCAGAAGTTAGCAAGTAATTAGAGTCCCAAGGATCCTTTGTGTTAGAGAAGAAAATGACAATGAGCTTGACTCCCTCATTGTACTTCCTTTGTGAAATAAATAGGGTTATGTGGAAGTACTGTTCCTGAAGCATGGTATGGTAAGGAGATGTTGCTTTTATTCACAGATTCAGTTCTTCCACCTGGCTGCTTTGTTGCCTGCTGCCTCTGCTTCCCTCTGCATTTTTTTAATCACCGTGCCTCAGAGATAGGCAGGCCTTTG
Source organism: Aquila spilogaster (assembly GCA_024606505.1). NCBI lineage: Eukaryota > Metazoa > Chordata > Aves > Accipitriformes > Accipitridae > Aquila > Aquila spilogaster. Next base: position 9,824,887 of record JANHGO010000033.1, on the reverse strand, counting down.
TACAATCCAGCGGAGCTGTTGAAACACCGTGCCCATGTTTGCCTGGCACCTTCCTTTGAGCAGGGAAGTGGCCTGGGTTTGTTCTCTCCCAAAACTCCTGTTTCGGCATCCCCCTTCCTAGAGCTGCTCAGGGGCTGTCCCAGCCATCTGGGAAGCGGCGTTGGCGACAGTACCCCGTTTCCAAGTCATTTAACCAAAGCATAACCTATCTGAGAAACTGTGTATGAAACACAGTTGGGGTTGGGCAAGATGACCCGCAAAGGTCCCTTCCAACCTCAACCCTCCTGTGGCTGATTCTGTGATGATTGTGAACAAACTCGGTATGGAAATTCCCAGGTGGGAAACGTGGTGGCCCTCAGCTATGGCCCTCCACATGAAAAGTGGAACTAGATATACATCTCCAGACAATGACCCACTGAAGATCTCCTTGCCATCTGCAAAACACTGCCTTCCTCCTTGTTGACAATAGTGGAAAAGTCTCACCTACCTCTCTGTTAACACTTCACTTGGGTTGTATGATTTTCCCTTGATCTCCAGGTATGCATGTAGGTATTGGAGTAGAATGGTTTGCATGAATTTGAAGGGACATCTGATTTTAAAAGGCATGGGTTTGAAGAATTCCAATTACGCTCTGGAATGAAGGACCTAGAAGCTGTCTGTATTAATTCATCTTCTTAGTTGATCTGATGACTAAATAAACATGTCTCCATCTCCTCCATAACTGAACTTTTATCTTTTCTGCTAGAGCATTTGTTTTCTTTTTGTGGTATTCTACACATCTTTTGGTATTAAATTGTCTTAATCAGTTTGAGTATTGGGACAAAATAAAAGGCAATTACTAAAATCTGAACTGTAGAATAAAGATATGTTCTATCTTTAATAGACAATTTACAGTATAAATTTATATAGAGTGAGGACGAACATTTATTAACATGAATTTCTTTTTCATAATACCCCTAGCTGAATAATTTGGGAATGGAAAGCAGGTTGTAAGTCATATCAATTTTCCTGTACCTGTAGGCAATATTTAGGTCTTGAAAGCAAAGCAAGAAAGGAAACTTTTTTTTCACTCTTAAGACACCTCCAGTATTTCAGAGTTTTTCCCAGTACTGTACTGGAGTAAAACCAGTATCTTCTGGAATTAAAACAGGAGTATAAAGATGAAGTTACATGTCTGAATCAGGGAGAACAGCAGTGTCAACCTGTCTCTCAAACATCACATATGAGCTTGGTGACTGCCTGCCTATTGGATATAGGTATATATGTGCTCCCTTTCACAGATGATGACCAGTAATTCCATCTTTGCTAAAAGCCAGACCACGTTTCTCTGGAAAGCTTCAGTTCTGCAAGCCAATTGAGAAATTATTTTTGTCCAGAAGTTCCAACTGCCTTCATCTGCAATATCCTCCTTTGAAATACCAGCCTAATTTATCATAGAAAAATGGAGATCCATGCTTTTATCTTTTGCTGCTTTTAAATACATTTTAAGTAACAGTTTCACATGTTACTACCTGAAAGAAACACAAAACCAAAAGCTGCTTCTTCAAATTCCCTTTTGTAACTGCTCCTCAGTCTTTCCCTGTGTTTTTAGTCAGTTCTTCTGTTTCCATGGAGCTGTATGACTTAGTAGACATGTGGGTAGGGAAACAAGAAAAAAAGCCACAAAACTAGAGTGCGTATCTTATCTGACATTTTCAGAAGAAAAACACTGCGTTTTCTTTCACTATCAGGAATGTAAAAATGGGCACATTTTGAGTGTTTTGAAAGTTTCGGTTATTCTTCAGGCAGAAGTATCATTACTGGAGCACTTCAGCAGAGCTCTTTTCTCCCCATTGAATTGTAAGCATTCAGCAGATTATGGCAGCTGCAGCAGGGTTTAGATTTCATCCCTTCTTTTGTTGAGAGCCAAATAATTCCCTTTCAGTGAAAATAGCATTAACAATACTTCTCTGTATTTGTGGGACTTTTATAATCTTTTTGTAGTTGAGGACATTATTTGTAACACAAGATTTTCCTTGTTGTTCAGGTACGCTGTGACCTGATCACAGCGAAAAGATTCATCAATCAATCAATCAATCTCTATATGCCTATACAATAACTCATCAGTTAATCAGTATGCTAATTTAATTGCTACTTGCCCCTTGCCAGGTTGGTAAAGATGCCATTGTGGTCCCCATAAATTAAAAATAGTATTGTGCTAATGTAATAGCAATTGCAATTAATTATTCATAAATTCTTATTTATGCGATTATTCTTTTGACTGTGATGTAAATGATATTTAAACCCTAGGCTCTATTTTTGGAAAACTTAATGGCAAAAAAAGAACTGCCGTTTAATCTGAGGTGAATTGAATCTCTAAAGAATAAAGGGAGAAAATAAAAGGAACTGTGATCCACTTCCTATTCTTTTCTTCAGGTCCATGGACCATTACACAGTGAAAAGGTTAACAATTTGCTTCTAGAATAACAAGCTTCAGATTGTTCTGCTTTAAAAATGCATTTGTTATCTTCTTGAGTGCTGGAAACTACCTAGACGACTTTTTATCCTTATAGCCCTCAAATAATACTGAGACATACACAAAAAGCAAAAAGGTGGGAGTTGTACCCATTAAAAATAATTCAGGACAGAAATAGCTAATTAGAGGTGACAAAGTAAGACTTTCTGTCTGTGGACTTTTGTACTTTGCAATGATTTTCTGCTGATTCTAGTAGCAGTATCTCTTGTAGCAAGGTAGGGCTCTCCCTGCCACCCCTACACTTCCAGCCCTGGAGGATGCAAAGAGACTTTGAGGTATTTCATTACTAACACATACATAAAGGAGGGACACGCGATCTCTCTGTAATTCTGGGATTTGGGGTAATACCATCTGGCACGCCAGAATGTACCAGAGTTATTCAGGGTGAAAACTGATTTTTCATTTGTGTGGACAGTGTGGATCATTTCTTGAGCAGCATTACAGTCCCTTTCAGGCCAGGGCAGGTCCTTTGACACTGAATCCCAAGCTGTAGCATAGCTCTGGCTTCCAATTCCCTTCTCCTTTTTCATTATATTCCTCAAGGAAAAATGCCCAAATTTTTACCTAGAAATGCTGTGTCGGCTGCTTGAAGTGGTACGTTGCAATTGCACTCACTTCTTTGCTCTCCCTAGTTTCTGGAGAATTCTATCAGAAATCCATGTTGGTGGAAAGCACAAGGTGCTTCAGCAGAAGTGTTGACAAGATACAAGTAATACAGAAAAACAGCCACTAGATACAGTAGCCCTAAAAGGGGCTGGATAAAGGAGGATGGCAAAAGATTTCCGTCTGCTACTGAAAATTAATTTTGCCAGCTCTCTTAAGGTGACTATCCACAGCATTCTCACCACATTAAGATCAGTGAAGACTGCATAGTCTGAACCCCAGGAATATACTTTTTCTAAGAGCTGGCAAATATTCTAGCCAATATAATGAAATGCAATCTCTTCTGGGGGAATCACCAGACCTAGAATGGGTAAATTATTTTTGTGAAGAATCTGCAAAATCCTATTTATTTCTTCTGCTTTGGGTTGCTATGATAAATACATGCTGGTTTTGAAAGAAAATGAATAATATAACTATGTTATAGAACAAACAAGTGTTCTCCTTTTGATTAAAACCAATACTTCACATTTGTCCTGCACTGCCCCAAAGTGCAACTGCAGGGCACTTCACACAGTCTTTTTTGGATTAGAAGCACTACATCGTTTCCCATCAGCAACATGAGAACAGTGGGGTTTGCGTTTTTCTCCTTATAACTGTTAAAAAGGAGATGAACTCTTTTCCCCAGCTGCAATTTAAGGGGAAAAAATGAGGGATGTAATGTAATTACCAGCACTGGAATCTCGCCAGGATGCTGGACCTTATTTCCCTGAATTCCTCAAAAAAAGTGTCATGGGACCCTCTAATTATAAGCAATCAGGACCACAGTTCCGTATCTGACATGAAAGACTCTGCCTCCAGCAACACAGAGCATCAGTCTGGGCATTTGCTCAGTACTGACTCAAAAATGCCATCTAATGACTCATAGTCATATTTTCTGTTTTTTTTTTTTTTTTTTTTTTAATTTCACTATGTACCTAGAGCTTGTCACAATATCTTAATAGCCAGCATATGTACATTTTACAACACTGGTCTACAGTCAGTAAAACAAGATCAGCCAGTACATATAATCCAGTCTATACCCCTTAACACCATTTTGTAAGAGAAGTGTGTGGAAAATGTAGGGCAATATTTTTATCTTTGTTCATGTGATTTCATGTGATAGAAAGTAGGATGGAAATGGTATTTTAATTGCAAGGAGTTTTAAAAACATTCATGTCTGATAAACAGTTACAAATTCAGCAGAAAAGAACTGTAAATTAGAAAGCAATGTCCCATCATACTATCCTGGCTGTAAAATGTGTCAGAGACTCTGTTTTACAACTCACTGAGAAAAGTTATATCCACACTCTAGTGATGAACCTGATCAACATCTACCAATGAAAAAAAATATTTCATGTGAAATTTGAATTTCTTCAGAATGTTGATAAAACAAGCCCTGTTATTCTTGTGCGAAAAGGAGTCACCGGTATTTTCAAAGAGGAGGATGATAAACTCCAAAAAAAAAGGAAGTGAAAAAGGAAATTGAATGGGCTTGCTCTTATAGAATTATTTTTACAACTTACATCAAACAGTTGATGAAGATAGAATAAATGGATCACGGTTCATGTGCCAGTTTAATGAAATAACTTTGTAAATTCCTTGAGTTGAGGTGTCTAGGTGGAAGAAAGCGTGTATGTGTGAAAATCTTCCCATCCCAAACTATGAACAGCTCTAGTTTTTACTTTCAGAAGGGAGAGGTGGTAATAGAATATCAATTGTACAAAGCATAGAAAATATCTTTATTCACATACTAGCTCATTAGAAAAAAACACAAAAGTTATTAGATAGCACATATATTTACTTTTTAATTTATCTCATTCCCATTTATATGCAGAGCATGTGTTAAAATCAATGATCTGCATGGGTAAATGAAATCAACATCAACATGTTGACTTCATCAACATGAAAACAAAAATCAACACCAGTGCTGCTGACTGAAACAGTTTTGGAAATTATCTTGATTTCTCAGGTTGTTTTCCATTTTAGCAATCATACTACTTAGTCTTTCCTTTTCTAAAATTCCTGTCAAGCTGTTAACTGTATAAAACAAATATCCCAGCTAGTGTGGATGCCTGGAGAGAAGGAGGTGGGCATCTCCATTATTTTCCTGTGTAGAGGAGTGTGCATGAGGGGGTTCCTTTCTTCATATGAGGAATACGTAATGATTTTAAACCTCTATTTATTCTACCTCACTTATTACTGACTTTAGCTTAAGCCTGGCTTGTCTTGGTTTACAGTAAGTCAGCTCCTATGCACTGTAAGGCAATAACAACATAAAGTTATATAATAATCATTTTAAACAAGAGTTGCACCACTTTTGGAAAACCTGGTTTAAGACACCTGAGGTAAGAATATTGTTGTGTCCAGTGAGATTAGAGGCTGTGTGGTTGCCTTGAATAGCTCTTGGGTTTTTGTCTGGTGCTCAGTGCAGTGAGAGCATTTTCGAAGTGATGTTGAAGTGCAGTGGGCATCAGTGCCCTTAAAAAGTGTCTTTGACTTCAGAATTTATGAGAATCAGGCGCCTAGCTTCGTTACTCATAAAGTCCTTTAAAGAAGCTTGCATTTGTGAAAATAGGACAGAATAAGATAGGCTTTCATCCGAATTTTATAGTTATTTTTGGCAGATATTCACCTGTAGCAATGTGGTTATCCAGGCAAATTCTTGTCTGTTTGTATCAACTAAATTTAGATTATATTCCTCTTTGTGGGGATGTCAAGCTAAAAGCAGGTCAGGACAGACGTATTCACAGATGTAATTCTCAAATTTTCAGGATATATGTAGGTGGCCTCCTATGAGGGAGACCAAAATTTAACAAGCTAATAACAGATGAATAGGAAAAGTGGCATTGAACAGAACTGCAATTACGTGTTGTGCAAAAATTTTAATAATCTGGAAAAAGAAACCTGGCAGCATGATGTTACAGAGATAGTAATACCACCTGCCTTGGTACGCTTACTTGAAGTAAGGGTTGTTGTTATTACTACATTGCTAACTTTTGAACAAACAAACTGTAACCCAGCTCTGGAGCATTACCACAGTGATGCTCCAGGGAATGATTTAAGTAGAATAAAGATATATTAGTCTGTTAATTGTTAGTGATTTAGTTGTAGTTGTGAGATATTACTTCACTGGACAAGCAGAAGAAAAGGGCAAGTAATGAAAGACATGCTTCTACTGGGAGGACCCACCTCCTCATTTAGTCAGTCAAGGGTTGTTATCCCTTCATTACCCTGTAATTTGAGGGCAAGTTCAATGAACAACAGTGGAGGCCATTAGGAGCTGTCATGGAGAATTTATTTGCCTTTGAATGGAAGGTAGAAGCAGTGCGGCAGAGGCTGTGCTGCTTCAAAGTGGATAATTCTCCTTTTGCAAGCTTTTTAATACTATGTTTATTGTTTTCTAGTATGTCTCCCTAGACTGTTCTTTGTTGCCTTTGCTGCTCTTGTCAGGAATAAAATTTATAGAAGTGTGGCCAAGGAGAACAAATCTTATTTTGTGTAGTGACTACGCTGGCAGCCCACAGTGTGTCTTACTGGAAACTTGCAGAAAACAGTAAAATCCACACCTCTTCAGAAGCTAAACGTCTGGTGACATTTTTTTTCTTCACTGCTGTAAAATACAGGTAGTTGTGGTAGAATAGACTCTTTCTTACAGTGTTTTAACTCCAGAGCAAATCTCATCAAAGTTTGTAGAAGCAAATTAAGTCAGTTAAGCTGTTACATCCTAGTTTAGCAGTGTGAGCATCTGACTTGGTATGAAAGCAATTGTTACTCTTGCGTTTCCTGAAGTTTAATAGACACCTTGAACACAAGAGAAAAATCCGGTTGTTGCTTTAAGTAATGCATTATATGAACTTAAAAACCAGAAGAAGTTATGTTAATTTAGAGAAGAGACTGACAACGGTAAATTCATCCAGCCACAAATGTAGGGGACATTTATCCTGGAAGAACTGGTGCTACTCAAGAAGTGGAACCAACAGTTTTGCTCCGACTGTGTTTTGAGGGTAAAGATGGGAGAAACGGAGATCCTTTCCTAACAGACACCGTATATTAGATGTGAAAGATATCTGTAAGTAAAGATACAATTTTCAAAGCTCATGTCACCAGTACTTTATGTAATTCACATACTCTATGGATGTGCTGTGTTACAGGACTGTTTGAGGAATGTATTTTATTTATTCTAAATGAAATCAATCCTTGGGTTTTGAGCCACTTTATAGGTATGCAGTTTGTTTACCAGGGTTCCTCTTGCAAATGTCTCTTGAGAAAGAAAATTAAAAACCATAAATGAATATGAAAGTATCTGAAAAAACCTTTTTCAGCTGCAAAGTCAGCCAGTGGGTTCAAAGGCCTTAAGTTCATGGTCACCTAGGGCTAAGTTTAAGTCCTGTGTATTTCTCTTCCCCAGTTAGTGTTGCTTTGGTTACCACTCTGTATTCAAAATTTATGGGATCTTGCTGTGGCACTGATACCATTTATTCAAGTAAATATAAATTGACAGTTGCGGTGCATCTGTGTGGATTTATACCAACTAATTTACCCACTCTTCTTAATACTTTATCAAAATGGGGATTTTTTAAATGCATGTCTGTGTATTCACTATCAAGCTTACTCCCTGAATTTAAACACTTTTGTTTCCTGAAAAGTGCAGTGTTGTTGCAATACTGCTGAATGAATCTAAATTCTCTAAAAACTGTAGCTAAACTAAGCCTTTGCTGTCATTCATGTGAAAAAAAATGTTTGCAGATACACAAAGTAATTCCTGTTCATAGATATATTTCCTGCCCAGTAATGCTCCATAATTATAGCATGAACTCTTAATAATGTTGATATACCACATCTTCTAGTCCAGACTGAAGAACACAGTCCCAAGTACTTTATTAACTAATCAGCTGCATCCAATCAATTACAAAGATTCTGGCACTAATTATTTTTTCCTCTTAGTTGCTTTATTAAGAAAAAGTAATGAACTTTTCAATTGGATATTTCCACAAGGCATGGACTGATTCCTTTTATAAATACCTAGACATTATTTAAAGCATTTCTTTCAACCACTGGCTTTTAAGGCATACATTTCTGTTCCGCTTTTCTTCTGCTTTTCCTTCCTTCTTTCATCTGCAGGGTTTTAAACAATTTCTAGAGACACTAGCAGAGGTTTCTTGTGATGTTATTGATAGCCTAAAGGGCAGCTTATGGAATAGCAATGGTAGGTACAGCCTAAGGTAGAAAAAAGGTTGGAACAAAGTTAAAGATGATACATATTTTAAAATTGAAATTACATGATCTTCCGAAGGACAAGCAACAGTCATTTGCTAACCAGCAGTTATTGGTGGAAAGGTGGGGTTTTTTTTTTTAATTCTACCCCAAAATCCCTGTAGCAAACAGCTGCGAAAATGTACCTATGTAGCTGTTATCCTCTGTGTTTAGTTCTGGTGAACAGCAATTCCTCAGTGAGCAATGCGCTTGCCTAGTGGTAAACGATTAAATCAGTAATGGGAGAAGAAAAGAGAACCCTCTAAACATATGAACAAGCATTATCTGACACTCCCAAGTCATCATGAGCCTGGGCTTACCTTTCGCATACTCATTTATTCAGCTGTTGTCATTTGTAGGCTACATCTACAAGGCTAAATGCGTCGGCTCCCGAAGCGCTCCCCGACTCCGGAGCAGAGCGATGGAGGGAGGCCTGGCCCACGCTGCCCACGGCGGGCCTCCGCTGAAGGGGAGCGGTTGCGTCGCGCGACACAGCGCTTGGCTCTGGGGGGGTCCTCGGAGCCCCACGTAGTGCTCATGCGCTCCCGATACGTTACTCTTACTCATGTGTGTACAAGCATGTGTGCACGTGGGTGGTGGGGGAAGGCAAAGCTCTTCTCAGTTCAAAGTAGTATTTTGCATTCCAGTATTTTTATAACATGATATGGAAGGTACGCCATGCTCAAAGCCTGGCAACCCTCTTGTTCACCACGTTGAAAGTGGAATCCGGTTGCTCAGGTGTTATTGCCTGTTGCGCAAGAGCTGGGAGTATGCTATATCCCTGTTAGAGGCACAGAGTTGCCTTCGCGGTCTTTCTGTTTTCAAATAAACAGTACTGGATCTTCACTACTGGTATCTGTTCTCATACTTCCCAGTTAGGCTGCTACCCCGAGGGCAGCAGTACCTTACATCCACTCATTCCCATCTGGCGTGGTTAAGAGCAACAGGAGATGGCGTTTCCACCGTAACGGTGTGAGCAGCGTTAGAGCTGCCAGGTGAAGCTCATTTCCATCATTACCAGCGGCCACAATCTTAACTGCCATGGCACCATGCCCCTGCCTCTGGCCCCATCCTTAGCTGTGCAGCCCTCTACTCCTACCTTCACGTTTTACAGAACTGCTGGCACACCAGATGTATACATACACAATTGGTTCCTGCAGCTTTAGTGGAAAAGGATGCTTTGGATGTGTTGGCAACGTCAAATAAATCAGCTGCTTCTTTGTGAAGTGGTAGATACATTACTTAATTCCCAGGCTCTCTGGTGAAGCAAGCCAAAGTGTTTCCTCCCTCCAAGGTGAACCCAGCTGCAGTTCAGGAGATGCTTCGTTCTGAGGACAAATAGTTCCTCAGCCAGGACCATGCCAGGTTTGGTTTCTTCTGCCCTACACAGTCCTCTACGCTATCCCGATGGGCCATGTACTTTCAAACACACCATATGTTCTGATGCCATATCCTTTGTTCCCTTAGCAGCATGCTGTGTACACACCACTCTGCACTGACAGATTGCATGACAGCCTTCCTGTTATTTCAGGTATTCGAACTGAAACAACTTAAAAAAAAAATCAAACAATTATGTCTAAGGGCCACAAAGACACTGCATGAGGGAGTGGGACTGGACTGCAGGCCACTATGCTGCCAGTCCAACCAAGAAGGGGGTTATTCACTGCATGGCCTGGGGCCCAGGGATGATTACCGGTATAGACATAGTTTTGTCCTTAACTGGCAGATGCAATTAATCTGTCTGCTGCAGGATATTTACTTGCACTGTGTAGCTACGTTAGCAGAATGATGTGAGAAAGCGTATCCTGTATGAGAGGTGGAATAATAACCTTGCAGTGGCTCCTCTTTTTCAGTTGTCCACATACCAGCGTAGGTGGCCGGTATCAGAAAGGTCTTCTTAGACCTCCTCACCTCCCTTATATCAGTGTGAGGAAGTAGGACTTGCATTGGAGACCTGAAAGAATAGGTACTTTGAAGTCATGCTCACACATTATGCCTTTTAATTGCCTGATTTTCGCAGAATGGGTTGCTCTTGCATGTCCACAGGGCATACCAGTGTCACTTTATGGTGCATCATAGTTTCATAGTGCACTCGGAGGGAAAACCACTCATTAAAAAGATGAACAGTCCCTGCTTTTCAGCGCCTATTACTATCAAGACATGTCTGAAATATGCAATGCACATTCTTAATGGGTACTGACAAAGTACTTTTAAGCACATTGATGTTTTAAATGTATATTTAAACTAATGAACAAGATGTAGCTGAAGATTAACCTTTTGAGTCTATCAAATCAGTGGGATAGCCTCCTCTGCTCCTGAATCCCACTGTTTTCTTTCTTAATGTTTTATCCATACAGTGATACATTAGGGAGATAGTGAGGTTCCAGCTCTCCTTGAAGCATCCCAGATCATTGAGAGAAAGAATGGTAATTCACCAGGGTAGAAAAGAACCTGCATAGTAATGACATAAAGGACAGAGCACAGTCAAGATTACTGAAAGTATGATTTTGACCTCGGCAGCGACTTTGCAGAAATGGCACTGTAGACCTCCATATTTAATGTGTCTCTGAAATTTTTCAGCTAAGACGTGCTTAGCTGGAGAGTGAGGCAATGTTGCTCTTCCAGACCTGCTAACCCTACCGACCCTGCCTCAGTCCTAGTGTCCCAGCCAAGCTCTCTCTGGTGTAAGCCCCTTTGGCAGTAAGGGTGCTTCTACTAGTCACCACCCACCCATGTGTAACCTTCACCTAAGGGATTATTTTCTCCAATTCCTGTGAAAGCCCACTGGAAGGCTATGACCATGCTCTCGCTGCATTTGATGGATGGGCATGAGGACAGCAGGTTTTAGTCATGCCATGAGTAGTGCTAGCAGGTTCCCGGAATGTATAGATTGAATGGCAGGTGATACTGATGGCAACACATGACGTGAGCAGTCTGTCTGGGATTGTTTCCCTCTGTCCAGGCTAGTCTGAGGGCACAATCTGGTCTGTCCTGGCATGCAAGCCATATACCCTCATTTAGTTAGGAACGAAAACAGAGCTTTGATTACTTGACAGTAAAAATAGGAAGAGGTGGATATATTCCTGTTCGAGCTGAAGGACTGGTTGCTGTAGCAGTCATCAGTGTTAGAGTAATTTTGTCTAAACCCTGGTTTGGGGGAAGAATATTCTAGCTCCCTAATTTCTTTCCTCTGTTGCTGAATGCTCCATTGTTTCTGCAAGTTTCTAGATCCTGCTTTCTGATACAGTTTACACTTTTCTGTACTGCTATGTGTTTGTAAAACATGTCATGATGGGACTTCTAGGCAACAGGTTCTAACTCCTTGGATCACTTGTCATAAATGCAGGATCACCCACCAAGATAAAATGGTGTAGGAGACTCCATAGATCATAAGTGGTACTGGAGTTCAGAATACCTAGAGGTAAGCCTTGAAAGTATGTGACTTGGTTTACTTACCTTTCTCCTCTCTTTATTGTCTTAGTAGCAATTTTCATCACACCTAGCTTTAAGAATATTCTTGATGTTCCTAAACTAGCAGGTTATTTGCCCTAGGCTTTCTTAATAATAGCTGAGGGAGATAGGCATTTCTAACAGACAGATCTTCATACTTAAATGTAAACATTAAATTGTATATTTTCTTTATCACTGCAGAGAAAGAATAAAAATGGGTTTAGAATAGGAATCTATTAAAACATGTGCCACAGAGACTCAATGCTAAGACTCACTGTGCTGCATCATCTTTGTGTTTGAATTCTCAAAGATACAGAAATATGAGTCATCTGATTTAGCTAGATCCCTCCGAGTATTAGTAAAATAACTCATAATATATGAATAGCTGCTTTAACAGTGTGGGGTTTTTATATTCGCTGAGATAATAAAACATAATCATCGTAATTAAATACCTAAAATCACATATACCTATATATGTGATGTTCTTATCCATTCTTTTTTTAAAAGTATGGGAACAGTAGGGGATTCAGTAGCATTGCATACACTGGATGTTTGGAACTTACATTTGCAATACTGGTGTTTATTTCCAAAACAAGCCTCCCAGATCTTTAATGAACAGTTTTCCTTTATGTAAATTTAGTAAGAAGAAAATATTTATGCCTGCTAGTAATCTCTGTGTTTGTAAGCTTTCCTGATTTTAGCTGAATGCTTTGCGTCTGGCAGCTTGATCTCCTAATAAGTGGTCCGTTCAGCCCAGATTATTTCTTTCTACCTGAAACTGTCTGTCTTTTCTTGTACTGACTTTCACTTAGTTACCTGTTGCTTTTCCAAATACATGTAGTTCCTCGAGAGTATGGGATCCAGAAGACTAGAAGTAGTGGCAAAGATCTGCTTTTTGGTTGATGCAGAGTTGATAACTTCGATATGACTGTCATGTGTCCTTCTGGGACATTCAATGCTTCAAGTTAACCCGGTATGTTTGACAAAACCTTCTTAAAAGGACTTCAGGAAAAATGTGATTTTCCTAATAAAGTGTGGAAGATATAAGGGTTTGAGGCCAACCCCTTTTACTTTATCTTCCACTGTTCAGATAAATAACCAAAATAAGTTACAGAGAGAAGGGCCTCAGTGAGCATGCAAAACTTCATTGCAATAAAATCCTATTGCAAACAATGACAGCGAAAGGCTTTTTAATTAGTTAAAAATTGGAAGACAAATTAATATGAAATTTGGATCTTTCAGATTCTTCTCTATTTCATTTTTGAAAAATTGTTGCAATCTGAAGTTCCACTGAAGAGTTTTGTATAACAATCATATTATATACCACTACTTCTTAATTCCACAAAATACCATGTTCTTTTAAACTTACACATATTCTTTACTGATAAGCTTAATGTAAAGTCTAGCCAAATGTCCTATTTCAAACTAGAAGTCTTAGGCATTTTGTTTCTGATACAAATGATCATTTACTTTACCAGAAATTGGTGTTTCTCATTCAATCTCCTAACTTGTGCAAATCTATATGAAGTTATTTACAATCTTCCATACTTCATTAACTGAAATGATCACCTGCAGGCTTCAACTATTTAGTCAACTTTCTCTTCCAGTACACTAATGAATAGATCTACTTAGCATATTGACGTTAACTGTCTCTTTTTTCAGAAGAGCAGTCTTTTATAGTGTCTTAAGTTAACATACCACAGGATTTTAATTTATTTATTTATTTATTTGATAAGTGACCCTGTCACAAGATTGTGCTTTTTAATATTCTTTTGCATGCTAGGCCATATTTTGTTTGCATCCTTTTCTAAAAAGAAGCAGACACTCTACTATTGACTGTGTAAGTCTACAGTACTCTATATACTAGCTGCTATGGAAAAAGGATTTTTTCCTGAGGCTGAATATAAAGACAAAAAAGATTTTCAATTAAATAGGGCCATTAACGCATGTTATTTACACAAGTCAAGAAATATGGTTTTCGTTTGGGTTGGGTTGGGGGTTTTGCAACTGTAAGTGCAAGGACTGCTCTAATTTGGCCCAATGTGCTGTCTTGGAAACTATGGGCAATTGTCCTGTATAGCGATGTTGCTGTTATATTCCTTCCATGATTTGTGGCTTCATGGCATAACTGAATCTATAGTGAATAACCTTTTTACAGAGCTATCCACGTATCTGATTTGCACTCAGTGATTTGCTGCACTGAGCATTCTCCCTAGAGATTTCAATTTCTAAGGATCAGTTCCAGAAAAATGTCTTTAGGAGAGCACGGCAGCTCCTCTCTCCCTGTTTAAGACTGACAGGAAGAAAGAAAATTAGCCACTGTGCTTGTTAACCGTCTTTTTTTAGTTAGTATTTCTCCCTGTGAATTGCATTTAGCGTATTTTTCCTAGGTGTATTTAGAATAAGTAATACTTATTTTGCCATTAGTTTCCTTTTACTGTTTGCCTTATGAAATACAGTAATGTGGGATGTCCATTTTCTATTATCTCCGTTGCTCCTGATGAAGCTTTATGTCTGTACACTTTTACTTTCTCCTTTCCACTCCAGGGCTCATTAAGAATTTCAGTCTGTGCAGTAATTTTAAGGCAGAGGAGATAGGAAGAGGGGCCAGTTGTGTCAGTGCTTAGCAGCAATCTTCTTACTAAGGCAAGAGCAGAGTAAGGCAAAAGCAAGTGTAATAGTTGCTGTTGTCATACTTCCATCTGTTTTTTACGGAATGAGTTCGTTTAGGAAATAATTTCCTCTCATTGGAACAGTACCTTCTCTTACAATGGAAGAAACGATGTGTACACATTTTGTTATTATTAACTTCCTAATGATCACTTGAAACCAGGCATCATCAGAAATCTTTAGATGGAAATTACAAGTCCATTGCACATATGTTATGAAACAAATTCTTGTGTGCTTTATTTTACTCACCCCTCCATTTTTTAGTTTGCATTTTCTATTGAACATGTCCTAGCTGGGATGGATGAAGGAGGGGAACTGTATGAAAAACATTGGACAGTTTAATGCCTTGAGCAGTTATTTCTTTCTCCGCCTCACCCCAGCACATTGCTGATCTGATGAGACATGGCGTTTGCATTTATCAAGTTGATGGAAATATTGTAGGTTGCACTAATGTTCTGAGGGCCACTGGGAGAGCAGCCTTAAAACCCGCCTGGAATGAGACAGGGATCTCACTTAGGCGTGTAGGGAAGAGGCAATAGGTTGAACCTTTTCCACCAGCTCTGGTTCAGTCTCTTTTGGGGCTTGAACTAGTCAGTGATGGGGCTCGTGCCTACGCCTTGTGCGCTCCCTCTATGAGAACTTTTGGCAGAGTTCCTGCTGCCAGGGGCCTTTGTTCTGCTGTCACAGAGATTGAAATCTGCCTATAAATGTGACAAATGTCTCCCAGGCGTAATTCCCCTGGTTTCAATAGAGTTACACAAGGGATGATTTTGGACATTTTCAGCAGTACTTTGTGATTTTAGTACCTGTATGCATACAGTTTGGAGCACGTATTTAATCTGCACAAGCAATTTGATAGCTGTCCCAGAAAGGTAAGTCACCTTCTGTCAGAATTATTGCTCTGTATATTCCACAGTTAAGAGACTATTAAATCATTTACTCAAAAGCTTAACATTCTCCAACTTCGAGACTTTGCTTTCTTCAAGAAAATATAATGTCTAGTCCAGCATAATGTAAATTTTTTCCTGTTGTTTTTTAATAAATCCTTGAAGAACTGAATAATTAATAGTGCTGCGGTTGGTTTAGGACCTAAGGCAAATACAGTTTATTAGGCCAAAGACCAGAAATGTGAAAGCTCTTCTTTTTCTCTTAGAGTGCTGCATTTCAGGGGTCTTTGTTAGACTGTGGCCTGAAAGCCAGCAGCAGTCTTGTGACTAAAACCAATTGCTGTATCAAGTCCCCTGTATGTGGCCAGAGCCAGGAATGAACTAACAATTAAGCAATTAAATGGGTGATGAGAGATCCCATGCCTGAGCTTTTTCCTTGCCCTCTTTTAGTTTGCAGTATGGATATACTCAATTATTCAATCACAGAAGCTTTTAAGCTAATTGTATCTGGATACGGTCTGCATTTTTTTGGTCTATGAGGCCAAATCTCAGGTTCAGAAATCCTTTCAGAGGCCCTTTCTAACTATCGTTGAATAGCACTGCCTCAGCTCTGAAAAATAACGTCTGATGCTTCTTGGTATGCCTAGGGGTTGCAGCCAGGCTTTTGGCACTCTGGAAATCCAGTCTGATTTATGCATTTAAAGATGATAGGCAGTAAAACAAGGCTCGGCAACGGCCTACTCACCGGGACATTGTCCGTAAAACATTAGGCGTTTCAAAATATCCCACATCCCTCTGTTGCTGGCCCTTCAGTGAGTGTGGTGTTTGGAGTTTGGGCAGAGGTGACTCCTGCCAGCCCTTGCTTTTATAGGAGCCTGTTGGGCAGCCAGCAGTTTGGCTCCCCTCAAGCAGAGGACTTGCCTTTACAGAAGATATCCCTCTTTATGACCAGCAGCTTTAAATTTGGGAACGCTCCAAGCAGTCCTATTCATAATCTTCTCATTCCCCTATGCAGCCATCTATATAGCAGGTGCTTTTTTGTTGTTCTTTTTCCCAGAAAAGTTTTAGTAGGGGAAGAACAGTAGTAGCTTTTAAGCTATTCCATAGCCTTTCGTGCCCAGAGAGAGCACGTCAGTTGTTTTCTGGGTTGTGCAGGCCTGTAGAGTCAGTGTCCCAACACTTCTAAACTCAGACCCAAAAGATATTATAGTGCATTTGAGAGGATCTGTTCTGTGACAGCTGTTTCTCTCCGTATCTGTGCTACAGCCTCTAAAGCACTGTGAGCTGGTTGAAAAGTGAATGTGCTTCATCCGGATACAGGTTGTGACAAGTGGTAAAGAATTATTTTTTATTTTTGCCCTGAGTGATTTTTTCTTTGAAAACTGCAAAGGAATGGTCCTAGAAACACGAGAAAGCTCTTAATGCACCACACGCTTACAAGAAGGCGAAGCTGCCTGAGCAGAAGTAAAGGTTTCGTCCCCATTAGCAGCAGCAATGCTAACTATTCATTGGGATTCTTCAGCACACTGGTACACTGCACGAGAACAGTTTATTTTGAATTCTGGGTTTAATTACCGCATTAGACCTTAGACCTCTCAGTGAACAAAAGCTTCCTGCCATTCTGACAGCTTATTTGATAGCAACTATTGTTAACCTTGAAGGCACCTCAAATGACATTTGAATAGTGTTATGGATTTATACTGCACATCGTGCTGTTTTGCTCACTCTCCATTAAACCAAACAAGACACCTCCAGAAGGCTGTATTGATTTTTGACCACAGATCCTGGCTCTGCAGGATACCAGTCTATTCTTCAGAAAGGTCGTGCTCTCTCAGAAATCTTTTTTGCAGAAAATACACATTGCATTGCAGCCAAGAGCTGTGCAGATGACCACATAACCTAGTTTTAATGAAGGGTACTGTCCTTTTGCTCTTACTACATCAGTAGTGCAATACCTTTTGCAAAATATATGCATAAATGATTTTTCAAATTCAGCTTTATTAGTCTAACAAGTAGCAGACATCGTTGTTTTGTGTATGCTTCAGTGAGTTCTACCTGAATTTTAGAAATAGAAATGTCTTATTTGCTTTTAACGTTTTTCTTCTGTTGCCCTTTACCTCTTCCAGGTAACATCTCCTCCTATGTCTAATCTTTTCCTGTTTATGTTCTATTTCTTTGCTCTTGAGAAAACACCAGTGGGAGAAGCCACTACTCTGTTCACTTTTGTGTCACCTTACAATGCAGATGAGCCCTCGGTATACCTTTATATCTTCTTTTGTACTCTGGAGAGGTTTGAAGAGTTTTCTGCTTTAAATGTGCCCTATAGACATTTGCATCTAGCTTCCCTTAGACTTTCTTTACAATTAGAGGGAAGTCCATGTTCAAGTAAGTGGTTTGCGGAACGTGTTTTACCATACAGCAACCTGTAAAAGCAGACAAGGCAAAAGAAAACAGGCAATCATATTAATGATAAATATCTTTCTGGGTTTTTTTGTTTCTCAATATTCAAACTACATGCATTTCAGCCTTGTAGCCTCAGCTTTTGTTTCCTGTAAGAGGTACCGCATCACCCTCTCAGCTCCTAATGTAGCATATTCAGGATAAAGCTAACCCCTCATTTCCACAAAAAGATGTGACTTTGAATTCCATTGTAAACTGTCCAGACACTTCTGATGGATATTTCAAAAGACAGGTTCATTTTTGGCTTTCTAGGCTATACTCACCAGTCCAGAAAATGATCTCTCAACTTGCACAGTATAGATTTTGCTACAGGTGTCTAGATAATACCATTTGCTAAATGATTTTATAATCCCATTGCAATAAACCAACATAACCTTTCAACCTTCTGTGGAAACCAAATGAATATAATTTTCAAAACAGCATACTAGTCCTTGAATGATTTATCCCAATGGACTATTCAAGTTGGTGGTGCCAGTTCATTTGTATATATATTCCTGAATCTGATTTGCAGTTTCTGGAATATTATCTAGAGGATTGGAATTGTTACAGGAACATGGTAGTCTGGTAAGCTCCAAAAACTGGTGAGAAATGGACTGACTTTTGGTTACAACTCCAAGGAGAAAGAAGCCACTGACTCTGTGTGCTGCTTAAAATGAGATGAGAGAATTAGTAGCAGTACCCAGGGCATTAAACGTTGATCTTCAGAATGACTTCTAGTTCTTGACTTCTGCCAGTGCTTTTCACCAGGCTTTATCAGTATTTTTAATTATGATGTTAATTACAATACTAAGCTAATGATTTGTGAAACATTATTTTCTTTAGTGATGTACCAGCAATTTTTCAACTACTAGGCAGCAGAGGGCTACAAGCTGGTCTGTTAGTTTTTCTGAAAGTTGTGGGTGGTCCTTTGCTAAAGCAGTTATCTTGAAAAAGCTCTGCTATGGATGGTGAGGCTTGTTTAATGTGGCATTTTAGAGCCACAGAGGGCATATGCATTTGCAGTTCCCTTCTAGTAATCAGTAATGACCTCTGGGACTTTTTAGTTGTGTTTATCAAGCAAAGTCTTGAAGTTTTGGTGTAAAGCAGCTATTGAAGAATGAAGGCAATGAACAGGAGTATGTGGGTGTTGATGCATAGAAAAAAATGTTGTCTACTAAGCAAAGAAGAAACAGAAAAGCATTTTCTAGAACACGTTCAGGTTAGTTTTCTTATTTTGATGTTATAGTCAACAGAAGAACTTAAAAGAAAAAGATGCTTCAACTCTAAATACACAAGTTCATGAGGCTTGATGGAACACAAAGCAAGAAACTAGAAACCTTCTAAGGTTATTTCTTCTTTAAAAAGATATTCCAAAGCAAATGATTTTTGGACTGCAGTCTTTATCTTTTGCATCTGCTATCTATTTAAATATGTGTTCATTTGCTTTGATGCTAATGACATCATTTCCCTATTTATAATAATCTAACATGATAAGTCTAGTGAATCATGGACTTTATTTCCCCAAGCTCTGGAGTCCTTTGTATGTAAACTGAAGCAGTTGCTGATATAAACAGAATAATCAAAGCTAGTAATCTGAACATCAGGCCTGAATTACGGCCATTAAGTAAAACAATGACATTAGAGAGCTGAACTATAATTTACTTTAAATTAAATTAAATTGAAAATGTTAGCATTATTATTCTGTGAAAAATTAAATACTTCTACCTTCTAGACATGCACAAATACTGGTGAATTTTCCTAATTGTTTTTTATTGTTATAATTTTAGGAAAAATGCAGTGCAACATGCATTATTTCTTGGCTCCTGAGTGTCAAGGTTTCAAAAAGCACACATTAGAAGTTACTTTCTACCAATTGAATAATGATATTATAAAAAGATGTAAAAAATGGGGAATAGTAATAGATTACAAATTGTTTAAATAAAATATTCTTAGAGGAATATATAATTGACTGTGTTCCTTTTCTACATAGTGAAATTTTCTACTAATTACTGCCTGAAGTTAACCAGAGATCATTAGAAAATCCACTTTTTTTTTTTTTTTTTTTTTTTTTTAAATTGAGATTATTGGGAAGTATCGAAATTACCTATGGAAGAAAATTAGGAGGTATAAAAAGTAAACTGGTCATTCTGTTGTGGTTGTGTTTGAAATCTTGTCTTCCACTTTCAAAGCATTTCCACTTTTAAAATCTAAAAATATGAAATTAAGTTATTAAATAATTATGAAATATAGGAACATGTTCCTATTTCCTCTAGCAGTTATTTTTCTAACAAAGAATCACAAACATTCTGCAAACACATTTTTCAGAATTTTTAAGAAAATTTTGGAAATTTTTCAGATTTCTCAGATATTTGTTTGGGTGTTTTTATACTTTGGGGTAAAACATCTAATTTTAATTTAATTAGCTGATTGTTTGGAAACAAAGAATATTTCCACGCAGAATTCAGAACCAGTTGTTTTACTACTAGTCCTTCCCAGGTTCTCCCTAGTGATAGTGCCAGGGTAGCCAGCCTTTTCCCCCGTCACTTATGGGCTAAGAAAAAACAGTGTAACCTCCGTGTCAAGAGGATTGATCCTTCTGCCTCAGAATTTGGCCATGCTGCAGACAAACTGTTTATGTGACTTGGGGACAAAAATCTGTGGAGATTGTGTTGAGACAAAGGGTCTATTCAGGTGCTGTCACAGCCCGCTTCTGCCCTCCCACTGCTTTTCCTGCTGACATATTTATGTGTTTGAGGCATCCAGTGGTTCATAAAATTCCTCTGGTCTCTCCTTGACTCTTCACAGCTCTTTCCAAATAGGCATGCAGACTCGTATACACACACTGAAGAGATGTCTGAGAATTACAAAATGATATTCATCCCAAAATATCCATATTCAGAAAAAAACCCCACCTCTGTTCACGGAGTCTGTAGTAGCGTATAGAGGGGGCTTGCACATTGCTTGGTTGAATGGCAAGTTAGATTGAAGACACATGTACAGGTTTTTTTCTTCTGTTGCTATCTCTACTGCAGTTTACATAGTGAGTCCACTTCCAGTGTTGCAGATACTGCTAACATCA
>JANHGO010000033.1:9771906-9803852 GCA_024606505.1 Aquila spilogaster | reverse complement strand
TTTTTTCTTCTGTTGCTATCTCTACTGCAGTTTACATAGTGAGTCCACTTCCAGTGTTGCAGATACTGCTAACATCACCGTATTAAAAGCACAGGTCGTACTTACCTGGAAACATAAATGTGGTGGTTATATCCTGAAAGCAGATAAAGGCAAATTTGCTGAGCTGAGACAGTAGTTCACTGTTAACAAATGCTTTATTGAGTTGGATCTAAGTAAGCATATTTGCTCATTTGTGTGAGGAAGGTGATTATAATCAGTAAAGGAAGTATCGACTTGCGATATTGAAGCTACCATGCATTGGATGTAATAAGTAATAGACCTAATAGTTAAAACGGTATACATAAGGAAAAAGGGACAGAATAAGTGATGACTATATTTAGTAGAAGTATCCTCCTCTAATATTTAGGCATCCAGGTATTGATTAGCATAGTATATTATGTGTTTCTCAGAAGAAACTGAATTGTTCTGGCCAATTAGAAATCAGTCTTCTGCTGGCAAAAAAAAAAAAATCCACCTTGACTCAAAGAATATTTCACTTATTTATTTATTCATTGGGCTGTTTATTACTCTTTCAAAGAAGGGAGGCAGGCGTCACTTCCCATGCAGGGTCATGGTGCTCCATGCACGCCCTTCCTGCACACACCTTACACACCGAGCGGTCCCAGCTCATCCCACCCAGAGGTTGGACTCCATGTGCAACACTCTAGTCCTGCAGATACGACTTGGGCATTTAGGAAAGTCACTGGTGACATTTAGGAGATCCAGCTCTTCTGGGATTAGCAGCTGGAGGCCACGAGGTGTTGGCTCTCTGGGACGTGTTGGGCAGCACCAGACACGTACATGCAAGTAAATTGGACACCTGATTAATCTTGAGGAAAAAGAAAGACCCTTGAAGCCTGGGAGCGCTCACCTTGTGGCTGACACTGCTTTGGCCAGGAGGTTGGACTGGAGACATCTGATGTCCCTTCCAAACTGAATTATTGTGGGAACCTATGAAAAGAAGTTAAATTTCGCTTTTGCACAGGTTTCTGATTACAAAATATCTCTAAGGTGGAGATGCTTCTGAGATTTTGGTATTAGTGTTGAGTACAGATTCCTGGAGGAGACTGTCCTTCAGCCCGACGGTCTTATTTTAGTACTCATGTTTATGCATAAGTGAAATTAGTAACTCTGAGATTATGCACGGATTCTACATCACTCGTATCCCCTCTGCTGGGAAACTGAAATGAAGGGTTTCTGCCTTTCTGCTGAGATCAGAATTACAGGTTACAGTCCTTCCCGTCACTGTCGGAAAGTCCACCCAGGCACCACAGAAAATGCGAGCAAGACCTGCTGGTCAGCCGTTATGGTTTCCTCCCACGGCTACAGAAAGTTATCTCAGATAAGCAGCTTGCTAATTCAATTTCTTTTAAGTGTCTAGAGGATGACTGTAGTTATACAGCTGAAAAACTACTTGGAACGAAACCACAATAAACAGAATTGAACTGTGTTCCTATCGTGAAAAAACAGCCAATATGAGCAGTCAAATATACTTGGATAATTAATCATCACTTGATGAATGGCATCCTTCTATTCATTTATTTTTAGCTGAGCCATAACTTGTTCAATAGAAGATTGATATTTTCAAAAACACACACCTGAATTTTATAATGCCCGTAATTGACTTGTGGCTAAAGTGTAAACTTATTTCTGAAAAAAAAAAATTACCTCATATCACTACAAATAATTGAGCCAATAAAAGCAGCAAGAATGCTGCAACTGTAAAAATTGTTACACAGAGTAGTACATTGCACAAGAAGGCAGTAAAAAGTCAGCAGAAACAAAGAGCGCATACGTCAGTATTTACAGAGTAGAGACATTTCACACTCCTGGTCATTTCTGATGTCAGTGATTCAGCCAAGACATGCATGGAAAGGCTGTGTGGGGATCGCCATGCAAAGATCTCAGGAGGCTGAGAAGATGAGCTGGGGTCATTTCAATGCCATGGCTACTGTCTGCAGAGATTCCTTCTCAGCACTAGGGAATGATGGGTTATGAAATAAATAATTGCCATCACCATTAAAAACAAATTTTCAAACAGTGTTATGGAAATCTGTGATTAGATGTTGATTATTTGTAAAGGGCAATGTCAAGAAAAAAATAAGCTCTAAACAACTGGTTGTTATATTTGAGATTATAGATGTTGATTAAAACATTCTTGTAACTCAAAAGAAAAATTTAAAATAATTATGTCATTAAATAGACTATTTACATTCTCAGCTTTCAAAATAATTTAGAGCTGAATATTCCTTTTTATTGACAATTTATAAAGGAAATGTTTTAAGAATTTGTATTTTCATAGTGGTGCCAGAACTGCCCATTCAGAATCATACAGCTTTACGACTGTGTGGTAAAATTTTAAGATAAGAGTGCGATATGACCCTTGTATAATTCTGTTTTATTTACTACTCTAGGAAGATTCATGCAAGGGTGTAAGACAGATACATTTACAGAAGTCATTCCTGTTTGTTCACTCTTAAAAAACTACAGAAAGTAACATACCCATTCTAGCAAATGTTGACAATCCTTATTCATACCTCATTATTTATCAGACACTTATTTTGAGCTTATTTTTTGTTTTAGTCTAACAAGTAAGCTTTCTCATTATATTAGTGATAAGGATATGTCTTTTTAAATTTGAAATAATTAATTGTTAATATAAACCTGTTCTAGTGTGCTCCTGGGTTTTGTTATACCAT
Organism: Aquila spilogaster; assembly: GCA_024606505.1. Classification (NCBI taxonomy): domain Eukaryota; kingdom Metazoa; phylum Chordata; class Aves; order Accipitriformes; family Accipitridae; genus Aquila; species Aquila spilogaster. The sequence goes on along the minus strand of JANHGO010000033.1, from coordinate 9,801,114 downwards.
AAAAATGTGTTGAAAAATATAAAATAGAAAACTATTTTAGAAAAGGTAAATGGTTATAATATCTGTAGCTAAGCCAAACTGTTGGGGACAGTTAAATAATTTTTTTGCAATATGCAATTTTGAGCTCAGTGAAAAAATTCATGAATTTGGGCCAAAACCTGGTGAACAGTTTTCCCCAAGACATAAATAAAATCATAAAATAAATTTTTTTTAAAAATCTCATTTTCTAGATACCTTGAATTTCCATATCAAAATATTTTGAGATGCTAACTAGCTAGTTTATTTCATTAAAAAATCTTTACACAAAAGCTTTTTAGGGAAATCAATTACAGCAGATGTTGATTGGAAATGAAATATGCGGGAAAGAATTTTAGCTGTGGAACTGAAGAAAAAGCTATCCCCATGCTGCAATGAAAATTAAACAATGCTTGTTTATTTTTTCCTAGTTTTAGAATCATAATACTTAATAACATTGAGCTCTTACCCAGAATGTTCAATTAGCAGATCTCAAAGCATCTAGAGAGGATTTAATTGCAATTATATTCATTCCACCCAAGACCTTTGAAAATAATCAAATACTAAAAATCTGAAAACACAGAAGAAATCAAGGAAATGTCTAATGAGATATTAGGTCTACCTCCTGAGGGAAATTTCTGCCTGTGACAAGTTTTGTGCAGAGTTTTCTTCAGAACTCTGAGAAGCCAAAAAAAAGTATTTTTAAAACCTATTTTATCAGTGTCTTCAGGCAAAGGCATGTACATCAGAGGATCCGTGACCAGACATTTAGTCTTTAAGGCATTGATCATAAGTTACATATGTAAAGGTAACGGACTGCCCACGTCCTACTGCTGAACGTTCTCGGTTCTTCTCTGCTGGAGATCCTGCACTGTTTATTTTCCATACTTATTATTCATCCTATTGTCCAATTACGCTTGATGCTTGTAAATAAAAACTATCGTTTCTCTTATCACTAATGTAGGCACTCTGCCTGACTGTCTGGTCTGTCGGCACACCATGTTGGCAAAGGCAAGAGAGCAAATTGCCTCCAAGAGTGTAACACACACAAAATATTGCTGCAGGGTTAAAGAAACTTGTGAATTGCGTTCTGCTGCAAGAATAGTTTGGTTAAGCAAACCGTATTTCTGCTTGTAAGTGTTGTTTCTAGACATCTTTCATCCAACTGTCATAAAAGGGACAAAACAATTAAATCATCTCCTCTGCTGGCATATTCTGGACTTTGGTAGTTTCTGAAGACTAAGGCAAATAAAGGTAATGGGAAACATTCAGTTTATGGTTAATATTTCTTTCTCCTTTAGGCCACTCAAAGGCTAACTTACATTTATTCGTAAATTTTTTTCCTCACCCCCATCTTTGAGTAATAGCCACAGTGCACTATTTAGCTATTCAGGATAACTGTCTGTTGTAATTACACCTCAGTTAGCTAATTTGTTCCTTTGTTTCACTACAGATAACAAAAAAAATGCAAATCAGTAGCTAGACAGAGATTCTTTCACAATATTCTTGGGATGTCAGTACCAACAGTATTTTTTGTGCATGTTAGAAGCCTTGGATAACCACCTTCAAAGAATCTAACCTGGCGATGCATTTGTTGCTTCTTTGTAGTAAAATCAAGGTGGTTTTGTTTTAAGATAACCTGATTTTAGAGAACTCTGAAAGGAGGTTTATGCAATCACAGTCTTCCCACTTGTGTCTGTTTGGAGCCCACTGGCTAATTTCCACCTGAGCTTAAAGGACAGTAGAAATCTCACAGACAAATTCACAAACTTGGGGGGAAATCAGTGGTAGAGAATAGGAGAGAAACCAACATTTATTTTCTTGATGCAATATTCAAGAGAATTCAGCTTGGCAGTGGCTGGCTGTGTAATTTTTTGATCGCCGCAGCTCTGGTCTTCTTGCCACTGGACATAGAGAAGGAGGTGAATATTACTGTGGTGAGGGAGAAAAGGACAAATATTCTTCAGCTCCTAGTGCTTGCAAACTGCGTGTTCCTCTTCTGCTGCTCTTTTTCAGATGTATCACAGAGGTGCAGCTGGCACCTGGCTTTAATATTTATATGGGGTATATGCATTGGAGCGTTAACTACATGATGGGCCTAGAGTGGTCCCATTGAAGAATGCAGTTGGCAGAAGGTTATTAATTCAGGAGTGGGCAATTCAGGAAGATCAATAGGTTCCTGACCACGTCATTGATTGTGGGAGCACCAAAACACTATGCTCAAATACTGTTTTTGTTACCATCTGCCAATTTAAACAGCTTCTCTGGGCAGTTGACTGAAAGCCTCTTTAAAAATAATGTGTAGGTTACATTCTGCAGGTCTTCCACAGGTAAGCACCGGCTGAAATCAATAGTAAGGACAGAAATACATATCCGCCAAGGAAAAAAGGCTAATGAAGAAGTGAGCAAGAAATTAAATGTCTTTGTTTCACAATGAAATTTTATATGCAATAAAAACTGTGGCGTGGTTGGGGATAAAACAGCCTTCATACACAAATATATCCGCAATTGTTCTGATAGCTAGTTCACATTATTTAATGTGCTGGAGAGGTAAGAAAACAATGAAAAAGTGCCTGTGCCTCTGTAGATTAGGGGAGATATACCTACTGTGCTATTCAGAAAGCAAGCATGATTGGTGAAAGAGGTAGTTATATATTAGGGAGCTCATAGCCTGAAGACGTGGTGTAGAACTGTCATTAAAGTGAATACTAAATGAAGTTCATTCAGCTTAGTTCGTACATGATGCCAATGATTGATTTTCAGAGTCAGGCTAATAGAACAGTTTTCGTCAGTCCTGCAATTACATTACTGTTAGAGCATTCTTAGATTTTTTTCTCCTGGTATTATGGTTTTAATAGAATTTCTGAGTGTCTTTTGTTGCTCGTAAACTTAGATTTAATTGGATCTTGAAATCTTAATATTGAAAATTTCACCTTTTATTCTTTGGAAGAAGAACTGCTTTTTTGTATTCCCACCTCCTCAACTGACTGACCTCAAAAGGATAATCAATGCTTTCATGGTGGCAGATATTTCAAAAAAAGAAAATGCCTATGTGGCTTAAACTCAGTCATATAATTTATCAATGGAATGATTTATAAAGAAAAAAAATAGGATAATGTCTCCCTGTCATTTTAAGAGAGGTTAGAAGTCTTCACGTTTATATCACAATTTATAATGAGAACATACTTTGTCATGTTATTTAAGTGAACCACAGACATTGAACAAATAGTATTTGTTTTTAACTGTTTTCCTGAAAAACCTTTTCTTTTGAATAGCACAGGTCAGACTGGTCCCTAACAGAAAGATACAAGAGTCCAAAAAAAAAGAAATAATTTCAGACTGGTTAAAAAATTAACAGTCGTGCATGTGATGTTATTAGCTGTGAAAAATCAGATATATATGAATGGGAAGAAAAGAGAGCAAAGCTGCCCAGTCAGTCATGTTGTATCATTCAGGTACATACAGTTGAAGAAGTATTTGCATATTTGTATACTGAAAAAGTGGCAGAAAAAATTCTGTTGTTACATTGCTATTTCATATATTGTATTCTTATTAAGAGTCAGCCAGTGCTGACATCTTTTAATACAAAGTATTAAAAGCAAGTGTTCTCAAAGTGATGCACAGTAATTAATTCACTGAAATAATTGAAATAGTATTTTGATTTTTTTTTGTACTTCTACTTGAAGAATACTTCTAAAAGAAGTTGGAAGCATGTGGGTCAATGCATAGGCATGATGAAGCAAAGCCAGATCTAAAGATCTGTAATGTCATCACGATCCAAAGCACAATTGGTACCCCCTGCATGGTGAAAGAACAGAGTGTCTCCTTTGGAGTCACTTGATCTCTGTGGTTTATAATCCATGAAAGCCAAGAAAATGCTGAATGAGAGGGGAATGTGAGTATGCATTGAAGTTAAAGTCTTCAAAGTGAATACAGATTATGGACTCGTTTGGGCAAGAAGTACAAATGATCACCGAAGAAAAGGTTTTCAGATACTAAAGCAAATGTCTTTTGTGCTCCACACTATTGACCCAGACACAAATAAGAAGGTAAAAACAAACCAAAAAAAAGAACAAGCTTTACATGGTAATTTTTACAATAGCTGGAAGTAACTCCTATTTTCTTTTCAAGCGGTTGGACAGAAATGGATCCCAGGATGATTGTAAGAAGAAGCCGTGTAAATACACTGGGGGATAGTTTGTAACATGTAAGTTATGTGCCTGGTGCAGAAGACTAATAATCAGCTGTACGTTTGCCAGAAGAAGCAGCATGACCTTTTCAAGAAGTATTTGGATCTGGTCCCCAGCTGCTAAATCTCACAAGACGGTCTTCATGTGTATTTACACATCGTATTTGACGGTGTTTAAAATTACAAGAAGGTCATTGGTTTGAAAAATAATTAAGGCAAAGGAGTTTAATCTTTTAATGCAAAAAAGTTGCATCTGCATGATGCAATTTCAGAAGGCTTGATGTGAATAAAAACATCAAAAGCAAAAAAGTTAATGCATTTTTTTAGTGATTGCGTGTCAATCAAACCTAGAAATTCTTGGGGTTCCTTGTCCAAAAATATCTGCAAAATGGTGAGAGAGGGCACAGGAGTTCAACACGATAGGTAAAAGGGAAAGCCTTTTTGTATTAGCCTGTTTGTATTTTCTGTGAGTTCCCCTATAGCCGTCTCTCCATTTCTATAGGTGTCTGCCCCAGGAAAAGGTGGCGGTTCTCTGGCCCAGGGATGCCGAGAGCGTTTGTGTGCGCACCGAGTGTGACCAGGAGGGTTGTGTTGCTGCTGCAGGAGGAGGAACCGTGCACTGGGACCTGTGTCCTTAGGCACGACGACTCTCACGTGGGTGTTTCTCCAGAGTCCCTGAAATAAAGTGAGGGCCGAATTGGCAGCCCAGCAAAGTGGTGTTTTCTTAGCAGGATGGTCGGCGTTGCCTTGCCTGTCTTGGGATGCGGCCTGAGAAGGGCAGTGGTTCAAGGTCTGATGATATAATGTGAAAGTGCAGTGTATAGAGCAAGGGAGCCGCGTCTATACTTCCAATAGGAAGCTCTCTGTCTACGTGAAGTATACCAAGGATGGTGTCTGGGTTTTGGTCTTGGAGGGAATGAGTTGGTTCACTGTAAAGACAGATAATACATTTAGACTGCTAATTACCACATGACAAGAATCCAAAAGTGAATTGAGGAGTGACGTTATTTGACCCAGTGGATCCTTACAGTGTTTATGAGAGTGAGATCACCGTTAATACTAAGTCATAGTTTCACAGATGATGTGTTGTGAAGGGCTCTAACATCTGAATCTCTGTCTCCTTCTCTCTTTTTCTGTCTCTCTTATCTGATCTGGAAAATTTCCCTGTACCACAGAAGAGGTGAATCTAAGAAGAAGATTTTTCTTTATGATGGCTTGTTTTTGCAAACTGATAAGTACTTTGGGGGATCCAGCAAAAGTTCCAAGAATATTTTTGACATGAAATGCATGACACGTCATTACAGATTATGCTAATCCCTAAAATAGATTCAGATTCAACTGTAGACCATTAGTACACGATGTTATTGTCAGACTCAGGCTAGTGATTTATTATAAACCAATTATATAAAAAATAATTTAGGGGGGGTCTGATTAAGACGGACTGTTTGTATCTGACATTTATGACCAATAAACTTGAAACAGTAAAATGGAAATGTGTTTTGTAGTGCAAACTCAGGTTTTTATATTCCAGTACCGTGCAAAATCAGAAGCTAGTCTGAATTGTTTTTAAGGGCTTTGATAAATTTATAGTCAGCAATGACATCTGAAATTATTCCAGTTCCTTAAAGATTAATAAAAGTTTAATTTGATTCATAGGAGGGAAGCTCCACATAAAACTATTTTAGAACATTGCCAATATGCATCCCTGGTTTTGTCATTATATTGAATTGTTAGACCCAGTGATGCTAGGATTCTGTCACTTGGCAGTGTACAGGTCAGATTCACTTGAGCAAAATACTGTTATCGTGAATGTCTGCTGGTTTGCAGCAGAAACAGGAGACATGAGCTTGACACACTGATCTCGGTCAATAGCCTGTGGAATAAAGAGGAGCTGCCTGCTTCCCTCTCTCCTCAGGTGTATGTCTCTTCAGGCACGATGCCTGTTTAGATATTTTTTATGAGGCTCAATGTCACTGTTACTTCTGAGAATGGCTGATAGGTGATGAGTGATGAGCTGCTTTGCACTGATGAGAAACGCTGCTGTACTGTGGCACTGTTGGTATTGCTGGGCACACAGCATCAGTCGTGGGGTCCAGTTCTGCTCTGATGCTGATGAAAGGCAAGAATAACTTCACCAGTTTGTGTAATTGCATTAATTTTAAATTCAGGCAAGTACATCATAGGCGGGCTTTTGAGTTTTTCTTACCAGTCTTCTTGATGTGCCGGGTATGGACATTTGTGGTTATAACATCTGAATATTCTAAAATGAGAGAGTATTTTTATATGCAAGGGAAAAATAGCACTGCAAGAGCTGTAAGAGTTTTCAAGCAATCGGATACTGTTTTTTGTAGTGTGAGACAGATCACCCATTGATTTTTCTGTCGGATACTTTATTATTCTTATGTCTACGCACCACTATAATATCATTCTCTCCCTTTTAGGGTAAATATTGCATACAACAGTAAACCAACATTTGAACAACCGAGTGAATTTTTGAAAATTCAGTTAGTAAAACCATCAGACATTGTCTGTAGACCGTCTTTCAACTACATGAAGTAACATCCTCCTGAGTTCACTAAGAATGGACTTCATAAACAACTCAGTGTGAGATTCTAGTCTATTCTTTATGAAACCTTTTTAAAATAAATGGGCATGCATCACGTTTTGTAGAAGAACCTTGCCTGTGTGTTAAATGTAAGTGATTGTAAGAAGCAAAACCAATCATGAAGTCAGACCAGAGCTACAAAGAAAATTCACATTTTAATTAAAAATGATCCAAACACCCACTGTTAAGAGCTTTTCTCAAAGGGAGCTCAGTGGGAGTTAAAGTCCTTGACATACGAGTTATCTCCCCTTAACTAGAATGAAGAACTATTTGTCATTTTTCACTTGTCAGTACTTTTTCTGAGTTTTTAGCAGTCTGATAACTATGAGAATTAACATAAGAACTTTTGGGATCAAATTTTATTTCCATTACTGAATTTTTTCATGACCCAGTCTGTTTGTCTGTAAAATAGAATTGGGATTTACCAAACAAGCATAATAGAAATAAATTTACTTTTTTTAAGCCCAGTAAAAATAAAATGCATTAGAATATGTAATCAGTGTTTTGAACATTTTCTTACATTGCAGTAACATGCTTGGTTTCCTCTGAAAAACTTCTTCGATATGATTTGAGTGTCCTATGGGTAATTTTGGGTAATCTGGGACCTTTAAACACTGATTACACCTAAACTGTTTTGCATAAATGATTTTGCATCGGTAAATGCCTCCAAATTGGGTACCACAGGGTATATGCTCTTCAGTGGGTTCATCTTCAAAAAATAAGAAGGAAGAAAGGAAAAAAAAAAAAGACAACGTGCTTCATCCGTTAGCCCAAAGTCTTGGTCCCCTGATATGCAACGTCCTCGTACCCCAGCTGTGCAAGAGCTAAGTATTCCCTGTCTCCGAACGTACCCTGATTTTCTTCAGAGGTTTGTGCTGTGTTTGGGCAGCGGGGGAGCCAGGATGTGACCCAATAAATGGGGGTGGGTGTCTTGCGGAGTGCCTGTGCTCCCCCGTGGGACACAGCGAGGCGGTGAGTGGCCCGGGGCAGCGTGCGCCTGCCAGCCCGTCCAGCTGCAGACGGGGTGCTCACCCGCCTTAATCTGATGCAAATTCTTCGTGAAGACGAAACAGGCCTGTAATTTTAGTGTCAGCTGGCTAATGAGGTTAAGCCCTTGGCTTGGGTTGCTCCTTTCCCATATCGGAAGTTTCTGGCAGAGCTGAACACTCTTCCTGAAACGCTACCATCCCTTGGCCGCTGTGGAGCTTACGTCCAGTTCTTGGGAGGATCCCAACCATCCGTCCTCCTGGACTAGGGCAAGGGAGAGCCCATTGACTTCACTGGCAATAGGGGCCTCAGTAGAACTTAAAGATTTAAAAAAAAAAAAAAAAAAAAAATCAAATAAAAGATCAATATAAAAAAATTCAGATAAAATGTCAGCATAAAAAAAGAAAGAGGTTGGTCATTGTGGAATACTTTGTAACCTGTAAAACTGTTTGCCATAGGGCATTGTGGATACCCAACTGTACAAGGGTGCAAGGGGCAATCCCTAAAGTTAATGAAATAAATTCCATCAAGAGTTCCTAAATGCAGAGGTGTCATCCCTGAATCAGGAAATCTGTACGCTGCAGAAACGCAAGGATGGACTGAGTGTTACAAGTGTCTCCCTATATGCTTACCGAATTCATAGTTTGATTTTAGCCATTGCTGGAAATGGGTTATAGGGCTAAATAGAGTGGTTTATGTTGTTGTGCTCAACAGAGCCAAGGTTTCCTCCGGTGTCTTGGTTCTCCAGGTGGAAGCGCCCTGTGTTACCTGTGTTTGTTTTTTGCTGGCTTTAAGAGGAAATTACTTATCTACATCATCAAGAGGAGGATACCACAGTTATTATTTAGGAACAAGGGCAAGCCTGATGGCTGTACTAAAAAGGCTACAGAATCCTGAAAATATGTTTCTCAATTTTTGCTGGGAACGGAGGAGTGTTTAAATTAGTCAAAACATGTCTCTGGCGGGACTTAAGGGAAGAGCAGAAGCTGTGAAAGCAACAGTTGGTCAGTAACAACTCTCATCAGCCTTTGGGGCAACATTAGTGAAAATCTGCTTTCTCGTGAGACAGAAGACAAGGGTTAAGGAGAAGAGAGTTAAAGGGACAGGAATTTTACAGAACATGGAACAAGTAGCAATCTTATTCTTGCTATTGAATTTCAAGAGGAGATGTGTCTGTATGTCTTTTGTTTTAAAGTTTCAATTACAATGTGAGAAGTACAGTGCATCCTTTAACTCAAAATATTTGCTAACAAACTTATATTTTATATACATGAGTTGTGGTAGTAGTTGTAGATTTAAATAGCACTTGTAGTTCTACATAACGATCAATATTAATTAAAATGTAAAAATGAGATAAGTTTACAGCAAAGGCAAGTTTGCAACAATAGACCTTTGAAAGGTTTTTTTGAAGGTATTTTTGAAGCCATCCAAAAAGAAAGTTAAGATTAAGAAAAAATAGGCAAAGTACCTTACATTGATGAATTCTCAAATATCCTGAGTAATTATTATTTTCCATAACTGTGGGAACATTACGAGTGCACAGCACACCTGAAAATCAAGTCTCTTATTGAAGACATAATTATTTTGCATTTTTTCAGCAGGGGACATGTACAGGTAATTTTTCTTTTTTTTTTTTTAATGTGACAGAGCTGACTTCAGGAAGATTGGTGAAATAGTTTTGTTCAAAGTTTTCTGTACTAGTTAGGCATATAGATATGGTTTTTATAGCTGCAATTGGCCACTACAGCACTAATAAAATAATCATAACAGCCTTCCTACATAAAGTACTATGAAGTACTCCTGAGAGTTAAAGAAATCACAATGTAAGTGTAAAGTAATCCATATGGTCACGGTACAAACATTTTCAACAAATTGTGATAACAATTGACATTTTATGTGTCCACAATGAAAATATATGGTCTTGCTTTTATAAGGCCTGTTCAAATATGGTAGTCATGGGAGCTGTGAAAAGAATGGAAGAAAAAGAGAAAAAAGAAACTTTCAGATTGTAATTCTAAGACCATGTTTCGTGCAATGAAGATTTCTGAGGAAGTTGCTTCACTAGAAACCAGAAGGTAGAAGTTGATGGCAACAGACCACACAATGAATAAATACAATTAGCCACGGATCTGGGAGACAGTCAAGTGAAGGTATATGTGCAGTTCCCAGAGCATAACAGTAAAAATTGAGTAGACTGTCAGGGGGAGTACTTGCTCTGAAAAACGTGAACTGAGAAGGACTGGAACTAACGTTAATCTACTGCCTCACAAAATGAGCTGCTGCTTTGCTTTTAATATTAAGAGGTTGTAGTTATAGCTCACTTTAGGTAATGTAGATGTTCAAATAAGTTAATATAAGTATATTGAAGCCTTACCAAAATGATAAATTATCATGCTTTTAAAGTAGCCATTCATTTGTGTATTTAAAAGGAAAACATAGATGTATAAAAGGCAACAGATTATTGTGTAATTTAAATATAATAGCACATATTTATTTATGAGAAAACATTAGAAAAAAACCAAAACTGGCTTCTGAGAATACAGTTGTAAGTATAGGTCAGGAAGGCTCTTTGCAAGCAACTCTGCCAGTCCTTTTAATCCAGTTCCAGTCCTCACCTGTTTTCTAGGAGAAGCTGTACTTTTTATTTTTAATATTGTTTTTCTGTAAATGTAAAAAATGTACTTTTGAAAATTAGAAGATAGAGTGTGCAAGAAAGATGCTCTGAGGCAGTGGAACAGGGAACCAAAACTGGCTCTACACTATTTCCTATGCTGTCAAGTTTAGCTGGCCATTGAAGCAATTTATCTAAGGTTGTTTTCATGTTTCCATTTTACTTTATTTTGAGTAATACAATTTAAAATCCATCCTGATAGTTTTTCTCTGACATCAGAGGAGGAAAGGCTAGGTAATCATTCCATATACCAGAGGCTGATATCATAAATATCCAGCTTCAGTAAGGTCCAATAAACCCCCTCATATTCAGACTCTAGTTCTGCATCTTTCTTCCAGCACTGCAATGCAGACAAGTTTGGAAAGTGCCTGCCTGAAAAATACATAAAAGTTAGTGTGTATGAAATGTCCACTTGTTCTCACATTATGTTAAACCCTCTGTTGGTGTCTCCCCAAACCAGGATGTTCAAACTCTGTGTTACGAAGGCTCTGAAGGAGGAAGGTCTCTGTTGGGATGCAAAAGGTCTCACGGTGCCAAAATATTAAAGTATAAGCTTCACCTTTTTCCTTCCACCTTTGCTTTGGAGCAGTCATCTCTGTTCTTAAATCCTGGCAGTTTGGATATTTTAGGTGAAATCGCTACTCATCTAGTGTTTTAAGGTGGTTAGTGAGGTTTCTTTGCTCAGTCAGCGAGTGTTTTTTCAAATGTTTGTTCAAAATTGTTGTTTTTTGGAAATTGTTATTCACAGAAGTCCAAGAAACCTTTTTTCCTTCCTGAAAACCTGTTCGGAAACTTGACCTTGTTCTCTAAGACTGTTTAATATAGTAAATTGTTATCTGTATTTTCATAGTGTTTAATAGCATGAACTGAGCATCATGATCCAATTTCAGTTGGTGCTGTAAAAACACAGATGGAAAAAGAAGGTCCCCAAAATATGCAGAAGATAAGAACTACCAGATGGACAAATTTCAGTTGCAGAATACAAGGAATGAATTAGCCAATGCAAGCACATATTGCTGGCAGTGGTTTCAGTGCACTCTTGGATTAGACAGTGATCTCAGATGAAAGTTTGTTTCTAATCTGGAAGTGCAGTTGATTGGGTTTTGGTGAGTCTGAGGGTTAGGCCAGTGAATCTGGATACAATTTTACTGTTCAAAGATTGTGTAAATGCGCTGTTTTAAAATTTCTGCTTTCTAAGTTCTTGTGGTTTTTCTAATTGTTTAAATGGTTCCTTTGCTCAAGTTTTGTATTCAATTTACCATGTGGCAGGAATTAGTAGTAAAAAGAAGAAAGGTGCAGGTTGCCTGAGTATTCTGAAGGCAAAATGAAGTAGAAAATTAAAGATATTTATCTCCATTATTCTCTTTTAAACTCGTTATTAACAAATCCAAAATACAAAGAAAGTGATAAATTATTATTCAGACTCTGAGAGCAATATATATTTTAATGGGAGGAAAAATAGCCTGCTGCTTGCATATCGTGCTCTTTTCTTTCTTTTCTGGAATAAATGAGGTTGCAACTGTTCTGTGGACATCCCTGCCTATTCCAAGCAGTCGTTAGGTTATGTGGTGTGCTTTCGTGGCAGACTGTACCAGTTGGTGCCAGTAGAGAGGTCAGTAATAGCCAAAACAGATTACCAGTGACAAGAAAGTATGAATTGCCTCTCAAGCTCAAACTATTAATGACATTAAATTAACCCATGAATTTTTAAATATCGATAAATGTTAGATAAATTTGAAAGGAAAAAGTCAGAGAAAGGTTAAAAATTACATTCCTGAGTATGTGATGTGTTGGATTATGTGCTCTGAGCATTCACTCGGTGCTGCTTGCCTCATAAGCTTTGCTCAGTGGAGAGCCTTTTATCATTTAGTTGCCAGTTTTTTCTCTGCCACAGAAAAAAAGTTATGGGCTGCTTCTCCGATATTGGTGTCTGGAAGTCATGTTTGCTGGCTGAGTTTACAAACCCACGCTACGGCAGCCAACATCCCAGCCTGTCTCCGTAGGTTGATGCCTGTGCTGTCCTGGCGGGACGCCCAGAGCCCTGGCGATGCCTCCGGTCCCACAGGGACATCGGGGGAGCCGGGCGTTACGGAGGAGTCTCCAGGACATGAAACCAGGCCTCAAATCGCCTTTCTTTCACTTGCTGGTTCCTGTTACTACTGCAGCAGGGTGCAATATATGTGGGCGAGTATTTGGTTCTCCAGTAATCCCCAGAAAAAAAAGTATTCCCTGAAGGATGCTAGTCATGCGGATTAGAAACACTTTGAGCTCCCTGGGGCCAGGTAGCTGCCCGACTCTTTTCTGTCTCCCTAGGCTGCACACTACTCAAAGAGAGAAACTTGGACCACTATCATAAATAACTGGAAAGTGGTGCCATGTTTTACCAGCAGCAGTAGTACTCCTTTCTCTGAAAAAGAGAATTAGTAGTAGCTGTTCTTAAAATAAACCTGTTCGTTGTCAGGTCAGCCAGCTCAGCTGGTGTACTTCTATCAGTGATTAGTGTACATCAACTGCCCAGCTGCAAACAACCTTTTTTTTGGTCAAAACAACTACAGGAGTAACGCCTAAAAATTGTTTCAACTCATATTGTACGGATTAGATTACTGCATATTGTATTTTTAAACATTCTTTGTTAACCTCAGTTGTAATGCTCCATATTAATACTTTAAAATTACTCTAAACAAATTGTCGGTCGTCCAGAAACATTGGACTATCAGGTAATCCTGATGGATTAACGTGTTTGCTATAAGTGTAATGAAGTGTATTTTACCTGAAAAGGTTTTAATTAGGAAAGCATCAGAGATTTGTATAACACCAAACCATTAATCTGAAAATGGAATTACAGCAAAACCAGATGAACACACCTCATCAACTAAAAACAAATTTGCTATAATTATAGAAAATGACATAGTCTGTCTAATACATAAATTGCAAGATAATGAAATTAGGGGTCATCTACTTGAATAATAGTGATTGTTTTTCAAAAAAAGCACAGTACTGCACATAATGGAGTGGAAAAGGGGTTATGATAAAAGCTTTTCAAACAGTCTCTGCTGATGCTTGTAAGCTGGAAAAGACAAACATGATCGTGAAGAATATTTCTAGAAAGATGGACATTAAATCAGAATAATTGTATAATATACTGTTGTGCTCGCATTATGTTATATTTAAGGAGTTTTGGTAATTCTAAGACAAAGAGGTACTAAAAAAGTTCTCAAAGTTCATCTTCTGCAAATTGTTTTGCATTCTTTTCTAACTTCTTTCAGTCATAAAATGTACAATAGGAGGGCAAAAATATGCCTAACAGGAGGAGTGACTTGGTGACAAAAGTAGTTCTGTAAGTAACTGAATTTAAAATGAGAAAGGCTAAATGTGTTAATGATAACAGTTAAAAGTCTTTCTGTTCTGTAACCTCAGTATGGTTTCCATGTCTGTGAATATTCAAGTAGATCACAAAATAATCACTGTTCTGTATAACCGAGAGAGTTCAAAAGACCTGGGAGGATCTGTAACTTTATATTATCAGGGTCTATCTGTTCATTAACTTTTTTTTGTAGTTCCCATGCATCTTGTAGTGGTTTTGGAAAAGTTGGGGTATTCGTCTCTCTAGCATAGATCTTTAATAAGGAGTAACATGTTTTATCACTTTTGCCTAGGTACAGTGACCTAGGTAAGATACATAATTTGGCTGATGACCTCACACAAGGTTTTGGGACTTACAGGAATTCTGAGGCAGACCCAGATTCTGAGCCACCGCTTCCTTTTTGCACTAGCCTAATGGTCAGTGCCCAAATCCAGACGTTCAACATCTTTATATCTGTACTGCTAACGTAAGCAGGCTTGTATTTTATTTTGGAGGATAAAAGTAAAATATAGTATCTGTCCCTGTGGACTATTATCAGCATTGCCTAAATTGGGCAGTTTAGCAAAAAGCTTGGCAAAAAGCAAAGACCTTTGATAGGTTTTGACCAGGTTCATGACAAATTCTGACTGTAGCTGTATTAGCAGCTGGAATCCAGCTACATGATAAAGACGTGCTACATATTTGAGATCACTAAATATATCATACTCATTATCAGATTCCTTTTCTAAGTCAAAGATATACAGCAAGCAAATCCTTGAAAAGAGTAAAAATGCCTTGAAAGGCCTAGGTTTGCTTTCATGTTACGGTAGATTGGCGGATTACCTTCTGAAAGTACATGTTGTTCATCAGAAAGAAGAAAGCAATACGATATCAGAATTCGATCTTTATACATAATTTTTCCCACTTTTAAAATGTGTGTATATGTATTTCTTACACATTATTTATATACACATACATACAGTATATATATATTACGTACACATTTCTTACACACTACAGATATATATAGACACACCCATGCTTACCTAAATTAAAAAGTAAGACTCATTGAATGGAAGGTGACATGTTTTGTGATCACAGTTGACCAATCAGGTAAAACATAAGCATCAAATCAAGAGACATTAAGAAGTGTTCTAACCTATACAGTCTGGCTTCACAGACATCACAGCAGCTATGCAAACATAATTACATTAAAATTCCTTGACACAGAAACGCCACCTCAGCTATTAACATTACTTTATGAAGAAGACCTCTTGCTACCCGTTGTAGCATTGTTACAGAACTGCCGAGGCAAGATGTTCTTTGAAAATACCTTCCTTCGGTATTTTGTATGCCTCACTGATTCATATGTCAAATGAAATTACACATACGTGCTGTAACATAGCATCAAATATTTTGTTCATAGAACCTTTTATGACAATAATTAACAATATTTCTTTTCAATTGCTAAAATTTTTGCTTTCCTTAGTCCGTTCAATAATTCAAGCTTATTTAAATTCTATAAAATGACTAATAGAAAGGCAAGTTAAAATACTTATATATGTGTATAAAATACGTATTTTAATATGTGTAATATATATACGTATGTATAAAATATACACATATAAGTATAATGTATGTGTGTATGTAAGATAGTTTGAATACTGTGGTAAATATCTCACAACATGCCAGGGTTAGAAATATCTGGGGTTTGTTTTTCAAAAAGAAAATCTCATAAGTAAGTAAAACTTGTGCACCCTGGAAACTGACAGACATTTCTTGCCTTTGTCTTTGTTAGAGCCAAAATGTTATCCCAGAGTTCTGTTGGATAGATAGCCCCAGTTCTAAACTGAAAATAAAGAGTAATCAAAACCAAAGTATTTTTTCCATGACAGACAGGAAACACAAACCTGTTTTGTTACATGCCTCTTTTTAAAATGCTGTCTCTTTTCTTTAGATTGCTGAAATATTTAGAATTAAATTCACTTCTGACACAATTAATTAATAAATCCAACACAAAATTTGTTCCAAATTTAATCCTCTCAATGTAGAAATAAGGGGAATGTGTTATTGTTGTGGTTTGACCCTGGTAGGTGACTGAGCCCCACAGAACAACTCGCTCGCTCCCCTGTAGCAGGATGGGGATGAGAATCAGAAAGGTAAAAGTGAGAAAACTCATGGGTTGAGATAAAGACAGTTTAATAGGTAAAGCAAAAGCCACGTGCACACAAGCAAGGCAAAACAAGGAATTCATTCCCCACTTCCCATGGGCAGGCAGGTGTTCAGCCATCTCCAGGAAAGCAGGGCTCCAGCACGCATAACGGTGACTTGGGAAGACAAACGCCATCACTCCGAATGTCCTCCCCATCCTCCTTCTTCCCCCAGCTTGTTATACTGAGCAATGACATTGTATGGTGTGGGATATCCGTTCGGTCAGTCGGGGTCGGCTGTCCCGGCTGTGTCCCCTCCCGACTCCTTGTGCCCCCCCAGCCTGCTCGCTGGTGGGGTGGGGGGAGAAGCAGAAAAGCCCCTGACCCTGTGTAAGCCCTGCTCAGCAACAGCTAAAACATCCCTGAATTATCAACGCTGTTTTCAGCACAAATCCAAACCACAGCCCCATACCAGCTACTGTGAAGAAAATTAATTCTATCCCAGCCAAAGCCCAATGCAGTTATATAACTTAAATAGTGACATAAATGCTATGAAAGTAAGTATGTACCAATAAGGTCTCATTGCCCTCGCTTTGATGATGACCCAAGGTTGTTTAGATAACATCAGAAAATTGTCTGTCTTAATCTTTCTTTTTCAGGGTTAATGTCTTGGAAGTGTTCATCACATGGTTAAAAAGCTTAAGTTGCTTTTTCATTTCCAAATATTTTAATAGTGATAGATATCTCGGGTATAACAATATTAATTCACAGGCCTGTATCAGTCTTAACATAGTTGTCTTTCCAAGTCACACTAATATTATTAGTTGAAACCAATATCCAGATCAAACTACCATCATAGATCTACTATTGTTATAATTGGCCTTGGTCTTGATATATCCATGGTATATGTCATGTGTATATCTAAGCTTTAGCAGATATATAGGATTACCTACATAAGCTGTACCAAAATATTATTTCTGCATGCTGTATTGATAAAATATGTACCACGGAGCAGCATTGTGTGTTCGTATCAAAGCAGAAAAAATATAACACCCACAAAGAATTCCAGTTTTCTCTTCAAGCGTGTTATTTTCCTGTATTAGAAATAGGATTCAGCTACCTGTGTAGAGTTATCTGCTTTGGGGTAAGCCAAATAGGTCTCCAGTCTCCTCCGAGTATGTTGATCAGTCACTCAACTAAGCAGACAGTAGTTTAATGCCATTTTGATTTCCTGGGGCATCACAGCTGGCCTCCAGCTGCCAGTCCAGAAGTCTCGTTGCTCCCATTGCACCTCTGTCATATCTGTGGCTAGCTCAGGTACTCCAGGGTCTCTCAAACGGCACTACACGCCTGTATTTAGGTAGATGAGTCAAGCACTAGGGTTTGTAAGCTGGAGCTGAATTGCACCCGAGATGGCATTAATTTGACACACGCTCCATTAGTCTTTACCAGGAGCAGATTTGTGGTCAGGCTTTCTGCCTCAGTCAGAGGTACAGTTTTATATTGGGGTTTTTTGTATTGTTTGCATCATTTATATATAACACGACTTTTCCCACAGTGATATGCATGGTGTAAGAACTTAAGCAGATAAGGAGAGGAATGCAGTTACATCATGCTTGGGAAAACTAATAAGAAAATTGTAAAGCAGCTAAGCTACAGAAATATTGAATAGACACAACTGCTTTGAAAAGGACTGGGGTTTCTTGTTACTGGACACAGTTGGGTTCGTTCAGGTTGCCTGCTTTAGGCCTACAGTATTTCTAACTGGTTTAGATTATTTCATCCCGATGAGCTTCAGTTTTAAACGTGAACAGTAATACTGTTTCTATTTTTCTACCAACCGCAGCATCTGAGAGACAGAGATCTTTAGCCTCAGCATCATGATTTTGGAGGAATTTTGATTCCTCCAGTCATTAATGTAATATCAAGGAACCCCAAAGGACACTGAAAACTGATCCAGAATATCCAGTCGCTGTCTCTTTTTTTGTCTATTCAGGGAAATCAGGTACCTTTACATAGTGATTAATTTCTCCTGAGTACCAAAAAATGGGTCAGCTAAGGTCACAGTGAAAAAAGTTCAAACATATATTGGTAAGGAAAAGAGATAGAAGTAATATTTAAATTATGTGAATTATTATGTGAATGTAAATTATTAAATTTTCTAAGAATATTTTTTCTTCCTTATAATAAATGTCATAAATATTATAAGGACTCTTCAATGCAGAGAGCTGCTTCAGAACTTCATCGTGTGCGTGTTTGTCCCTAACGCCTTCTGGCCACAGTGTTAATCAGATGAACTAATGTTTATTGCTGCTTTAGTTTTTTCTCATCTCATTTATGTAAGGATATGTCTACTGCTCACTTATGCAGTCTAGCACCTCTAGGCTAGTGACATGTTAAAGTCACTACAGAAGTGTAATAAAACATATGGGTCCACAGCAGCTGTGTACTCTGCACAGTATTACACAAATTGATTTTATACCCCCCCCCCTTTTTTTTTTTTAAATCAGCCAGAGGATATTTATTTCATTATCTTTCCTTGAAAGTTACATAAACAGAGAGTTTCTCAGTCTCAGCTCCCCCAAATGGTCTGCCCTTTTATTTTTCCTTATTTTGTGTTATTCTAGAGTGTAATAAAAAAAAGCTTATTTTAAAAAAATCTGTCTTGCTACATGGTAATTCTATGCCTCTCATCTTAGATAAAAAAAATTATTTTTTATTCCTGTGTATTTGCAATGGTTTTTTTTTTATTAGAAGCAGGATTTTAGGTTAACATTAAAGAAGACTATGCATCATGAACTATTCTGAAACTGTTGGGTCATCTTAATCTTGTCCTCTGGCAATGAAGAGCTTACCACAGGTTGCAAAACTTGACTAAGAAGCAGGTAGACTCTTCATAATGCACTGTGCATCATCTTGTGTCGTCATGGCTAGATTTGAATGCAAATGTGAGCTACATCTTGGACTGCAAACCGTACAGTTATATTTCTTTACCGCTCCATTCAATTCCATTTTCAACCATCTGGAACCGTGTGCACATTCATATCCGTTATGAGTTAAAACTTGACAGAAAACATTATGAGAAAAGTTTCGTGTACTATGAGCTGTTCTCCAATTAGCCTTCTGTACACGAGTTTCCTCCGCTAATTTGTTAGGGTTTTGCATATGTAAATGCCAGCCTCCAGTAAGGTCTACAAAAACACTGTGCATGGGTCAGGCAGATATGCATGCTCAGCCTTTCCTATCAATCAGATCTGGGATAACTGAGACCTCCAAATTCATGACTGAGTGCTTCATGGACACCAATATTTGTTCACAGCCTTTCTACCATGAAGTTAATTTGTCTTCACAACAGTAATTGAAAACATGTCCCAGGAACAGCAGCTAAAAAGAGCAAATAGCAACATTTTAGAGTTTTTCTCTCAAACCAAAATATTCTCATGTCTTTAATCTTCTCCAAATGTCCTCCCCACTTTTTCCCTTCACGACAGTTTATAAAAGAGAGTCAAATAAAAAAAAAGAAAGGAATCATACAAAGCCTACATTGAAGGTCTTCAAATTTAAACCATTTGTGAATCTACATACAAAAACTTCATAGCAAATGCAAAGAGTATAAAATACAGAACTGGGTAATAATTAATACAACTGTTTACAGATAATACAGAAACTCAGGAGTTTATGATACATTTGAGGTCATTTCAGAACACACCCTAATTACAGAGTAGCTATCAATCAAAGAACCCAGATGAAACAGCATGATTCTTTAAGCAGTCTAAAAATGCACAGTATACATCCAAGTGGGATACTCATCATCATTCAAATTGTTGTATGCATGGACGTGGTTAAAGAAAAAAAAAAAAGTGTTTCTATGACAATAAAGATTTTATTTCTTATTTCAGTGAGTAAAATATAAATAACAGCTCTAGCAATCCTTCTAACCTGTCTCTTCATATATATGAAGTCTTTACATAATGATGACATCTCAGAACTTTTGTTTATATGTAATGTAGACTGATTTTATACTAAATAAACTAACAGTAAGCTATCACTATTAGAGGAATGTAATGTGAGGAAAAATTTCACAGAATGGTTCTGTATAATATTAATCGTGAAATAAAATTATTCAGAATGACAGGATGAGGGTGCAAGGTATGAAAATCACGTGCAGAGTCATCCGCAAAAATGCGTGTCCATAAATTTGTTTTCTGTTTTTTGCCCTGATGTTTTTCGTTGAAGAACAGTTCTAAGATGCCTGAAGTGTTGTCAAATGTAACTCACAAGATTTTAAAGAATCACCACATGCAATTTTTTTCACTTTATTTCTTGACGCTTCAGAAAATGCTTTGGATGCCTGTACACAACCATTATTTAACCATCCTAGAAGAGTATTATAAGCATAGTTACTAACAAGAGTAGACCACATGTAGTCATGATGCTTTGCTGTGAAAGGAAAGCGTAAGGGCAAAGGGAGCTGTTGGATACACAGACTTGGCAGGCTCCTGGATGTCAGCAGTAGAAATATCTTTCATGATATACATCAGGCCTTTCAGACTACCCTGAATATTCCAGATAAACTGAGAAGACATTTGGATTTCACACTTTCACTGGGAGACGTATTTTTAATGTCTTTTGCTAGCATCTTGTTGAGGCTATTTGTCTACTGACCTGAGCCTGGAGAAGTTCTCAAACCTGTCACTCATGAGACTCTGCTCTGAAGGCATGATTAGATAGCTCCTAGAAATGAAAGATGTAAGTAGTGTCATAAATGACTACTGTCTCTCAAGATATCCTCATTTTGCCAGAGGAGTAGAAAATTGCAACTGGACAAATGCAGCCTCATTCTTGATTTCAATTGGGGTGACTTACAAATGTAGGGAATAGGTAAACATGCTGTGTCTGGAGGGCACATAAATATGACCTAGTAATAATAAGCAGCAGATATCATTCACTATACCTCAGAAATACAGTTTTTCTTTATAAAAATTCATGGTGAGATAACAAGTGGTAAAATGCCTGTAGCATGCTTAAGGATGGTACAGTATTTTCTGTTTTTCCATTTGCTGGGTGTGCTAACACAGACTTCTAAATTTGCAGATTTGCTGTGTCCTCAGTCAAAATTAGAGATTATGTGGCCTGTAAACTCTGATAACTATTAATTCATTAAATATTTTTCTTTCTTTCTTCATTTCTCAAAATTGTTACTTAGGTGACATTGTACCTTTTATTTTCCAAAATAAATGTAATGGCTAGAGATTAAGGATAAAGTCTTGGCCTACACAAAATTGTCAGTGACTTAAGTGTACCTAGGATTTACATCAGGTCACTGAGTATTCCTTTCTATTGGGGCATAAGGGCAGATTCTGAAGCAATTCATAGAGCACTACTAGAAATTATGAAATGTTGGTTTTTTTTTTTTTTTTTTTTTCGGTAGCAAAACTCGAACCCTGTTGAATGCACCAGAGAGAAAAAACAACCAAACATTACATTTTTTTTGGCTTTATCACCCTAGGTAACATGAAGTATGGAGTTCTTTTTGTCTTAGAGGAGGGGTTTTTGTTTACTTTTCAGTACTTTATCTGAATGTATTTTGCACATTTTCAAGATTTCGGGGTTTACATTCAGGCCAAAGATCATGATTAGTGTGTCTGTTGCATTCCACACTTAAAAGCGAGTGGTTTTAATGTAATTCAGGTAGAATGGGAACCAAAGGATATTAATCATTCTGTAATAATAGTCCTATAAAATCTGTGACCTATCCGAAATACTGACATTGGACTCAATATAGCAGAAAGATTGCAAAAAACAGCAGGAAAGATTGTTTAACAGATAGCTTTAAGAAATATGAGTAAGAACCAACTCTGCCTTAAACAAAACTAATTTAATTCTCTAAAAAAGTTATTTTTACAAGTGATACCATTCTTTAATGATTCATTTAAAAATCTCAATATGGTTTCCTGTAGAAATATATCTGAAAACATGAACAACAAAATTGCAGCTTTCTTAAGATTTTTATAGTCTTGGCTTCATAACATGAGGGAAGTGGATGAAGTTGAACACTGCACTATCAGGAAACATTGTATTTTCTAGTTTTATTTTTAAATTTGTAGTTGAATTTAACACTTATGAATTTGAGCGATTAATAAATAGCATAGCCTTGAAATGGTCCTTACAGATCTCCCCATCTGCTTTAGCAGTGTTCCCATTACTACTACTCTGAGCTGCTTTGGGGCAAAGATTGATTATGGGAGTGGTAGTTTGTGGTGTGTGAAACTTGAAGCAATCAGAGCACCATCAAATGCATTTTTCCCTTTTTCCTCAGGGCTTAAACTTGTCATCCAGAAGCATGAATCTGGCATTCTCACTCTGCAGGTCTCAGTTATAATGTCAGGAGACTGTTTAGTGGTGGAGTCTTCACTTAATGTCTGGGTCCTCCTATGGAAGTTAAGGGTTTATACTGTTTTTTCCTCAGCCAGAGAAGTAAATGACCAAACTGGTTTCCCATGCTGAAGGATGGGTAGAAAGAGATCTAAGAAGAACTACGTGTACATACTGTGCATGCAAGTGTCCTCACATGACAGTTACAGATATCAAAATGTTCTTAGAGTTACAATTTTAGTTGGAAAAAAAATAAATCACTGTAAATCCCATATAATTGCATACGGATTAAGAGATGTCAAATGAGAGAAGCTGGTCAATATATACAAAAGGAAAATTACTCAGGACACTATCAGCTCACAAAAATGAGCTAGACTTGGCTATTGACTCTTAAGTCAAGTATAAGTTTTTTAGCCAGTAGCCTCCAACCCATCTCTTGAACCAAATCACTCAGCAGTATTTTGGGTTGGCATTTTTTCTATCATCTTCCCTGCTTTTCTTATATTATTCTGTACTGAGAATGGAAAAGAACTATAGAACAGTTACTTTCCCTGACAAGGAACAGTTGATTTTTGCTCCATTTTCTACTATATTCTCCTTTTTCTACTATATTGACCGCTATAGTGATATATAAATAAAAATACTCTCCTCTAGCAAGGCCAGAATTTAAGAAAACAGTAAAGGAACTTTGCTCAAATGAATGATGAAAATGTCCTTTTTGTCTGTAGATTTTAATGCTAAATCTTCTTTCTCTTCTTCTTTCTCTGTTCTTTGACATTTAGCTGTTAGATCCAATAGCTATCATTAGGACAAAGGTACTATTTCCGAAGAAGAATGTGACTCTTACTTTCCTTTTGCCTTAAGATTTGGCACTGGCATTATTTATACTTTTATCCAATAAAGAGAAGCTTTCTAGAAAGTGATTCATGTTCTGTCTGTTTAAAGAATGCAGAGGCATATACTCCATTCAAAGGAAAAAAAAAAGGTTTTTAGGCCTTTTTTTATGTCATGTCTATCCTTTTTATATCATTTTAATGGTTCCTTCAGTTTTTATGGAACGGAGGCTTTATTGACTAGTCAGCCTAAAATACAGTGGTAAATATTATATATGAGCTAAATAAGTTGATTGTTATTTTGCCAAGTAGATGTCTGAAAAATATGAAACTTCCCACTGTGATCATCTAAAGAGAAAGCTCATTTAGTCTCTGAAGAAACTATAGCAGTGTTACTTCTTGGTTTTGTTTGCATTTATTGCCAGAAGCCAGCTGAAGAAGTATAAAAAATACACCTCTATGAAGAAAAAGCAGTATTTGAGGAAAAATATTTGGTTTTGATTGAAATAATAGTTCATTCCTTCCATTTTGTAAGCAGCTTTTTAGATGACCCATCCTCCAGTAATCTGAAATAAACATTGGGTTGCAGAAGGGAAAGCCATTCTTCCTTAGTATATATCCTCCTGGTATAGCAAGAATTAATATTGACTGTTTGCATGTTGTTTTCCTTCTCCAAAAACACCCCTTAAACTGGCTAGTACTTGCAAATGCTAAGGAAATAAAAGCAGCCTCCAGATGCCCAACATGCTAAGCTTGTTCTGACCCTTGAACTACCGTATTTCTAGAGTTGTAACAGCTGTAGTTGGCCTTAGGACAGTGAAGTGAAAAAGATTCTCCAACTAAGGAGAGCGAACTCATGCTAAAAGGCTAAAAGCTACTGTAAATAAGTTTGTTTGCAGATGGAAGTTAGGTGCTCCTTATGTGCAGGAGAATATATTTTGAAGTCTTTGAAGGGCTCACTGGAAGAGTTAACAGCTGTGGTGTTCCAGTGTTGGTGAAACTGGACACTTGGCTTCTGTCTCCAGAATCAGAATACCAGGCAACTAGTAAGATTTTTTAAAAGTTGGACCATTAAGAGAAATTCTTCCTTTTTAGGCATTTAAAATGCACATTATCAAGTTTTGTATACAGTTGAGTTGATTGATCTTTTTTTCAAAGAAAGCTGCAGTGATTATGTCAGTGAGTCTAAGAAAAACATTAAATACTATAAAACTCTTGATAAACCCACAGCAGTGGCCGCCCTACAGCTGAGAGTGTGAGGCCTGAGTTACATTGCTGCAAATAAGGATTATCAATCAAAATCATTTTCTCAGCCAAAACATGCCTTATTCTGCTGAAGAAGGAAAATTCACACCCCTTTGCATGAGAACAGGAATGGAGGAAGAGAGAAATGAGCAAAGTTTACATGAATCACAGAAGGTTCTTAAGGAAATCACAGAATATTGGAGGTTGGAAGGTGCCTTTGGAGATCGTCTAGTCCAACCCCACTTCTTAAACCAGGGTCAGCTACAGCAGGTTGCTCACATCCGTGTCCAGTTGGATTTTCAATATCTCCGAGAATGAAAACTCCACAACAGTCTCTGGGCAACCTGTGCTAGTGCTCGGTCACCCTCACAGTGACAAAGTGTTTCCTGATGTCCAGAGGGAACCTCCCGTGTTTCAGGTTGTGCCCATCACCTCTGGTCCTGTCACTGGGCACCACTGAGCAGAGCCTGGCTCCCTCCTCTTTTCCACCCTCCCTTCAAAGATTTGTGCACGTTGAGGAGATCCCTCTTGGACCTTCTCTTCTCCAGGCTCAACAGTCCCAGGTGTCTCAGCCTTCCCTTACATGAGAGATGCTCTAGTCCCTTCATCGTTTTTGTAGCCCTTTTCTGGCTTCACAACTTTCAAACTGCTGGTTTTTTCAAGGTTGTATGTACAAAGAATAGTCAAAGCTACTCTATAAAGCTTACCATAAGAGGAATAAGGCAAATTACAGACGCTTCTTCAGGAATCAAGTGATATCTTCTTTAACTTTTAATGTATGGATAGACTTTGGGTGCTGTTAACCAGTCTCTTGTCACTTGGAAGGCCAGAAGAATGACGGGGGGGAAATAGGTCTGTGAAGCTTTTGTGGCTGGGATGAGGCAAAGCAAAAATTAATAACTCATCTGTTAGCTACAAAAGATGGTGGGGCCAAGACTTGTGCTTTTGAAGCTATTTCAAACTATTTCTTCCTTCCTTTTTGAGTGGTACTGAGTTTTGGAATGAGTTGTGAAGGGTGCAAGGATGGAGGTGTGTAAGACTCATTAACAGAAAAGTTCATAGCTTCTTGCATCTTTTAAGGGCCTTGAGACAGGTCAAGTTGAAGAACAGCTGCATGTTATGTCTTCACAACAGGCACATCTACATTAGTATTTTATTTAGGATGAAAAGTACCATTTTGAAGGAGATGTTCTGACCATCCCACCTTTCAATGTTTTCATGACTGTCATGGAAATAGTGCTGGAGTGTAGGAAGTGAAGGCTGAAACTTAACCAGATGTTTTTCTGCAAATCTCACATGCACCACAAGATTCTGTAGTAAAAACTCCCCAAACCTCAGCAGAAAGTGTTTTGTTCTACAGAACCACGTGTTGCGGTGCACTGCTTGCTAAAGGTAACGCACAATGCAAGCACAGGAACTGGTTTTCTTTGCTGTTCACAGACAGCTAGACCATTTTGAGGTGGAAAGCCCCCTCTTTTTGAGAGGGAAGTTGACAACATGATGGGGCATTTGTAGTAACAGCTTCTTTGTAGCTGAACCCATACAAAGTGTTTAGGTGAAGTTTGCAAGTCAGAGTTCAGCCAGCACAGGAGCTAACTTCGCAGCATCTGGGCAGATGTTTGATTTCCTTCAATGCTGGTGTTGTTTGTACGGGGATATGAGTTGTTTTCTTTGAAAATGTTGACACTGTTAAACTAATGATCTGAGCAAACTTACCGTAACATATTTATATATATGGATACACACACACAAACATACACACATGCACACCAAATGTACTACAGTGTTCATAAAGCTCTGTACTCTAACTGCCTTCCTTCAAGTTTTTTCTCACAGAAATCCTCCTGAAGGAACTTCTGCTGGTACACATGTGAAAAAAATCAGTGTGTCCTCAAACAGCCATTTCTATGTAAAATATATTAATGCAGTTAATTAGTATTGACCTTTTAGAATATTCATCATGCCATTGCTTTATTATCCTGAAAGTTCACTTTAAAGGAGGTATAGCTGGTCCTGCAGGGAAAGGCTGAAAGAAATCTCAGTTGGGTTTTATTTTTATGCTAATGGTAGAAAAAAGTAAATGCTTTCTGCTGGGTAGCCTTAATTTGCAACATCATTACACATACCATATTTATTTTGTGTTATTGTAAACTTTCTAAGATTATATTATTCAGCAGATGATTACTTGGGTAGAACATGAAAGTTATTTGTACTGAAATTGCTTAATAGTCATGCTTTAGCATATTTTCTCGCAGAAAAAAAGTGTCTTTATCCAAATAAGCAAAGTATTAATGATCCCTCAAATACCACTGCAAGTCCATTGAAGATTAATAATCATGAGTAGTATTAAGGATCTTTTAATACAGTATATGAATGATTTCTTGTAAGTCTTCAGTCAGTTTGTGTAAAGATACGTGAGATTATTGTTGTTTACTTGAGTTTCCATGTTTTCTGATAATATTTTTCTAGAGCTTTACTGTGCAGGCTTCATCTGCTGTTTTGTAAAGAAACTCAAATGTGATGAACTAATAGTAAGCCTATCAAAAAAACAGCTAATGCAGGTCATAGCCATGGCTGGTCATTTTTGTACTCCCCTGTTTAGACTTCCCACATTAAAAAGAAACATCTCTTGAGATGTAGTTTCTGTATCTGCAGTACCCAAATTACAAACAGATGCAAAGAAACAGACTTAAAATCTACATGTCTTTTTATACACACATTCTTTTTTTCAGAGTTTTCAGAGTGCTAAAATATGCTTCCCACTGCATTTGAGGCTTGCACCTTGCAAAATCCTAGTCTGGATTTCTACAGTTCATAATTTCTTTCAAATTCCTGCTGCTATATTGGGGTTATTCCAGTGCTTCTTACTTACCTAGATGGTGGCACTACTTAGATTTTCCAGTTTACAAGTTACTGTGGTACCTACTAAAGCGAGGTTTAGGGGACAGTCACTCCAAAACAGCTGCCATCTCAGCAGGGCTAATGCAAGTGTTTGATATTTGTCTATGAGGTCATGTAATGAGCTAAATACATTGATCTCATTTTCATATTAATATCAGGTATATTTGATAATCTCCAGGTTACCATAAAATATGCATCTGTTTTTATAACTGTAAATGGAGTCACTGAAATTTCTGCTCTAACATTTTTACACAGACTTGAAAAGGAATTATTCATAGATCAAAGAAATTGCAGTTGGTCAGTGAGGTGCAGGAGGCAACACTGTTCTGCCACATCAGTGCTTGCATCTCTACAGCAGCAGCAGAACAACCTTCCTTTGGATGGGAGGGCTGTCTAAATCATCTCCCCAATAAGTCAAAGAGGTAAATAAATTTGGGAATTGAGAAGAACTGAATGTGTGTATAACTCCCAAAGACCACCCAGAGAAATAATCTGTAAACCCCAGTATGTTTCAGTAGGAACAGATGCTTATTAAGGGTGTGGAACAGGAATGCAGGACAGCAGGATTCCTGAGGGTGTCTCTGGGAGCTGGATATGTAGAGAAATCTTCTAGATTTGATGTTCACACATCTAGTTTAAGTATAGATTACTATAAACATTTGCAACTGTTTTCTATTTTACATTTTCTTTAAAGGGCTTTTTATTCTACCCTGAGTTAAAGGAAATGTTGAGGTACATCAAAACACTTCTTACCCATTTAGGGGAGAAAGCAGGCTTGAATACAAAACCTGGACTGCTGGAGACACGTTTGCAATCTCCTAGCTTTACAAGTTATTTTTCAGGCTTGACGCATAGACATAACTTGGCGCAGTCTGAAAGTTAGCGTACAGAAGCCAGGAAAGGAACTTTCCCACTCAGAGATGGGTGACATTTAGGAAGGCTCTTCAGTGTGAAAGTAGTAGCAAGTTCACATGAATGTCCCGAGTCCCAAAGGTGCTTACGGTTGTACGTACTTGAAAATAGAAAGACAGCCTTTTACTAAGTGTATTTTCAAAACTTACCACAGAGGGGCCACACTTTGTCCGGAGTCTGTGTGTGCTGCTGTTCTGCTGTATAAAACTATTTCTGCTGGATGACACAAGAGTGAAAGTGGGCGATTTGGGCAGAGCTAGGCGGGTAGATACACGGATGTGTTGAGATACCTGTGTTCCCCTGAACTAGTTTGTTCTTTGGTGTCTGGTTTAGGTTCCAGGAGCAGGCATCCAATAAAGCATAATTAAAACACCTAATCTGATTTTGCCAGTGCTGTTGTTCCTGCTGCTGCCATTCATACTGTCAAAGGACAATTACTCTCATTAACCAAAAGAAAGTACTGTTTAGGGGAATGCAAATTCAAGGAATCTTACTCAGCGCTTGGCCTGTCATAAAGGTAAGCAATCTCTGACTGTCTGCTAAAACTTTACACTTCCCATGGGCAGTGAAGCGGTGAATTTTTAACCAGTGTCATGCTTCTTTCTATACCCGAAGATTAATGTGCTGGTAAAAACTTTATGCACACTTAATCATTCATAACCAAACATATCTGATTCTGTGCTGCTAAAAGCTTCAGCATTTATAATTAAATGACATCAGCAGAAAGAAACCAGCTAAATCTGGAACGAGATAGTTTGAAAGCTTAATGATAATGTTTAAATCTTCCTCCATATTGCACTTGTGGCATTTAAGGGGGTTTCTTGGTGTTTTTCATCATGAGGGAGGGAAGAGGTAATAGCAGCTTCTTCACAGTGTTTTCTTGGGTACACTGCATTTTCTTGGCTGGGGAGAAGAAAATGGGGCAGTGCCAGAGCAGCGTAGACATTTTTACAGGAATATACACTACAAAGTATGTTTGAAG
>JANHGO010000033.1:9756677-9771806 GCA_024606505.1 Aquila spilogaster | reverse complement strand
GGTGCTTGCCTCGGGAAGTAGGGCTTCCCCGAGGGTCTATGCGGGGCAGGTACCTTCTGCTTGGAGGTGCCTCCTGGAGTAGAACAGAGGTTGTGATAAAAGCTCTTCAAACAAATTCTGTTATGATCACAAGCTAAAAAAGACACACATTATTTTTAAGAACATTTAAAGAGAAATGGGCACTAAATCATAGTAATTGTATAATATACTTTTGATCTTGTAAGTTTTGTAAGTAAGTTTTTTGGTATTAAGTTTTGGTGATTATAATACACAAGTGCATTAAAAGAGGTCTCTGAAGTTCATATTCTGTGAATTATTTTGTAAACTTTTCTGACTTCTTTCAATCACTAAGTGTGCAATAGAATGCAAAAGATAAAAATAAAAAGTCCTTAACAGGAGTGACTCATTAGTTCTGCAACTTTACAAAATTAGAGACAGGATAAATGTATAAATGATAACAATTAAAAGAATCTGTTCTTTAAATTCACTATTATTTATTTATTTAATGAAGGTCGTGTATGTGAATATCTGGGTTGATGGGAAAATAAGTACCATTATGTATAGCTAAGAGAGTTCAAAAGACCTGAGG
This sequence comes from Aquila spilogaster, assembly GCA_024606505.1. Classification (NCBI taxonomy): domain Eukaryota; kingdom Metazoa; phylum Chordata; class Aves; order Accipitriformes; family Accipitridae; genus Aquila; species Aquila spilogaster. The sequence goes on along the minus strand of JANHGO010000033.1, from coordinate 9,771,217 downwards.
TGATTTGTAACTCCGTATTATCAGGGCTGAATTTTCCTTAACTTTGTTTTCATACATCATGTAGTGGATAAAATAGTTGTGTTTTTTTTTCCCCTGCAATGTAGATCTTTTAAAGTAGTAACATATTTGAGCTTTCTCTTTTGCGCTGATAAGATATCCTAAGTAGGACAAATGAGCTGATGGCCTCAGCTGATGACCTCAATGACCTCAAGGTCATCCAGTTAAAAATTTTCAGCAATTCTGATATAGACTCATATTCTGAACCACAGTTTCAATTCCACACCATCCTAATGGCCACTGCTCAAATCCAGATGCTCAGCATCTTCACATAAGCAGCCTTGTATTTTATTTCACAGGGCAAAAGTAGAATATAACATTTATTCCTATGGAGAAAGCATTGCCTAAATTTGTCACTTAGCAAAAAGCTTAATGAAGACTCTTTATTGGTTTCAGATAGGCTTGTAACAAATTCTGATCAGCTAGAATCCAGCTACATAATAAACCTTTGAGATCACTAAGTATGTAATTCTGATTATCAGTTTTGTTTTATGAGACGTAGAGTGATATTGCAATTTGGTATTAAGTAAAGAAGTCATTTAAAAGAAAAAAAATGCCAAGAAAGGTCTACATTTCTTTTTATGTTATGATAGGTTTATGGATCACCTTCCCCAAGTATGCATTGGTCATAACATAAAAAAAAGGTAAAAAAGAGCAATGTGATATTAGAATTCAACACTTACACATATTTTTCATATACCTAAAATGCATAAGAAATTAAGAAGAATTAATAAGAATTAAGACTCACTAAATGGAAAGGAATATGTTTTGTGATCTCAACTGACTGACCAGGAGAAATATAAGCATGAACTCTAGAGACATTAGAAAGTGTTCTAGCGTAGACCATCTAGATTCACAGACGTCACAGGAGCTATACAATCATAAGTAAATTAAAATGTCTGGACAAAAAAATGCCACATCAGTTACGATTATTACTTTGTAAGTAAGACCTCTTGTATTGTAGCATTGTTACAGAACTGCCAATGCTATATGAGTTCATTAAAAGAGTTTCCTGTTATATTTATGTGACTCAATTCATATGTCAAATGAAGTGAAAAGTTTATTTAAAACAGTTCACATGCTGTGGTAAATACTTCACAACATGCCAGAATTAGAAATATTGGTTCTTTGCTTTTCAGAAAGTAAATATTGTATGTAAAACTCTTGCACATTAAAATCTGACAGATGTTTCTTGTTTCTTTCCTTATTAGATCCAAAATATTATCTCAGACTTCAGTTGGATAGAGTAGAGGTTTCTAGTTCCAGACTGAAAATAAGTAGTAATCAAGAGCTAAGTACTTTTTTCTTGATAGGTGGAAGATACAAACTTCTGTGTTACATACTTCTTTATGATTGTAAAGCTTAAGTTGCTTTTGATAATAATGGATATCAAAATAAAGATTAGTATAACAGTCAAAGTCGTGGTCAATCTCATCTTAATGTAGATGTCACTCTAATATTCCAGGTTGCTCTAATATTATTGTATGAAACCAACATCTAGATCAAACTAACTTCATGTATCTACTGTTATTATTAACAATGGTATTGATATATACATGAAATATATCATGTACATATCTAAACTTTAGCAGATATTTAGGATTATCTATGTAAACTTTACTACAGTATTATTTCCAAATTGTAGCTGCCTGTGTACAGCTGTCTATTTCAGGGTAAGCTGAATAGCTCTCCATCCCCTACTGAGTGTGTTAGTCAGTGATTCAGCTAAGTAGACAGTACTTCATTGCCGCCTCATTTTCCTGGGACATCTCAGCTGGCCTCCAGCTGCCTGTGCAGAAAGTCTGGGTGCTCATGTTGCACTCTGATGTATCTGTTGCTGACTTGGGTAGTCTTGGGTGTAGGGTTTGTAAACTGGAGCTGAACTGCACCAAATTGACACACACAGTCTTTAGCAGGATCAGATTTGTTGTCAGGCCTTTTCCCTCAGTCAGATATAGAATTTTATATTGTTCTTCATATAACAAAAATGCATCTTTTCCAACAGCTACATTCATGGCATAATAACTTAGATAGGGAAAAGGAATACAGTTACATTAGTCTTGGTAACATTAATTTAAAAATTGTAAGGCAGCTCATCTACAGAAATTGTATAGCAACTGCTTTGAAAAGTACTGAGGTTTCTTTTTACTGGACTTAGAAAATTGCTGGATTCATTCAGGTTACCTATTTTGGGCCTCTACGGCTTTTAGATGATTTTAGATGGTTTCATCCCAATCTGTTTCTGTGTTATACATGAACACTAATGTTGAGTATGTTGAGTAGTTACTGGCTGCTGCAGCTAAAAGAGAACATCATTACTTTAATGGATTTTTGACTCCTTTGTTCATTACTGGAAATATCAAAGAGCTCCAAAGGACACTGAAAATATATCCAGAATATCCAGTTGTAGCTGCCAACTCTTTTTTTGTTTGTCTGTTTTTTTTTCTGTTTAGGGAAATTAGGCACTTTCACATGATTCATTTCTCCTGAGCACCAAAAAAGAGATCAACTAAGGTCACACAGGAAAAAATGCAAGCATATATTGGCAACGAAAAGAGATAGGAGTAACTTTGTGAATTATTATGTGAATATAAATTATTAAGTTTTCTAAAAATATTTCTTTTCCTTAAAATAAATTTCATAAATATTGCAAATACTTCTACAATTGAAGAGCTCCTTCATAACTTCACCGTGTGTGGGTTTGTCCGTAATACCTTCCAGATAATGTTAATCAAATACAGTAATGTTTATCGCTGCTTTAGTTTTTTTTCCTCTTTCATTTGTGTAAGGAGATGTATACTGCTCGCTTATGAGTCTTAACGCCTCTAGGCTAGTGACAGGTTAGAGCAACTACAGAAACATAATAAAACACATGGGTCTATGGCATCTGTGTACTCTGCAAAGTATTAGACAAATTGATTTTATACTGGTTTGTTTTTTTCAGACAATACAAATGATGTTTATTTCATTCTCTTTCCTTGAAATTTACAAAAGCAGAGATTCCAGTCTTATCCCCAAAACGATCTTTCATTTTATTTACTATTTTACTTTTTTTTTAACTGATCTTGCTAGATGGTAATTTACCACCTCTCATCTCTAGAGAAAAAAAATATTTTTTATACTTTTATATTTCCAATTCTATTGGAAGTACGATTTTTGGTTACGATTAAAGGCCATCTATCATGATCTCATCTGAAACTGTTGCATCATCTTAATCTTGTCTATGCCAATGAAGAGCTTAGCATAGGCTGTAAAACTTCACTAAGAAGCAGGCAGAGATTTCATAACGATCTGTGCTTAATCTTGTGTTGTCATGGGTAGATTTGAATACAAATGTGAACTACATCTTGTACTGTAAACCCGAGAGTTGTATTTAACTACTGTTCCATTCAGTTCCATCTTCATCCATTTGGAACTGCAAATTCATTTCCATAATGAGTTGAAATTTTACAGAAAACATTAGCTCTGTTATGAGAAACATTTTGTGATCCATGATCTGTTCCTCAATTAACTTTCTGTACATCAGTCTCCTTCACTAATTTGTTAAGTTTTTTGTACATACCATCATAGAATCATTTGAATTGGAAAGGACCTTTAAAGGCCATCTAGTCCAGCCCCTCTGCAATGAAGAGGGACAGCTACAGCTAGATCAGGTTGCACAGAGCCCTGTCCAGCCTTATCTTGAATGTCTCCAGGGACAGAGCATCCACCACCTCTCCGGACAACTTGTTCCAGCACCTCATCACCCCCTCTGTAAAAAATTTCTTCCTTATATCCAATCTAAATTAACCATCTTTTAGTTTGAAACTGTTTGTCCTTGTTCTATCACAACAGGTCCTGCTAAAGCATCTGTCCCCTTCTTTCTTAAGCCCCCTTTCTATACTGAAAGGTTGCTATCAAGGCTCCCCAGAGCCTTCTTCGGGGAGCTACATGTAAAGTCTACAAGCCAGCCACTTGTAAGGTCCACATAAATACTGTGCACAGGTCAACTAGCAATGCATGTGCAGCAGTTCATATCTGTCTCATCTGAGATAAGTCAAACCTCCAAAGTGCTTCATAGATGATGATATCTGCTCATATCTTTCCTACTATGAAGTTAGGTTGTCCTCACAACATTAACTGAAAACATGTTCAAGAAACACCATTAAAAATTGTTCCATAATTAAATAGTAACATTGTAAAGCTTTCTCTTAAACAAAAATGTTCTCATGTCTATCATCTTCTCCAAGTGTCTTCCCTGTTTTTTCCTTTATGAAAGAGAACCTGGCAAAAAAAAAAAAGAGAGAGAGAAAAAGGCATCAGACGAAGCCTATTAAACCACTCATGAAGATATGGAAAACTTTATAACAAAAGCAAAAGGTGTAAAACACAAAACTGGATAGTAATTAATACAACTGTTTACAGATATTATAGAAATACAGAGATTTATGGTTCATTTGAGGTCATCTTAATACATATCCAAATTATAAAGTATTTGTCAATTAAAAACAAAACAAAACAAACAAACAAAACAGTTGAGACAGTACAATTCTGTAAGCAGTTTAAAATTACACAGCATGTACCAAAGTAGGATACTCATCAATATCTGCATTGTAGCCTTGAATGTGGCTAAAAGAAAGTAAAAAGGTTCTAAAATAATTTATTTCTTCATATTTCAGTGAGTAAAAATAAAATAAAATAAAAAATAACTCCAACAATTCTTCTAACATTACGTCTATTTGTGTATATGAAGTTTTTGCATAACCGTGAAGTCTCAGAACTTTCACTTGTATGTGTAATACAGACTGATTTTATGCTCTATGCTAAAGCTGGCTTTATTAGAGGAACATAATGTGGTGGAAAAGTTCACAGAATGATTCCATATTAATAATAAAAATTATTCAGAATGACAGGATGAGACTGCAAGGCCTGAAAAGTGTGTGTAGTCTAGTAGGCAGAAATGTGAGCATCCATATTTTTTTTTCTCTGATGATTTTCATTGAAGAACCATTCTAAAATGCCTGAAGAGTTGTCAATTGTGACTCACAAGATTTGAAAGGATCACAACACACCATATTTTTCACTTATTTTCTTGGAGCTTCAGAAAATGCTATGGATGTCTCTAGACAGCTGTTACTTAACCATCCCAAGAGAGTATTATGGGCATCGTTACTAACAAGAGCAAATCACGTGCGATCATAATGATTTTTTTTTTGCTGTCACAGGAAAGTGTAAGGCCAAAGGTAGCTGCTGGATGCACAGACTTGACAGTCTCATAGATATCAGCAGTAAAACATTCTTTTGTGATGTCTCAGGCCTTTCAGGCTGTCCTGAATAATCCAGACAAACTGAGAAGACATTTGGATCTCACAGTTTATCTGGGAAAGGCATTTTTAATGTCTTTTACTAGCATCTTATTGAGGTTATTTGTCTACTTGCCTAAGCCTGGTAAAGTTCTTGAACCTATCATTCATGAGTCTTTACTCTGAAGGCATGCTAAGATAGCATCTGGAAATGACAGATATTAATATTGTCATAAATGACTACTGTCTATCAAGACATCCTCATTTTGCCAGAGGAGCAGAATATTACAACTAGACAAATGCAGCCATATTCTTTATTTCAATTGGGAAGACATAAATAGAGGGAACAGGTAAATATTCAGTGTCTGGAGGGTGCATAAATATGGCCCAGTAATAATAAGCAGCAAATCTCATTCACTATAACTCAAAAATACAGTTTTTCTTTATAAAATTCATGGTGGAATAGCAAGTGATAAATAGCCTGTAGCATGCTTAAGGATAGTACAGTGTTTTCTATTTTGCAGTGTGCTGGGTATTCTAGTAGGGACCTCCAAATTTAAAGATCTACTGAGTTTTCAGTCAAGATTATCTGGCCTCTAAACTCTGATAACCAGTTGTGGAATATTTTTCTTTATTTTTATTTTCTTTCTCAAAATTGTCACTTAAGTGACGCTATATGTTTTCCAAAATAGGCAGGTCACTCTGAAAGTAATGCCCCCTATCTATGTCCATATAAACTACAATAGGTACAAAGAGCACAATAGCGCTACTTGATGGAACAACTCCTCTGCTACAGAACATTATTTTTCAACCGAGTCACCACCATTAGCTATGCATTTTTTTCCAGCAAACAAGAGCCTGTATGTGATGCTTGTAAAAACTGCACCAGTGGAAGTGAACCACAGTCACTGTCGTCACTGAAGCATACTATGCTCTACCTCACTGTGCTCACATCCACTGTTTGGTCTCCATAAACGTGCAGCAAACGTCAATAAACGTCAGTGTCAATTTTTTCCACATGGAGGAGTTCAGCAACACACCTTTGCTTTGTACACACTTCCATGTCAAGCAACATTCTGTCAGTTTGCTCTTCCACTGCCATCTGTCACACGGCAACAAAATGAAATATAAGGCAGAAAAGCTCAATCTCTGCTGCCATATCACCAACATCTGCCTCTGACTTTGCAGGCCAACATAATAAACTTATTTACTTTTGGTAGCAAAACTCATACTCTATTGAACACATAATAGAGAAAAACAATGTCAAACATTACATTTCTCCAGCTTGATCACTCAAAGAATTTGAAGCATGGAGTATCTTGTATCTCTTCATCTTATAAGTTTGTTCTCTTTGCTTTTTAGCATTTTGTCTGAATGTATTCAGCCCATTTTCAAGATTTTAGAGTATACATTCAAGCCAGAGATCATGACTATTTTGTCTTGCATTCAGTATCTAAAAGCAAGTGATTTTAATGTCATTCAAATAGAATGACAGCCAAAGCAACTTCATCACTATGTAATAACTTTCCCAGAAAATCCATGACTTATCAGAATTACAGATATTGCATTCACTGTAGCAGGCATTATGAAAACAAAAGAGAAAGATCATTTCACATACAGCTTTAAGAAAAGGCCTTTTGACAAAAGATGAGTAAAAGAATCAACTCAGCCTTTGAAAAGTGCGAGTGAGAACATCAATAATTCTACAAAAAAATAAGTTATTTTTGAAGTTGATATTGCGCTTCAATGGTTCATTTAAAAAGCTCAATTAAGTTTCCTGTAGAAAATGTCTAAGCACACTTGCAATATTGTTAAGATTTATATCGTCTTTTTTGGCTTTGCCAATAAAAGAAAAGTCGAGGAGTCTGAACACTGCACTCTCAGGAAACATTGTATTTTCTAGTTTTAAAATTGTAGTTGGTTTGAGCTTGAAAGATTAATAAATAGTATTGCTTTAAAGTGGTTTGTACAGAACTCTGCATCAGCTCTACCAGTACTCTCACCACTACTGTTCTGAGCTGCTCTGAGCAAATATTGATTATAGGAGAGGTAGTTTGTGGTCTGTGAAACTTGAAGCAATAAGAGCACTATCATATGCACTTTTCTTTTTTTCCTCAAGTTTAAACCTCTCATTCAGAAGCATAAACCTGATGTTCTTGTTCTGTGTGTCTCAGTTGTAACTCCAGGTGACCATTCTGTGTTAGAGACTCCAATTCCTAATGGTTGGATTCTTCTGTGGAAATTAAGACACTACTGTTTTTTCACTCAGACACAGAAGTAGATGACCAAACTGGTTTCCAGTACTGAAGACTATCATGTATGCGTAGAAAGAGATCAAAGAAGAGCTTTGCATGAGTACTGTGTATACAATTATCCTCACAAGACAGTTACAAACATCACAATTTTCTTTGAGTTAAAATTTTAGGTGGGAAGAAAAAGTATCGTAGTATGCACCATGAAATTGTGTACAGATGAAGAGATCTCAAATGAGGGACATATTCAATACAAACAAGAATAAAATTGTTCAGGACACTACAAGCTCACAAAAATGAGCTATGTGTGTATATTTACACTCTGAAATCAAGTGTCAAGTTTTTAACCTGTAGCTTTTGCACCATCTCTTGAATCAAATCACTCAACAATATTTTGGCATTTATTGTCTTCCTTACTTTTCTTATATCATTCTGTACTGAGAAGGGAATAGAGAACTGTGGAACACTTTCCATTAAACCAAACAGTTGATTTCTGCTCTGTTTTTACTGTATTGACTACTATATAGATGTGTAAATAAAAATACTCTCTTCTGGCAAAGATAGAATTTAAGAAAATGATAAAGGAACTTCGCTGAAGTGAGCAACAAAAATGTCATTTTTTGATTGTAGATCTTAATGCTAACTCTTCTTTCTCCTTTCTCTATTCTCTGACATTTAGGTGTTATATTCAGTAGCTAGTTAGGACAATGGTACTTTTTTCAAGAAGAATGTGATTCTTACTTTCTTATTGCCTTAAGAGTTGGCTTTGGCATTATTTATTCTTTTATTCAATAAAGGGAAGCTTTCTAGTAAGTGATTTATGTTCTTTCTTTTTAAAGATTGCAGAGGCATATACTCTGTACAAAGAAAAAAGAAAAGATTTTTAGGCCTTTCTTTTATGTCATGTCTATCCTCTTTATATCATTTTAATGGTTCCTTCAGTTTTTATGGAATGGAAGCTTTATTGAGTAGTCAGCCTAAAATACAGTGGTAAATATTATATATGACCTAAATAAGTTGATTGTTATTTTGCCAACTGGATGTATGAAAAATATGAAGCTCCCCACCGTGATCATCTAAACAGAAAGCACATTTAGTCTCGGAAGAAGCTGGAGCAGTGTACTTTCCACAAGAGAACTGAAGAAATATAAAATGTTCACATCTAGGGAGACAAAGCAATATTCTAGGAAAAAAATGTTTGGAATTTTGATTGGAAATAATGGCTCATTCCTCCCAGTCTGTAAGCAGTTTTTTAGACCTGTCTTTCCCCACTGCCTTTTCAGGTAACCTGTAATAAACATTGTGTTGTATGAAACATTACATTTCTTGGAATGTATCCTCATGGCATAGCACGAATTAATGTCAACTGTTTGCCTAATAGATTTGTTCTCCAAAAGCACTCACTAAACTGGCTGGTTACATACAAATGCTTGGGAAGTTTAAAGCGGCCTCCAGATGACCAACATGATAATCTCCAGCACACACAGTTGAATGACCATAATCCATAATAAGAACTGTTTTTGACCTTAGAACAGACAAGCGAGGAAAAAAATTTTCAACCGAGATAAGTCATGTTAAAAATCTATGTTATTGAAATCTGTTGTCAAATGCAAGATAGGTGTTCTGTATGTTCAAGGTAACATATTTTGAAGTTTTTGAAGGTCTCGCTAAGAGAGTTTATAGTGTTGGTGAAACTGGACACTTGACTTGTCTCCAGAACCAGAATAAGAACTGGCGGAACTAGTAAGACTTTTAAGATGTTGGACCATTAAAAAAAGCATTTTCTTTCTAGACATCTAAAATTTGCATTATGAAGTTTTGTATACAGTTGGCTAGATTGATATCTTTTTTTTTTTTTCTCTTTAAAGAAAGCTATAGTGTAAATATAATATCTGACTGTGTGTGTCAGTGGGTCTAAGAAAAATACTACATAAGATAAAACTCGTAATAAACCTGCAGCAATGATAGCTGTATCAGAGAGTGGTAGCCGAGAAAGTGAGGCCTGAGTTACATTGTTGCAAATACAGATCATCAGTCAACATAATTTCCTGAACCAAAACATGTCCTATTCTGCAGAAGATTCATAGTCTTAGAGCCATTGAAGCTATTGGCAGACTGATTTTTTTCCTTCACTTTGGGGCAGCACTGAGTTTTGGAATAAGTTGCAAAGTATGCATGGATAGAGATATGTCAGACTTCTCAAGGGAAAGGTTCATGCCTTCCTGCATCTTTTAAGGCCTTTGAGATAAATCAAGTTGAAGAATGACTGTGTGTAATGTCTTTACAACAGAAGCATCTACATTAGCATTTTCAGTAGGTTGTGCAGTATGCTTTTGAAGGAGGTGTTATCATCATCCCACCTTTCGATGTTTTTATTACTATCATGGAAATAGTGTTGAATGCGGAAAGTTAAAGCTTTAGGAATGAAACTGAGAAAGGTTTGTGTCCACAAATCTCTTGTGCACCACAAGAATGAACAAGAAGGAATCTGTAGTAAAAAAAATAAATCTCCCAAACTCAGCAGAAAGTTCTTTGTTCCACAGATCCCTGCAGCTGTGGTGCACTGCTTGCTAATGTAAAGATGACTCGTGATGTAAGCACAGATATAAACCCAGTATCTGAATTGCTTTGTTGCTCACATCGAGGCAGAACATTTTGTGTTGGAAAATCTCATTTTTTTTTTAGGAGATGGGGCAGGAACATTTGTAGGAACAACTTATTGGTAGCTGAATCTAAGCAAAGGTTTTAGATGAAGTTTTCAAGTTAGGAGTTCAGCCTACACCAGAGCTAGCTTCACGCTATCTGAGCAGATGTTTGATTTCCTTCAGTATATGTGAAGATATAATTTGTTTTCACATATTGACATTGTTAAACTAATGATCTGAGCAAAAGCATCATAGCATGTTTGCCTGTAATTGTATACACACAAACATATTCACGCACACACACCAAGTGGACTGAAGAGTTTGTAAAGGCTGTACTCTGTTTTCCTTCCAGTGGCTTCTCATAGTTCTTAGATGTTGCTGAAGGAACTTTGGCAAGCACTTGTGAAAAAAATTGGAGTAGCCTCAAACAGCTGTTCCTATGTAAAATACATTAATGCAGTTAATTAGTGATGACCTTTTAGAATATTCATCCTGCCATTGCTTTATTATCCTGAAAGTTCACTTTAAAGGAGATATAGTTGGTCCTGCCGGGAAAGGCTAAAAGAAAACTCAGTTGGGTTTTATTTTTATGCTAATGTTAGAAAAGAGTAGATGGTTTCTGCTGGGTAGCCTTAATTTGTAACTTCATTACACATACCATATTTATTTTGTGTTACTGTAAACTTTCTTAGATTATATTATTCATCAGATGATTACTTGGGTGGAACATGAAAGTTATTTGTTCCAAAATTGCTTAATGGCCATGCTTTAGCATATTTTCTTGCAGAAAATATCTAAATAGGCAAAATAATGACGATCCTCCAGATATCATCACAAATCCATTGAAGACTGATAATCAGGAGAAATATTAAGGATGTTTTAATACTGTATATGAATGATTTTTTTTTTCATAAGTCTTCAATATGTTTGTGTAAGGACACATTCAATTATTGTTGTCTACTTGAATTGCCATTTTTTCTGATAGTATTTTTCTGGAGATCTACTGTGAAGACTTAATCTGCTGTTCTATGAAAAAGCTCAAAACCTGTGAAAATGAGCTGGTGCAAAGTCATAGTCACAGATCATAATTTTTGTACTTATTTATTTATTTTCCAGAATGAGGGGGAAAAAAAATCTCTTGAAATGTAGTTTCTCTATCTGCAGTACCTAAGTTACAAACACAAATGCAAAAAGAACAGACTTAAAATCTACATGGTTTCTTATCAACATGCTCTTCATTTTCAAAGTGCTAAGACAAGCTTCCCCTGTATTTCAGGTTTGCATGCTGTAAAATTACTGTCTAGATTTGTCCATTTCAGAATTTCTTTCAAATTACTACCACGAACCTGGAGTTGTTCTGGTGCTTCTTGTCTAACTAGATGGTGGCACTGCGATACTTTTCAGTTTACAAGCTACTGCCTTAGCTCAAAGTTAGATTTAGGGGACAGCCACTCTGAAACACCTGTCATCACAGCAGAGTTAATGAAAGTGTTTGATATTTGTCCATCAGGTCACATAATAAGCTAAATACATTCACCCTGTTTTCATATGTGTTCCAAGTATACATGTTAATCTCCAGATTAGCATAAGAAATGTATCTCTTTTAATAAATGTCAATGGGATCACTGAAATTTCCACTCTAAATATCTTACACAGACTCAAAAAGAAATTATTCATTAACCAGACAGATTGTAGTTGGTCAGTCAAGTACAGGAGGCAATGCTGTTCTGCCAAATCAATGCTTGCCTTTCTAGAGAAGCAGCAGGACAACTGGTAGCATGGGAGAGCTATCTAAATAATTTCCTGAATAAGTCAAAGAGGTATATAGATCTGGGAATTGGACAGAGTTGAACATGTGTGTAGGTCACAGAGAGCATCCAAGGAAACAGTTTATAATATCCAGTATGTTTCAGTTGGAACAGATTCTCATGGAGGATGTGCAACATGAATGCAGGACAGCACGATTCCTCAGGGTGTATCAAGGAACTACATATACAGAGAAATCTTTTAGATTTGATATTCATACATTTAATTTAATTATAGTTTACTATAAACATTTGCAAATATTTTCTGTTTTATGTTTGACTTTCAGGGCTTTTTATCCTAGTCTGTCTCAGTTAGGAGAGATAAGGTACATAAAAAACCTCATCCAGTTAGGGGAGGAAGGAGGGATAAATACAAAACCTGCACAGCTAGAGACACTGCCTAGCTTTGCAACAAGTTATTTGCAGTCTGGACACATACAAGTAACTTGGCCCAGTCTTCAAGTTATCATTACAGAAGCCAAGAAAGGAAGTTTCCCACTAAGACATGGGTGAAATTTAGTGTAATAAAATAAAGTAATAGAAAGTTCACATGAAGCTATGTGTTCTTCAGAGTCTCTGTGTGCTGCTCACTGTTGTGCTGGATCACACAGAAGTGAACGTAGGCAATTTGGGCAGATCTAGCTGATAAATACAAGGATGCATCATATTCCTTAACCTGAACTGGGACTAATTTGTTCTTCACTGTCTGGTTTAGTTTCTAGGAGCAGGCATCCCATAAAGCATAATTAAAACTCCTAATCTGATTTTGCCACTACTGTTGTTCCTGCTGTTGCCATTCACACTGTCAAAGGACAATTACTCTCATTAACCAAACAAAAGTACTGTTTAGGGGAATGCAAATTCCAGAAATCTTACTCAGCACTTGGAGTATAATAAAGGTGTGCAATCTTTGTCTGCTAAAACTTTACACATCCCATGGGCAGTGAAGCAGTGAATTTTTAGCTAGTGTCATGCTTCTTTCTATACCCAATGATTAATGTGCTGGTAAAAACTTTATGTATACTTAATCACTCATTACCAAACATATCTGATTCCATGCTGCTAAAAATTTTGACATTTGTAATTAAATGACATCAGCAGAAATAATCCAGATAAATCTGGATCTGGATTGTTTGAAAGCTTAATGATGATGTTTACATCCTCCTCCATGTTGCACCATGGCTTCTAAGGAACATTCTTGTGATTCTTTATCATAAGAGAGGGAAGGATAATAGAACTCTTTTGCAGTGCTTTCTTGGGTAGGAAGGAAAAAAATTGAGACAGTGCAAAAGGAGGACAAACCTTTCAATTAAAATATATATTACAAAGCATGTATGAAGCGATAGGCTTGAATTTCTAGCTGGCAAGTTTGGAAGAAAGTCTCAGGAAGGCAACTGCAGGTTGTGAAAATTGTTAAAATTAGGGATGGAGGTAAGAGGAGGTGTCAGGTTTTGGATTCTTCTTTCTCATCCAGATACACTCTTTTACAAAATGAAGATGTTCTTCAGAAATAAATCAATTAAAAAAATACAACATACTCCCATTCACTCTTCCTTAACTTATCTCCCCTTACAAGAACAGATATGCCAACTCTCAGATCACACTCTGATTGTGAACTCAATTTAGTTCACAAATTTTGGCTAAAGGTATACTGAACTGTTATTTGTATTATGCATTCATGAATATATATATTCATGAATATTCATCATTTTTTTGCGTTGTTTCTTCCTATAACTTTTATGATTTAACATAAGTACTATTTTCTAAAAACATATATAGGCGTTTAAGACAAATTAACTTGGGAGCAGATATGTTTTCTATGAATATCTGGAAATGGATTTTTGCCTTTTCACATATTCACACTTTACAAAAAAGAAAAGAAAAAAAAAGAAAAAAAAGAAAAAAGCCCACAGTTTTCATAGACTTCTTTTTTAATAGTCTTGTTGTTGTTGTTTTCTTTTTTCTTGTTGAGAAGATGTTAAGCAATAATAAAGCAGAATAAATCACGAGATGAAATGTTTCCACCCTGATTTTATTTCTTTTTTGTGGTCCCTTGAAGCAAGTGTAATAGATGGATCAGTGGTCTAATTTGTTAATTCCCTGAAGCTTGAAAGAGATATCTTGGGACTAAAGAACATGGAAGCTCTCTGAAGAGATGCAGAATTCAATTATTTATTTGCCTCTGTCCTTAAAGACTTCTTTAGTTCCAAATCTTCTCATTTCTCCTATATAATTAATGAGAAGTATAAAACAGAGAAACTTGTCTGGATTTGAAAGCATGTATATATTTTACTTTTTTCATTTGTCACAATAAGTATATATGTATATGCATATCAGCTTCTGCTTTTTTTTCATCATGTACCATATGCCATGTGTTTCATTATGTCTTGTAAATGAAGACAACTCTTTCATCAGATAAAAGGTTTAGTTGTAAATACAGTTTACAGGAAAATATATTCGTTAGTGTATAGAATGGATTTACAAATTTATACATGGAGC
>JANHGO010000033.1:9725640-9753107 GCA_024606505.1 Aquila spilogaster | reverse complement strand
AAGGATGTCAAGAACCTATGTAATCTATGTTGTTTACTGAACACAGACAATATATTACAACTGAAACAGAAATCTTACCTCTAAATTATAGAATGTGTGAGTGCATATATTAGGAAGGTAGATCTTTTAGGTATATTCTCAAGGCTGAGGAAAATATTGAATCCACATCTTTCACTTAAAAGGTGGACTCTAAGATACTATTGCATTCTGCAGCTGTACCTTTGCTCCTGTTTCTTGGGAAAAAATGTTGAAGAAATCAACCAATTGCCTCGAATGTAATGTGAAAAATCTTTGCTACACCACTGAGGAAATTCCAAGTTGTTCATCCCAGTGCTTAATAGTTTCCAGATCCCGTAGACCTCATATAGATTCCAAATCCCACCCCTTTTCTACTTTTTTTTCTTTTTTTTGTAAGGTTGGCAGAATCAAGAAGTCAACAAGTGCCTTTTATCCTCCAGTGGAAAGGCCCAGGTGAGAGGAGACTGCTCCAAGCTCACACTGTCCATGTTCTGAACCAGCCTGGCAACAAACTTGTGAGAGTAAAACTTTCAAAAATCAAAGATTAGACTATTAAAATTATACATGTGCTAGAAAGTATTGTAAGTATCAGGCTTTGCACAGCTCAGGAGCTGAAGTTTCACATTTTCATGCCCATGGAACTTTGTCTCCTTAAGGCATAGAAGGTACTGAAACCCATTGACACGTGTACCCATTCATTACTGTAACTTCTAGACAGCTGTTAGATTATAATAAAAATAATCTTAGGTGCCAAGTGAAATTTTCAAAATCCAGCAAATCATGGTTTTCTTTAACGGATGAATGTGACAAGGATTATTTAGAACATTGTAACGAAGTTCTTTGCTCCTGTCTATCACACGCATTATTAACTGTACTGAGGAAAAGTGTACACGTGTGTGAAATTTCTTAATTGATTTCTAGACTCACAATTCTGCAAGAAATATAAAAAACTAAGTTTGAACACAAGTTATTATTTGTATTTGGATCCCTTGTGTAGTTTCTCAATAAGTAAAATCCAGTAAACATAGCATTTCAGTAGTGGTGTAGTCTCAGGATTCTAGAGATCATGCATTTTCAGTAAATGAATACTCACTGGTCTTGTCTGAGGCACTTCTGTGAATTGTTTTCCAGAGCAATAAAGCCCATAATTTTTGGTCTTACCTGCAAACTTCTGACCTATAAAACTGTTTAAGGATAAATGTGTTTTCTTTCAGTACTGTCCTCTTCCACTTTTTTTTCAGACAGATCTCCATAACTCATGAGTCTTTCTGCGGGGAGACATATGCTCAGTTGCAATTTTTAGCAAGGATACCATTTTCTTAAAATTCATATCCTTTATTAATTACTGATGTATTAAACTGAGTCTTTTAACAGAATAATACAGGTACAAAAATCATATTTTTCAGTGTAGAAGATGCAGTGATTTATAGAACTCAGTCATTGCTAGGATTCCATCAAGAGTTTAACAGAATTAATTAGCACTAGAAACCCCAAAGTAAATATATTTTACCTTTGAACAGTAGTAAAGTTTAGGAATACAAAGCAGTTTTTTTATTCTGGAAGCTACATGAGCTATGCTGATAACAAATTTCTTAATTTGCACACACTAAGAAGGCCTTTCATGTTATTTTTAATGTTTACGGCCACTCAGGTCATGATGTGTGATGCTGGATGCAGGGTGAATGAAAGCACAGTCTCCCCCGTGCATTTGTGAGAAAAGGGTGGGGAGGAGGATAGATATCTTAACATCTGTCATTGCCAAAGATTATTTAAAAGATGTAAAAGCCTTCATTTGCCTTCAGGAGCTGTGACATATGGTCAGAAATGGTTTGAAGATTTATTGTCATCTTTGTTGGATGAGATTCAAAGTGTTTTTAACAAGGATCTTGCCCCCTCATCATTCTTGGAAAAATCCTTCAGTAATTGTAAAGCATACAGAAAGCAGACAGAGATTAATGGGTCTTACATTTTTATTTATTTATTTATTACATAAGCAATTAGCGGGGCTGACAGATGAAATAAAATATGCATTTCTTGTGAAAGTGCGCCTTTTATTTTTACTTGCATTCCAGTTTGTTACTGGATGCTATTTGTCACGTGCATCAGTGACAGGTTGTTCCTTATCCAGTTAATTCAGAGTTCAGGTGTAAGCTTGCACACTACTCACAGCGTAACTTAGAGGCATGGAGCTACTCATTTCAATTTCAGCTGTCCATTTGCTCTGGATCTTCCTCTCCCACTAGGTACCAGTTGTGGATTTAACGTTTTGAAAACATCACAGGACTTTTCCACCAATAAAAGCCCATTAAAACTTGTGAGGCCAAGAAAGCAACAGGAAGGTGCTGAATGACAGGCCGCATAATCAAGCAAAGCAAAGGCTAATCGTTAAAGGGCCTTGAGACAACTGCCTTACCATTGAAGTGCTTGCAACTGAAAATGATCCCAACCATGCATCCTAAATCTTCTCTAACCTCATTTTCCAAACTGAAGTTATGGGCAATGGTAGTATTCTTATTTTCACTCCCAGTGAATTCTGCACCTGTGAGAATTTAGAATAAAGCCCTTAACAATGAATATTGAAAGGTCCTTTGATCTCAAGGTATACTAGGTATCAGTGAGGTATGGCAAAGGGCACCTTTCTTATCCCTCTAAATTTTGCATAAGTCAGACTGATTTAAGCTCTAGCTGAATAAAAATCTTCCAATTTTAGCAGACTTGACACAAATTTATTGTGTTCCAGTAAGAAAATAACAGAGAAACATAATATTCCAATCATATTTTTAAAGGTATCTTCAGAGTATAATGTTATGACACTTGCACAGTAGAATTATAGTGACTTTCAGATTCAGTGTCCTTGGTTGATTCCTGAATAACAATAATATATATCACATAAGTAAGAAATTAGTCATCTATATATGTAAAGCTTCTCAGTGTCTTCCAGCTGGGATGAGAGCAGAGCCATGACATGCAGGGTGGGGAACTGGGGATGGCCATCATGTTAGCGCTCCACTGGATCCCAGGGGGAAGGAGACAAAAGGCACAGTGCCAACCTTGCGTGTTTTCATGGTGCCAAACGAAGGCTGTTGGGATGAGGAGCCAGCAGTAGTGATGGACAAAGAAGAATGTAAACTTGGGTATCTCAGAGCACAGAGAATCAGCAAAAGGTAATATAGTGGAAGACAGATATAGCCAGGGAGTTCTGTCACTCTCTTCCCTTTGTTGCTGTTGTCACTGAAATCTTCTGAAGGAAAAATATCCAAAAACTGTTTCGGTTGTTGTTTTCCATGTTTCCAGGTTAGATGAAAGCTCAGCCAACACTGCATAAAAATAAAACCCCTTCTTCCTGCATCTGTTCACCATGCGGGACAAAGCAAAATTTTATGCCTGAGCAGAAACACGCTTAATCAAATTTACAGGAGGATTCTGGCTACACAGATGTTGTCAAGTTAAACCTGTCTGTAGCCATTCTTGGGCACTGGGGCCAGCAGGACTGCTTTGGTATTCAAATCTGTTTGCCTTAAGGCACTGCTGAGAGGAACATGCCCATGTATGCAGTTGCTGTGTGCAGTCACTGCTTTGTGCTACTTCTAACTCCATTTTGGCATAATTGCCACTTCAGGGAGAAAAATAAGCCATAATCCCCCTCCTTCAGGGTTCTTTATCTGATGAAGTTCTTACCTGCTTTACTGTTGCTTCAAATGCACTAAACTTTCTGTAGAGCGTCATTCCTTCTGGCCGGAACTTTGTTTTTCTGACATCAAGACCTTCCTAACCTTCAGACTTGCATAAATTTGCATAAATCCACCAATACTAGGCCTCCCATGAGCTTGTGCTGTTCTCATTGTGTCGCAGAAACACAAATGTTCAAAACAGAACTGCCAGACCTTCCTGAGAAACACTCATCTCCTGCAAGGAGGCTAACTTGAAAACAGTATTCCAGGGGAGAACATCACCTACTGCAATAAAAAATACCCCCCTACTGTCTGCCCAAGCTCAGAGGAGAGGGGTGCTACCTGGAAGGAGAAGCTGAGAGGAATATGTCTTCACAGACTGCCCCTGGTACCGCTGGTTGTGACGACAGGGAAAGGACAAGGAGGTGGCTGTGTTCTTCACACACAGATCCAAGCTGGGACTTAGGCATGGAAATAAGAAAAATAAAAGTAAAAACATAAGTTTCTGCTATATAATGGAAGGGCAACCATAAGGGAAAAAAAAAGAAAAGAAAAAGGAAGAAGTCTGCACCTACATCTTGAATAAACAAGTTTATCCAAGACTATAGTGAAGCAGACTTAGCCCTTTGTGAGAGGTGAATCAATGCAGGCTCGTGTATGGTGCCTCCAGATTGCTCCAACAGGATGTGTTTCATGATATTTTTCATTGTTTCTGAGATGTAGAACTAAGCTCTAGCAGTTTTCTGAATTACTTGAGTTTTGCTCCTTATTAATGCTAATTTTAGTCTTCTAGAGGGATTTAACAGCATATCTTACATAGGCAGAAAGTTACCTTTTAATTTATTTTTATTGTCATTTTTTCTTAAGTGAGTTTATACTTGGAAGCATATCTTAATCATTGTCATTCGATTGTTTTATGTAATTCACTGAGCTGCTGCACCATGACTTATATTAAAATCATAGAATCTCACGCACTTCTGTGAACTTTAATTCTTTTCTTTTCTTTTGTTTTCTTGTGTTTTCAATATAGAGCCAAGGCATGTAAATGATATATACCAGCACAAATATATTACCAAGAACGTCAAATACCGTGTCATTGTTTCATTAAATAACTTCCAAAAATGACTTTGTGCTTCACCACCCTTACTGTAAAAATTTCTCCTTTATATCCAATCTAAACCTACCCTCTGATAATTTGAAACCATTTCCCCTTGCCCTATCACAACAGACCCTGCTAAAGAGTCTGTCCTCTTCTTTCTTATCACTTCAGGTACTGAAAGGGCACTCTGAGGTCTCCTCAGGACCTTCTCTTCTTCAGACCGAACAGTCCCAGCTCTCTCAGCCTGTCCTCTTAGGGAAGGTGTTCCATCCCTTGGATCATTTTTGTGACATTCCTCTGGGTACGCTCCAGCAGGTACATGCCTCTCCTGTCCTGAGGATTCCACATCTGGACACAGAACTCCAGATGAGGGTCTTACCACCACAGAGTGGAGGAGCAGGATCACCTCCTTTGATCTTCTGACTGCGTTTGTTTTTTTTTTGTTGCAGCCCAGGTTATGATCAGTCTTCTGGTTTGCAAGGGCACATTGCTGGTTCATGTTCAACTTCTCATCCACTGGTATCACCAAGTCCTTTTCAGCAGGGTTGTGCTCCATCCTTACATCCCCCAGCATGTATTGGTAGTGGAAGTTTCCACAGCCCGGGTGCAAGACCCTGCACTTGCCTTCTTGAACCTCATGAGGCTTACCTAAGCCACTGCTCAAGCCTGTCTAGATCTCTCTGGATGATATCCGGTACTTCAGTCACACTGACCGCACCACACATCTTAGTTTCATCTGCAAACTTGCTAAGGGCACACTCAGTCCCACTGTCGATGTAATTGATGAAGATATCAAAGACCATTGGTCTGTGTACTGACCCCTGAGGGACACCACTCGTCACTGATCTCCATCTGGACATTGAGCCTTTGACCACAACTCTCTAGGTACAATCTCACAAGCAGTTCTTCATCCATTGAACAGTCCACTCAACAAATCCATATCTTTCCACTTTGGAGAGAAGGATGTTTTGGGGGATTGTGTCAAAGTCCAGACAGATGACATCGGTAGTTTCCTTGTCCACTGATGCAGTTACACCATCATAAAAACCACAAGGTTGGTCAAGCAGGACTTGCTCTTCATGAAGTAGTTGATTTGCCTTACAGGAAAGTTTCTGTAGTCTACTAAGTCGAGACGCAGCACTGTTTGGCAGTTTGGAAAACTGCAAATAACAGATAAATACTTCTCTTAGAAATTGATGTAGATGATTCTGATGAAATTTTTGAAATGTCTGTGAAATATTTGCATTGCTTCAAGTGAGTATTCCCGTGAGTAGGACAAATGGACTACTTAATTAAGATACTGCATTACAAGTGTCAAGCTGCAAAAGATTAACATATTATGTGGATGAAGGAACCATTGCTTCTAAAAGGAAATCAGTATATAATAACCACTAATATTAAACTTCTATTCAATACTGGGGGACATCATTTCCAAGGTGCCTGCAGTAGGTTTCAAGGTGCATTCACATTACTAAAATAGGTACTATAACTAATCTTACCATTCAAGTAACATACCAATTTGACTGTTTTGAACTGGTGCTAACACAGTGAACTTTAACTCTGTAAATGTATAGAAAAGTGGAACATTCTTTGGAGTTGTACAAAAACAGTGATTTTAATTTTCTGCCTTTACTTCTAAGAATATACCTACTTCCTGATGAGCAGAATAAGTTAGAATCTCCATATCTAGGGTAGTAAGCAGGTTGAAGAAACCTGAATTGTATATGGATTAGTATATTAGGACAATCAGGCTTTTGGCTCAGGCCTTAACTGCTATGCTTAACTGCTATTAGTGTTTTGCATAGCCAGGCCAGAAAAGAGTTTTGTCTTACATCATCTTCTGTAGTGAAGATGTATATTTATGAGGTCTCAGAGGAAGAACATGCAAGCAAGTCTGTGTTTGAATTCTTAGCTATTGATTGAAGTCTCTGAGGCTGGATTCTGAAATCATTTTGTATGATTTTGTTGCCAATGCATCTAGTCTGTTTTAGTTTTAATTTAGGGAATAGCTTAATATAGTGCTCTCAATGAAGCATTTGTCTCAGCACATAGTGTAATGCTAATGAAAAAATACTGTCCTGTGGCTTTTTAATATCAATTGTAAGTTAATTATTGTCCTACAACTATGGTGTCTACATGGTGCATGAATGAATGTCCATGGTTTAGAATGGGATTAAGACATATGGATCTAACATCCTTCATGCCAAAGTTCCAACTTTATTTCTAAGTTTAGTAAGTAACAAAATTTGGGGGAAAAAAAAAAAAAACAACCAAAAACATTATCTTCCCAATATGCAAATAATCCCACTGAATATTCTTTGTTACTATTCGTTTGGTATTGATGCAGACATCCATATTTTTCTGTCTTATATTTTATTACATCTTTCATTATTAAGAACTATTTCTCAGACCAAACTCTCTGACTTAACCTTTCTAATTTTTATAGCTGGTTGGAGAAGTTTTGATTTTATTTTATCTAGTAAAATGTTGCTAAATTAGGCCTTTGAGATATTTGTCTAGATCTGTCTTCTTACTGGAGAGTTTGAAGAGAAAAAGGCTGATAAAATATCGAGCCACTCGCAGACTGGAATGAAAGGCTACTTTTCAGAAAACGATAAGTAATCTAAAGTCAATATGAAGAGAAAAGAAATGTTCTAAAAGTGAGAAATCATGAAAATGCAGTGCACAATATTTTATTCTCATCTTAAAATTCCAATTTTACCTTAGAAATACTATTAATAGCTATTTTTGATCAGTTTTATAAGCAATAAAGCACAACGTTCTCACTGGGAACAGATAAAATAGTTGGAAAAATATAAGTTGCCTAAGTGTACATGATCAAGTACTGATTTTATTGTGATATAAGCCCAGATAATGAAGTTGTTTGAGATAACATCTATTAAAGAAAAACCATGTTGTTCTTTGTTTTACTGTTGTTTCAAATCTTCCTTCAACTTCCCCGCAAAGCTGAGGATTCGTTTCTTCAAAATTTAGTGCATCTGTAATTCTGAAGAATTGATATGGCTCTCTCATCACTGGATCTAGATACCAGTAAAGCCAGTAGTGATTCAGCATTTGACTGTCTAGCTTAAAGAAATTTGAAGGTACCAAGTGTATGTTTTTCTCCTTGGTGTCCAGGCAGAAATGTGATGAGCTTTGGAGATACTGATTTTTGAAGCAAACCCATTTCCTTTCAAAAGCATGGAAAACGAACTGATTTTCAGGTCTCTACAGTATACACAAGGCATGAGTAACCCTGTCAGATTTACTCTTTCAGCATTCAGCAGACTACTTAAGGAAAGATATATTAATTCATTTTTAATGTTAGGAAAATACAGTCATTAAAAAGCAGATAACATAAAATGCCAGAAATGCTTTTAACATTACACGAAGTGCTCTACTTGCCTAAATAGCTTGCTACTTTTGGAGATCTAGATATGCTGAGGTATTAAATATTAAAATAGAGGTTGCTTTCTAAAATGCAGTGTTTCTTATCAGAAAAAAACAGTTTGAACAAGTAGTGCTGTTGTATAATGCATGATGCTGATAATAAGACAGTCTAGCAAAATCATTTTTCACACTGTAAGAGTGTCTAGTGTTTTGAATAAGAAATATCCTCTGTTCATGTTCTCTTAACATATATATAACAGTGCTGTCAAGATGCATGTGATTGTAAGTTTGCTATACATTCTAAGTCACATGAGGTCTGTCATGGGCTTTTATCCTCTTTTTGTATATTAGCTGGTTATGAGCACTGTTAACAGTCTATCCATGAACTTGATTGGAAATTCATTCTCAAAGAGTAGTTATCAGTGCTTCAGTGTCAGTTTCAATGAATGGATTGAAGGATTCTGCAGGGCCTATTTCATGTCCAGTGTTAATTTATACGCATGGTATTGATTTGGATGAAAAGGAGGAATCCTGTCAATTCAGTTTTCAAATTACACTAACATGTTTACAGTTGAATATACAACATTAAAGAAAAAAAACTGTTCTAATGATTCTGATATGTTGGAGAAAACATTGGGAAGAAAATATTGTAATATTCAGCAAATGTAAATTTAAGAAAAAAAAATTTGGAGAAATCACATTTTAAGCATAGGCTAGGACATGGTTGATTATGTAACGTTTTATATAAATAGGTTTCTACAGTCACAATGAGTTAAAAAGTGACCAGAAGTAAAATATGACATGTTATTGCCAAAAAAAGCAGAGTGTATAGTGGGATTCACAGATAGGAGCATTTTCTGAAAGACATAGGAAGAAACTCTATTCTGTGATACAGGAGTATTTTGTACAGTTTTGTACACAACAGCTGAGAAAGAGCAATTGCAAGCAGTCCATCCAGGGTAATAAGAATTATGAGATGATATGACCTCTACGAAAAGGTGGAGGAACCTGAAATTTTCAGTTAAGAAAATGTCTTGAAACTTGGGAAAAAAAATAGCTATTAAAGGAAAAGAAAGAAAATATATGTTGCCCAGGTTTATTTAAAAAATAAATCAGTATTAGAAGTAATAAACCTTCTTACATTAAGTCTTTTGAAGAATCAGAGTGGATTGTCTAGGGAGAATTCAAGAGCAGCTTAAATCAACAGTGGCAAACGTTGAGTAGTGGGAGACAGACAAAAACTGTGTTGTGTTCTGAGGGAGATTTTGTTGGAACAGAGAGAAGCTGAAATTCTGGCCCAGCCCAGATACCAGCCTTCATCCTGCAAAAGACAATAAACCAAGGTCTCTCTTCAGGATGGAGTTGGGTTTGATTAGCGTTGCCAACCAAAGATCTCATAAAACAGTAGTACTTAATTTTTTCTCTTTTCTCTTTTTTTTTTTCTTCATGATATAAGTTACACCTTGGTATGAGCTACATAGCATATGTGAGGATACCTTTGATGTGTGACTTTCAATGTGAATTTGTATGGACAGAATAACACACTTTTTATCTATGCAAACATTTATTTTAAGAAAGTTTCCAAGTCACTGGAATACCTCCAGATGAAATAATTGGTGAGATGAAGCAGATGGGAGTAACATATTCATTATTATTCACTTAGATTATATATGAAGGTCTGTTTCTTGTTGAATTTTGTTGTTGTTTTTGTTGTTTGTTTTTGCCTTGGTGATAACATGCAATGATATGGTTTAAGAGCAAAACCAATAATGTTTCCACTCAACATTAAATATTAAATGGTCTCTATTAAGGGAAAGTGAGAGGCTTAAAATAAGGCCATATAATAACATGGAGCTAAAGGGCTTGATTTGAAGGGACATCAGATTGGAAGGACATGAGTTCAGTTTTTGACCTTGACTTTGAGCAAATCACTTCGTCACTTCCTTCTGTTCCCCTTGGCCTCACTTGTTTCATATAAACAAACACTTTGATAAGCTATGCAATGTATACCGCCCACTGTGTATTTCACAACATGGCCAGCCCTGTTCCAACAGGAACTTCGGGCATGATTACTATTTAATAATAACAACCATGTGAAACAGAAAAGAAGAGATTGTGAATAAGGTTGATATGCAAAGCACACATCTAGTCTGGTTAGACGCATTGGACATTGCAGTGAGATATTAGTACTATTCAGCCAGAATCTGTTTAGCCATTTGAAATATTAATATTCATCTCCTACTGTGTTATTCACAGCAACAACAATAAAAGGAACCAAGTAAAAAAAAAACCATAATCACTCTAGTCATCTGCATGTATTTCTTGCATAATGCAAATCCTTTTGTCTTTCTTGTATTCTAGTATAATCAAACTCCTCTTCCATAAGTATTTTCATTGAGATATGCTTACTGTTATAAGCTTTAGGATTTTTTAGTTTGTGTATTTTGTGCTTTATATCTTGGAGAAGATAGACATCTCAGGACCATTTTACAAATACGAGCTCATATTAATTCTACTTCTTCCATGCATTTTGTTCTGCATATGGAGTGTTGATGTAGTAATTTTATAACCTGTTGATTTTAGAATCTACATTTCATAATAAAGGTAAACTTTCTATTAATCCATTATTTACAGTACTGTAAATAAAAATGTTGTCTGCCCATTAAAGGGAATTAGGTCCCCTGAGGCAATTTCTGGGTAACAGAATTCCCTCAATGTGAGATAGAATAGCTTTTCTGAATTATTTCAACAAAGAAATTCCTCCAAATTAATAAATTCTGATGATTTAGATGGTCCACTTTGGAATCTATTGTGAGTCACAGCCAGAATTTACAGATTCAACACCACATATATATTCCTGGGAAACAAATGGATTCTGGTGCATTCCTGAGGAGTTTGTGAACTGGAAAGCGTTAGAATGAAGTACTTAAGAAGAAAATTAAAGTTTATAAAACTATATGAATATTTTAAGGAAAAAAAAAGGTCTAACTTGATCTTTAATATGGTAAAAATGTAAATAGATAGATATCTCTTAGTTTCTTAGAAACTCTTTTTAACTCTGAAAAAAAGAGACAATTGCAAAAAGATTTGTCCGCACCTGACATACTGAGCATGTTCTCTAAATAGGCCAATTGAAATTGAATTGAATCAGTTCATTTCAAGATGCTGATGAATCAATACATCTCATAATCAATAGATCCTAATCAGCCTAGAGATTTCAAAAATTGTCAAATTTCTAAGGCAACATGTTTTTATAACATCTGGCATTGCCTTTAACTTGGATACTACTGATATGACATTTTTATAGAACAAGATCAATGTCTAGTTAATAATAATAATTTAAATTATTCTAAAACATTTTAGCATATTTTTGTTTTTCAGAAATATTCCTCATTTATATTTCTAAAGACTAGTTTCTACTCTCTGTGGTGGCCACACAACCATAGATTTTCAACTTACTACTTTCACATTTACAGCAAATACCAGGTTTTTTTTGGCAATCTCTTGCATTTTGCAATCACTATAGATAGCTTTAGACAATAATTTAAGTAATGTAAGTATCTGAAACTTCAGTGACTGAGCTTGAATACTCAGGCTCCCTTTTACAGTCAATGACACAAAATAGGCATTTCCAGATAGCAGTTCATCTCACCTCAAGATATGTATCTTCATGAGTCAAACGAATTACCTTCTGGTGAAATCTAGTTTACTCTATCATTGTAAGCATCATAACACTGATGATTAATTTTTAGATATCTGAAATTGGAGGACATAAATCTTATTGCATTAGATAATCAGTACTGCATGTACACAAATATTTATTTAACAGAAAAGCATTTGCTGGAATTTCAGATGTAGCTCTTGATAAATTTTATAACTCATTTGTTGGTAAGATGGTTGTGTTTGTCACATATCTTGCAGTGACAGTAGCCTACGTTATTCAACATGTGGAAAATGTTTTCAATTCCTGCTTTAAAGAATCTGATGCCACTTATTGCCAGGATTCTCCTGTATGCCTGTGTTGGTAAAAATGATACAGATATTTTTCTCAGTGAGTTTCTGAAGATGAGAAAGTCATACTTCTGTTTCTTATAAACAGAGGAAGTAGAATTCGATTTTGTACTGTCTTTCAGTTGGTAGTAATTTACACGTATGCCAAGAAAAAAACTAGAAAGTCAAAATAGTTGGCTCCATGTAATTCAGACCTCTCATAGAATCATAGAATGGTTTAGGTTGGAAGGAACCTTTAGTTCCAATCACACAGCATATTTTCTGTAGAGTACCATAGTCTTTCTCCTTACCCATGAATCCCTGGGCAAGAAGAGCTGAACTGCCTGATATGGGATCTGCTGACCATCTGTGTATATGTCAACAGTTTATGGATTGGTTCGGCTCGGTTCTGTGACTAATGGGGCAGGGGATCCATGGTCCCACGCCCCGGGAAAGGGGAAGGGGAAGAAGGGAAAGGGTAGGGAGATGAGCCTAAAAACAAAACAGCAGCAATGATCTGAGGAGGAAAACTAATTTTCTAAATAAGATATCAGAATGCAAAATAATACAATATATTGCAATATAATTGGAATTGAAGGTAATAAATAAAAAGAGTGTTTGAAACCAAAGGCCTTACTCTAAAGCTGAAGGCAAGACAGCAGGAAAAACACACTGCTGAGACCAGCAGCAGAAAAAAAGGGGCAATCTCAGAACTTGTGTGCAGTCTTATCTTTCCCTCTGAGTGGAAAACGGGAACACAAAGTCCCCTGGGGTATGGAGTTCTTCTTCTCTTCTGAGAACCAGGTACCTGTGAATTCAGCAGTCCATGGAACTGGAGCATTAACTCTTTAACTCCCAGTGCCTTACATGATGTTATGATGTGGAATATAGGTAACAAAACTCATAAAACCACGGCAGTATGCAATATGAAGGAAGAAATAAATAAAAAAACAACAGCACTGTGATGCTGCCAGGGCATTTATTGAAGCTGGTCTTGCTCTGAAAACACCGTTAGAAGGCAAGCTCCCTTTCTGTTACCCTCTGTACAGTCATGATTATACATGTAGTGTTTCCTATAATAGTATAGTAGAAAGCTAATAAATATACATGCCAGGCCTGGACCACTGTGTCCAGTTCTGGGCCCCCAGTACATAAAAAACATGGAGTTACTGGATAGAGTCCAATGAAAGACCACAAAAATTTTGAGGGGGCTGGAGCACCTCTCCTGTATAGAGAGGATGAGAGTAGAGACTGTCCAGCCTCGAGAAGAGAAGGCTTATGGAGGATCTCATCAATGTATACAAATACCTGAAGGAGGGGTACTGAGAGAAGAAAGCCTGGCTCTTTTCAAGGGTGCCCAGTAGCAGTACAAGAAGCAGTGGGCAAGAAAATGGAATGCACAGGTTTCCTGCAAACATCAGGAAGCTGTGCAGGTTGACCTGACAGGTTATGGAGTCTCCATTTTTAAAGATATTCAGAAGCCATCTGGACGTGGTAATGGGCAGCCTGTTTTCAAACCTCAACCATTCTGTGATTTTCTGGTGCTATAGTTTGTCTTTATTCCAGTCACAAGTAGTGGCTGAAGCTGTAAGATTCTTTTGTCTCAGATCCAAAGAATTTTCAGAGGTTTCACAGCAACAGAGATATAAAGCAAATCTGAAATGAAATTATTTTGTTCTCCAGGAAATATCACGTTCAATATATTGTACCATATGTAAATAGAAATATATGGCTAAAAAAAGCAATATGAGGTATGACAAAAGGATCAAAAATCACTTGAGAAAAGAAAGAGAAATGATTACTCTTTAATCAAAAGTGGAACTACTGCATAATCACTCAAAACCAAAACTATAAGACAAATCAGTAAAGACACTACCTAACCTTTTCAGGGAATGAAATCTACAGACAAGAAGCATTTATTTTCCTGTATGCATTCAGCTCAGAAAAAAGAAATAAATGACACATTCAAATAATAGAAGAATTTGCATATTCATCAGTTGGATGGAAATGAAATTTGCTATGTGGACATGATAAGAGTTGCATTTCAGTAGCATTGATAAGTGAATGTCAAAGCATACATTTTTAAGAGACAGTCTGGTTACTTTGGCAACTCAGGCATTATTAGTCACTTCTGATAAGTCATCTTTCTTTCATTACCACCTGTGGCCTTTGTCACTGTTTCCTAGTAACATTGAATTGTTTTGATAAAAAGTAATTAACATATTTAGTTGTAACAAGGCTATACATAAATTGGATCATTCTTTATTGTTTATTCTCAAGGTAGCATAACACAATCTAATAGTAAGCTTTGTTTTCTTTTCTTTTCTTTATTCCTAACCAAACATGAGAAAATTATGCTGAATTACTGAAGCATCTGTATATCTAAACCCATTAAAATAATACAATTAGACTTTAAAATGCCAGTTAGGATAACTGCTGTTTGATTAACAAAAGAAGAAATAGCCATGAGGTAGAATAAAATAGAAAATGATTATTGTGAGAGGTTTGAAAAAACTCAAACTATTCAGAGATACAGAGATTATTTAAAACCACCTCAAAATATAGCTGCCAATGGTTTCTGTAGTGAATTACCTTGACATTATTTAACCACATTTTAAAGTCCTAATAGGCCTAAGACAGGAAAAATACAAACTTTTAACATTTTTGTTTAGACAGCATTATTAGATAATATACAAATGATTACTCATTAACTATTCAGAAAATGTGTGTTCATATGTATGTAAGTGTGTATGTGCTAGGGATTGTGTTTTTCATCAAGTAACGTGCTTTTGTTGCTGTTGCACCTAACTTGGCAAAGAACTCAGTAGGGAAACTATACTGCTCTTCTTCAGGCTGAACAGTCCACACTCTCTCAGCTTCTGCTTGTATAACAGATTTTCTAATCCCTCCGTCATCTTCATACCCTTTGCTGGACTCTCTCCAGCATGTCCGTGTTTCTCTTGGACACAGTACTCCAGGTGTAGCCTCACCAATTGGCTGAGTATACAGGAAAGATCACCTCCCTTGATTTGCTGGCAGCACTATTTCTATGACAGACCAGAAGGCCATTGTTTTTATTTACTGTAAGAAATGTATTCAACTTTTTGTTCACTAGGGCATGTAGGTCCTTGTCTGCAAAGCTTTATTCCATCCAGTCAGCTTTCAGCTTGTACTGATACATATATACATTATTCCTTCCCAGATGCAGGACTTTTTATTTCCCTTTGTTGAACTTCCTCTTAGTCCATTTCTGAAGTCTGTTGAGGTCCCTATGGATGGCAGTACTATCCTCTCTGTTTCATATAACCTGCAAATCTGTTGCAGGTGAGCACTGTCACATCGTCCGGTTCGTCTACTTAAGTGAAGATAAATTGTATTCACTGCTCTCCCCTTATTCTCTTTACCAGTCATTTCACTGTAGAAAGTTATTGGTGTGGTCAAGCATGATTTCCCCTTCATAAATCCATGATGACTACATCCAGTCTCCTTCTTGTCCTTAATATGTTTGGAAATGGCTCCCAGGATTATTAGCTCCATCACCACTGAGGCTGACAAGCTTGTAGTTCCCTGGATCTTGCATCTTGTCTTTCCTGAAGACAGAAATGACATTTGCTTTCTTACAAGCCTCATGAACCTCACTGTCTTACCATGATCATAAATTTTGGTTAGTTTGCTGTATTTTTGTTCCAGTTAGTTTTGGAAAAAATCTTTCCATGTTCTTTGGGAGCTAGATAGACAAACCCATCATCTTTTGTCACAGTGTAGGTATGAGGCAATTGTTCACCATTTTAAAGTTTTATTTCATATTGATTATAAATAGTAATGTATTAAAATAATATTTAAAGCATTTTTTCAATTTTTAATAATAATAATAATAAACCCTCCAATTAGATATTTCTCATTCTGAAATATTTCTGCAACTTGACTAGAAAGAATGTAAATTGTGAGTTTATGTGCAAATGTTACAGTGTTTGTAGGAAACAAAAGCAATGCAATTCTATTTATTTATTTTTTTTTTAGAAATATTCCCTTCACTCATAAAGTGTAATGTATAATTCTAGTCAAACTTTGTTCAAGCTGGAAATAGTAAGTTATCAAATAATTCACAAATCAATCTTGACTATTGCCTTTGAGAAGAATATAAAGTCTTAATGACCAGAGAAAAGGGCGAAATTCATCAAATAAATTATTCATGAAAAATGATTGCCCATCTTTAGTGACATTATGAAGAGTAATGGTCTCCTTTTACATTATGACTATTCAGATCAAACTTAATCCAGAAGTGCATTAATATTTGAATTTGATATTCTGAACTAATTGAGTCAGCATTAGGAAGTTTAATTGAAATAACAAGACCTTGATCTTGCTATCTTGTTTTTAGAAATACGCTACTGTACTGCTCATTCTAGACTTTTCCCAGTATGATTCACTAAAGGAAGGACTGGGAGAAATTCAGAGAGTAATCTTGAAGCTTTGATCAACATTGGAACAAGTTTCATGCAACAACTGAATCTAAAATTATTGCATAGTACTACACAGTAAAAACCTTTGCTTCAAATGTCAGTAAGATCAGCAGAGGTCCTTACTGCTCATCACTGTATTGAGTTTGTGCCTGGTGATGTTGAGAGTGATTCAGTCACACACAAATGTGTTCAAAAGGATACTTCTGTTCATCTTTAGCAAGAAGTGAGCACATTCATCTCATCTAATTTCTGAGCCACTTAAATTAGTCGTTTTGTCTAAGTTGTCAGCTAGGTATTTGTAAGTAAGACAGTGAAGAATCACCAAAAGGCAGTTAAATTATCTCCATTAATTACAGAGAAAAGGCATTGGTAAGTGTACATGTTTACACACATGATAATCTGGATAAGGAAAATGAGAGGTGGGATCACAGTTCCTTGACCACCTAGTAGAAGGTACTTGATGGGAAATCTATATGAATGTCTGCCACTGATTTTTCAGTTTCACTAAATGGTAAGGGGCTTTTTCTTGTGGCTTTGACTTTTAAAAAAAGATATTTATGATTACATTCTAGGGAAAAACTTGCCATTTTATGGACAAGCCAAAATCAGAATACAGTTTAGCTTAATTTTTGATCAGAATACAGTTTAGCTTAATTCTTGATCAGTTTGCATCTCTTCCAGTTTCGCATAATGTAGAAGATGAATATACTATCTGCTCAAACACTGCAGCTCTGTGGAATGAAAAAAAATAAATAAACAAAAAAACCCTATATACATGCATTTTCATGTTTATTTCTCCCAGAATCTTGATCTGAAAATCACATATCTAAATCTAAATCCTAAAAATAAATGATATATACCATAACTGTACTCCCATATGGGAGTTGAAATTAAAGCGTAGTGCAATTTTGGGGATATAATTATGGATCCAGACCTATAAATGGAAGCAGAAATGAAACTTGTCAAGCTTAAGCCAGTCAATCTCAATATTCAGAAGATGTTCCAAAAGAAATTCCTTCCTCTTAGAATGAGAGATTTTTGTTAAAAAAATTTCCAGCCTATAATTTTTTTTTGCAATAAATTTGAGTGCAATATTAATCACGAAAATAAATTACATGAATAAAGTAGTAACTGCAGTACATTCCTTTCAAAGGGATAGAGGGAATGTTTACGTGTATGAAGGAGATGGTTATAAATATTTCATAACTAAATTTTGTTCTCAGTAACCTGAAACTTGAATTTGGAATTATGTCAATGTTAGTAACTCTTATGTTTAGCCCTTTGAAAATGATAATTTCTCCAATTTCTACAGATGTTTCTGCAGAGATCTGATTAACTTACCTTGAATGACTTTCTGCCTTCTTAAATCAGTCTATTCAAATGACAAAGTACATTAAACTGGAAATATGATTTAAAGGCTGCCTCTACAAACTTTACCTATTTTTCAGCATGGAAAACAAGTTATCAGAAAGACTATTTATGCTTTTACTTATTTCTTTACAACTAGAGTATCTATTTTCTGTTAATAAATTTATCCAAGCAAGCTTTGAGTGTTTTTCATTTTTTGTTTGAAACTTGTTTAACTAAGTGAAAGTACTTCAGATACAGTATTTCTATGTTATTGCTGAAGACAGTTGTAAAATTGATATCGCAAGAAAGCAACAGTATAGTTAATGTAGCAGTATCACCTTGAGATTGGGAAACTGCATTCCGGTATCAGTAGGATATTAGGAAACCTGAGCTATGGCTACAAAATGTTGTTTAGAAAGAATGAACACTACAGTAGGAAAAAAGATATTCAGCCATATCCTCCTATGTGCCTGGGAGTTTGTGCAGTGGAAAAGAGAACTTTGCTAGGATCAAGGAGTGATCCATGGCCAACTTCAGTAAAATAATATAGAGCTGACTCAAGAAATTCCCTTTGCAAATAAATCAGACTTCCAGGTAAAGAATAGGAAAATAATTTTGCTAATAGAATCACAGAATCACAGAGTCCTTAGAGTGGGAAGAGGCCTCTAAAGGTCACCTAGTTTAACTCCCCTGCAATGAACAGGGACGTCCACAGCTAGATCAGGTTGCCAGAGCCTGATCCAACCTGGTCTTGAATGTCTCCAGGGACAGGGCTTCCACCACATCTCTAGACAACATGTTCCAGTGCCTTTACACCCTCAATGTAAAAGACTTTTTTTTTTTTTTTTTTTAATAATATAGCACTGTGGGAACACAAACTGCTGTCTTATCTATGGGAAAGGTGAATCTCTAATGAACAGTAAGTACATTTAGCCTTGCTGACTGAACTATGTGGTCGCTATTTCAAATTGAGGCTCAGTAGAGGAAAAAAGTAAGAAAATTTGAAGGAAAAGATAAATAAGCATATGTTTATCACAGTACATGTATGATTTTGCTACTTTCTGTTTACTCTGCTGTGGAGTATTCCTTTACATTTCTTTAAAAAACTCTCTGAAGTGATACACAACCAAAAGTGTTAGAACTTATGAAATTCAGTGATAACTTATTTAAGGAAGAAGAAAGAGAGAAAGAGAATGCAGATAAAATAGAGAACAAGCTGAAGATCAGTCCAAGTCTAAATGACTCTCTCTTTTACTGCTTTCTTTCCAGGGATGCAGTTGGAAGGAAAACCCTCAAGTGTTTAAATGAGAGAAAAAGTACTGATAGAAACAAATGATAGTTATAGTTACTGTTGCTTAATTTTCTTCAGTTTTAGAGTAATGGGAGGTGGCAACTGCAAAATAAATGTTTAAAAGATGAGGGGAGAAAGATTCAGGGGATTATATACTTTTTAGTTTGACTTCTATACTGGAAAATAAGCCATAAATATATCTATAAATACAACAGATAAGAGAACTATTTATCTGGGTTTTGCAGAAGATCACAGAAAAGGGAATTATAAAGATGTTAAATATTATATACTTCATTTAGACTCCAGGATTCTTGTGGATCCCTCCCAACTCAGGTTATTCTATGATTCAGTTCCACGATTCAGATATTTTCAAGAAAAAACTTTACTTGGTCCTCAGATGTTCTTGGAGTGTAGTAATTGTTTAAAGGATAGGAGAATAAAGTTAGGAATAAATGGCTGGTTTTACAAAAGAGGGAAGTTCAATTTAAGTGTTAAGAGTTGAGAACTGTGCTCTTTAATGTCCTTATGAGTAACAAAGAAAAAAAAGGCAGCTGAGGGAGGATAATACTGGAGTGAAGAAGCTGTTGATCATGTCGAAGTATGAGGGGTATCTAAATTAAAATAAGTATAACTAACAGTTGCAACTAAGTATGTGAGTGCACAATAATGACCTATCAAGTAGGTATTACTCTTCAGGGAAAGAGTTCTTGAAGGCATGAGGACACTTGTTAAATATCACTGTTCAACAGCTGTGAAAATGACAAACATAACTTCTGGAATTTTTAAGAATGCCCTGTGAAAAATAAACATAATTATGCTAACATCCAAGTAGATCTTTTGACCTCATCTTTAGCATTGCATTCAATTCAGCTCATCTCTAATCTAGAAGACTAAAGAAGCTTGAAAATGTGCAAAGCTAATCAGAAAATGATGATCAGAAATACAGACATCTATACAGCCATAATTACGATTATTAAATAGACTAAGAGTCCTCAAGATTGAAAAGAGATGGTTGGCTGAGGTCAAAGATGATGGTGGAGATCTCCATAACATACAGAGAAAGTGGTAGTCACCATGTTTTAATGTACAAGAAAAACTGGTTGACATTCAAATAAATTGAGAAGCAGTTAGTTTAAGAGAAACATATGTAAGCACTGCTCTCTCGTGACCCATGATTGTGTTATAAATGTGGAACTCACAGGATATTATTGTGGCTGGATATACAAAGCATTCTAAAAGCAATTGCCGGAGTTATTAGCACAAAGTCCGTTAAACTGCAACAAAGCTCTTATGTACATAGTTACTCTTAAACCACAGATTTCAGTAAGTAGGAAAATATCAAAGGAAACTTATCAATATGCAATTCCTTTTTTTTTTTTCTCTAGGTATCTGCTGTTTTCTCTATTTTTTAATCTGTGACACTGAATTAAAGACATATAGGACCCTTAGGGTCTGCAGCTTCAATAATTTGTTTTTTGTTCGGGACTGAAGGCAGATGTGCTAAAGGTCCACTAGTACCCTTTTAGGTCCTTGAAGTACCCTCTCCTGAGGTAGTCTATGCTGGGGAACCCACAGTGGGTTGCTTTTGCCACTACTTCCCTGTTAGGCTCAGTTTGACTTCCAGTATAGACAGCTGTTGGTATTCCCCTGTCACTCTGGAAGTACAGATGGGTTCTGGCCCTTTGTAGCCTAATGGCATTAGAGTACACTGCTGTGCACCAGAATCTTATACTCCTGTGGGTCTACTGTGTCAGATCATCAAATCCATGTGTACTCAGCAATAAAAGCTGAAGAAAGGAGGAACTCTCACTATGAAAGCACTGGTCTTCCCAAGCAACTTATTCGTATTAAAGCTGTTTCCAAAGATGTAGCTAAACATTACTTGCTAATGGGAAGTCGAGAATGGATATTTTCTCCTTTTGCTTTCAAGAAACATTTCCTTTTTTTTTTCCTTTAATTAAACTTTTCTTTATGTCAGCCCATGAGCCTTTTCTCATCATATTTGTTCTCTCTATTCTTTTGAGAAGAAGGAGGAGCGAGAAACCATCGTGATCAAGCTCATCTATCATTGTGAAACCTTATAGTTTAGCTCCAGTCCGTTTTTGTTTTAGCCACCTCAAGACCGGTTAAATCTGTGCTACATGATGCTTAGTGTTGAGTCTGTTCTCAGCCCCATGTGGTGCACTTATGACTCTAGCACACATTTTTTATTTTTTTGACAATTTGTGAGCTTATTTGTTTAATTCAGTATGCCTGAAATAATGTGAAGGCTGTGTTGCTGAGAACTAGAACGATCTCTCTTGGTACAGAATGGAGGGTAGGAGTTGAATGCCACCAGGTATGGACAAGTGATTATTCCCTCTACTCAGAAGCCATGAGGCCACCAAATATTAAATCCAGTTTTGGAATACCTGCTATAGAACAGACCTTGTCATATATCACGTCATCTGCCAGAAGCCGCAAGACTTCAGAGACATTGTTCTATCTTGGGTGCAAGGCTTTGTATTTGTCTTTGTTGAGTTAAATGAGGTTTAGGATGGCCTGTTTCTTTATCTACCAAAGCCTTTCTGAATAATAGTTCTGACCTCAAGCATATTATTCGTTCCTCAAGAAAAATTGGTGTAATGCATTATCTTATATTCTGAAGGATCATTCATACCACCAATATAAGTGTTTAACATCATTAGTCTCGGGATCAGCTCAAAATATCTGAAGTCAGTTGCTGGTTAGACTTTGAACCATTATCTTTGGCCCATAATTCCCAATTTTTAACCAACCCCTTAATTCACATTTTCAATGCATTTTCCCTGTTCGGCAACAAGGATGCTGTAGGAGACCTCATCAAAATCTATACTAACATCAAAATAGACAACTTCCAATGCTTCCTCTCCAACCCTATCCACAGAGACTTTTAACTTCCCATAGAAAGCAATCAGGTTGGTCAGATTTGCCCTTGGAAAAGCTGTGATGACTCTTCACAGCCACATTTGTCCTTAAGGTGCTTGTAAACAGATACATGGGGACTTGCTCCATAAGCTTCACAAAGTTTTCAAATTTTCAAGTTAAATAAATGGAAATAAACAATAAGGTAAAAGTTTTTTTTTCCTAAACTATTGCTGCTTCAGGCATTCCAGTTTGCATTTATCTATTTTGATGAATGATAGACTTTGCATAGACTATTTCACAGAATCACAGAATTGTAGGGTTTGGAAGGGACCCCTAGAGATCATTGAGTCCAACCTCCCCCTGCAAAGCAGGCTCCCTACAACAGGCTACACAGGTAGGCATCCAGGCAGGTCTTGAGTATCTCCAGAGACAGAGACTCCACAACCTCTCTGGGCAGCCTGTGCCAGTGCTTTGTCACCCTCACCACGAAGAAGTTCTTTTTCATATTGGTGCAGAAATTCCTATGCTCCAGTTTATGGCCATTTCTCCTTGTCCTGTCCCCACAGACCACTGAAAAGAGATTGGCCATGTACCTTTGTCTCTCACACTTAAGATACTTATAAACATTAGTAAGAACCCTTCTCAGTCTTCTTTTCTCAAGGCTGAACTGACCCAGGTCATGCAGCTTTCCTCATAGGGAAGATGCTCCAGGCCCTTTATCATCTTTGTGGCCCTCCACTGGAGTCTTTGCAGGAGATCCCTGTCTTTTTTGTACCAGGGAGCCCAGAACTGGATACAGTACTCCAGGTGAGGCCTGACCAGGGCAGAGTAGAGGGGGAGGATCACCTCCCTTCATCAGCTGGCCATGCTCCTTTTAATGCACTCCACGATCCCACTGGTCTTCTTGGCCACCAGGGCACATTGCTGGCTCATGGCTACCCTGTTGCCCACCGGGACCCCCAAGTCCTTCTCCGCAGAGCTCCTCTCCAGCAGGTCGTGCCCCAACCTGTACAGATACTTACTGTTATTCCTTTTCAAGTGCAAGGCTCTACACTTGCTCTTGTTCAACCTCATCTGATTTCTTACTGCCCACCTCTCTAGTCTGCCCAGGTCTTGCTGAATGGCAGCACAGCCTTCTGGCATGTCAGCCACTCTTCCCAGCTTTGTATCATCAGCATACTTGCTGTGGGTGGACAGTATCCCCTCATCAAGGTCGTCAATGAAGATATTGAACACCGACCCCTGGGGAATACCGCTAGTCACAGGTCTCCAACTGGACTCTGCACCACTGATCACCATCCTTTGAGCTCTGCCAGTCAGCCAGTTCTCAGCCCACCTCTCAACCTCGCCATTCGCTCATTTATCCCACACTTTCTCAGCTTTGTTGTCAGGATGTCATGGGAGACAGTGTCAAATGCCTTGCTGAAATCAAGGTAGACAACATCCACTGCTCTCTCCCCATCTACCTAGCTGTTGTTGCCATCATAGAAGGCTACCAGGTTGGTCGAGCACGATTTTCCCTTGGTAAATCCATGGTGACTATTCCTGATGACCTTCACCTCTTCCAGTTGCTTGGAGATGGCATCTGGAACAAGTTGTTCCATCACCTTTCCAGGGACAGAGGTGAGGCTGACTGGCCTGTAGTTTCCCAGATCTCCTTCTTGCTCTTTTTGAAGACCAGAGTGGCTAGCCTCCAGTCTTCAGGCACCTCTCATGTTCTCCAAGACCTGTCAAAGATGATAGAGGACAGTTCAACAGTCACCTCTGCAAGCTCCCTCAGGACACGTGGATGCATCCCATCAGGGCCCATGGACTTGTGCACACTGATCCCACCCAGATGCTCCTGGATCATTCCCTCCTCAACCAGAGGGAAGCTCTCCATTTCCTGAACTCTCTCTCTTCCCTCCAGGATCCAGGAGTCCTGAGGGGCAGTCTTGGAAGTGAAGACCAAAGAAAAGAAGGTGTTG
Organism: Aquila spilogaster; assembly: GCA_024606505.1. NCBI lineage: Eukaryota > Metazoa > Chordata > Aves > Accipitriformes > Accipitridae > Aquila > Aquila spilogaster. Next base: position 9,728,982 of record JANHGO010000033.1, on the reverse strand, counting down.
AGTATCTCCATCTTCTCAGCATCCCCCGTTACCAGGACACCCTCCTCATTCAGCAGGGGACCCACATTTTCCCTAGTCTTCCTTTTACTGTTAACATACTTAAAAAAACCCTTATTATCTCCTTTGCCAGCTTCAGCTCCAGGTGAGCTTTAGCCTTCCTCGTCACTTTACTGCAGGCCCTGACCACACTCCTATACCCCTCCCAAGAGGACCAGTCCTTTTTCCACATTTCACAGACCTTCTTCCCTCTGATCTTATCCATGAGCTCCCTGCTCATCCATGCAGGTCTCCTACCTCCCTTCTTCAATGTCCTACTCTTAGGAATGCAACAATCTTGAGCTTGGAAGAAAATCTATTAAAATGTTGCCCAGCTCTCACAGGTCCCCTTACCTTCAAGTACTCTAGTCCATGAGATACCTCCAAATAGGTCCTGGAAAAGGTCGAAGTTGGCTCTCTGAAAGTCCAGGGTAGCAATACTATTTTTTGCCTTACTTCTTCCACTCAGGATCTTGAACTCCACCATCATGACTGCTACATCCCAAGCTGCCCCCAACTTTCACATCCCTAAGAAGCCCATTCCTGTTGGAAAGAATGAGACCCAGAATCACCCCTTGCCTTGTTGGCTCCTCCACCACCTGTATCAGAAGATTATCTTCAGTTCATTGCAGGAACCGTCTGGACCACGCCTGTCTGGCCATGTTGCTTACCCAACAGATATCTGGATGATTAAAGTCCCCCATAAGAACCAGTGCTCGGGACTGTGAAGCTACTTCCAGCTGCTTGTAAGGAAAATATAAATTTGGCTGAATTTTATTTTTGAGTTTTCTGGGATCATTCAGACTTGGAAAAGGGAAACTTAGGTACATCAAAACTAAAGTTGATCTTAGCTTTACTGTGTGAAACAAAACTAGTGAGCTTTGTTCAGTTCTGAGCAGTAGAATTAAAGTGCAGAAATGATCATTCGGTGCTATGTGAGCATTTAATCGAGTAAGGTGGTGTCAGTGAGAGGCAACTGTATTTCTTTGATTGATCACACTTTCACCTGTGTTCACATTGTTCACTATATTACTTCTACCCTGTATCTAATTAAACTGTTCTGCTAATACAGCCCTTTGTAGATGGAATTCTGCAACATTCAGAAACCTGATTTGCCAATAAAATGACAATTTCAGCTTGATCATTTTATACTTTGTGTATGTCTTGTCAGACAAGTCTTAGACAGTATCCTGACTACAAATGATACAACAAATTAGCATTAAATCTCTGTTTTCCAATTCTCTTTTGAAAGTCTGTATTCACAGATCTGAAGCTTGACATGAGGTACACAGTATCTGCCTTTAAAATTGCAGAGAGCTCTCTGTTCATATCTTTACTCCAGAATTCATTCCTCAAGGGAACAGTTTGGATAAAGCCTTGAATCTATTTTGTATTATTTATTTTATCTTCTTTAACTGAATGTTAACTTCAAATTATTATTTTATTATCACATTATTGTGGGACTTCACAAGATTTTGTCACTAGCATATGTGCCTGAGTCTTGCTACTATAAGATTACTGTGCTGCATTGGGCAAAATATGGCCAGCAGGTCAAGGGAGGAGATCCTTACCCTCTCTTCAGCACTACATGAGGCTACATCCAGAGTACTGTGCTCAGTGCCGGGCAAGAGAGTCCAATGAAGGGTAATGAAGATGATGAAAAAGACTGGAGTGTCTTTCCTATTATGACAGGCTGAGAGAGTTGAAACTGTTCAGGCTTTAGAAACATCATAGTAAATAAATACTTTCAGGGTGAGTGCAAAGGAGATGAAACCAGGCTCTTTTCAGTAGTGCTCAGTTACAGGACAAGAGGCAGTGGGCAAAAAATGGAACACAAGGGATTCCCTCTGAACATAAGCTCGGAGTTGTTTACTGTGTGGATAATGGTGCACTGTCACAGGTTACCCAGAGAGGTTGTAGAGTGAAATATCTCTTTGGAGATATTCAAAATCTGCCTTGAAATGGTTCTGGTCAAGTGGCCATAGGTGAACATACATGAACAGGAGGTTGGACTAGATGACATCCAAAACTGACTTCCAACCATAACCATTGTGTGATTCTGTGATGCCAATTTTAAAAAACTGCTTAATAGAATATTGTTAATAGTAATAGTAATAACAGTTTCAGATTACTATAGGAATTGAAACTTTTTTCACTCAGTATTTCCAGTTTCTTGCAATAGAAGTGCCTTAGGTATCACAAGAAAAAAGAGCTAAGTGCAGGTGTTTAGTTTGATGCTTTCTTAGATATCTTAGACTTCTGTACAATGATTCTTTTGGCTGAATTTATAACCAGATTATGTATATGCAGTCTTTGAAGTGTGGCCACAGATTTATAGGTTATAATGGTGAAAGATTGAAGCACGGCCTTTTCATAATGTGATACATGAATCATTCCAGTTAATTTTATCTCAAATAAAACTTCACTCAAAAGCCAGTATGTTTCATTCATTTTCTATCCTACTTAGCCAAAGAAAAGGAAAACTAGGACTAGGACTCTTGCAGGGAGTTCATTATCATCTGTGGGACTTCATGTATTTCATAGAAATTATTAAGGAAAGGGAAATCAATAATTCAATAATTAGTCAACAATCAATAATAGCTCAGTTATGTTCCTAAAACACTGAGATAAATGAAAGTTATATACTTTTATTGCTGAATTTTACTTTCATAGCTGTTTATGGATGAGTAACTTCAGGTATGTGAGTAATGTAATGAATGGAATATACTTGGGACGGGGCAACTCTGGATATATATACAGACTGTCGAGCAAGAGGCTGGAGAGCAGCCCCACAGAAATGTATCTGGGGGTCCTGGTTGATGACAAATTGCAAAATGTGAACAGTGTAACCCGTCAACCGAAAAGACAAACCATACCCTGGGATGTACCAGGTCCAACACTGCCAGCTGGGTGAGGGAAGGGATTATCTTACTCTGTTCTGCACTGGTCTGGTCTCACCCTGAGCACTGGGTGCAGGTTTAAGCACCACAATGTAAGAAGGACATAAAATGATGAGTGCCCAAAGGAGTGCTGTGAAGAAGATAAAGGGTCTAGAGGGCAAAATATAGAAGGAAAGTCTGAAATCCCTTGGTTTGCTCAGTGTGGAGAAGGAGATACTGAAAGGAGGCCTCGTGGCATTCTACAGCTTCCTCTCAAGGGGAGCAGAGGGGCAGCATTGATCTCTGCTCTCTGGTGACAGCGACAGGGCTCAAGCTGCATCCGGGGGAGGGGGGAGCACTCACTCCACCCCAGAGCAGACCAAAGAGGGTCATTTCCAAGGGAGGGTGCAGGAAGCACATGGAAGCT
>JANHGO010000033.1:9669815-9725540 GCA_024606505.1 Aquila spilogaster | reverse complement strand
CATATGGTCAGAAATGGTTTGAAGATTTATTGTCATCTTTGTTGGATGAGATTCAAAGTGTTCTTTAACAAGGATCTTGTCCCTCATCATCCTTGGAAAAATCCTTCAGAAATTGTAAAGCATACAGAAAGCAGACAGAGCCTCAGATTTTTTCTTGATTTTTTTTTTTTTTTTTTAAGAAAGGCAGTAAGCAGGGTTTCCAGATGAAAGAAAAGAAATATTATAGTAAAAGTGAACTTTATTTTTTCTTGCAGTCCATTTTTTTACGTGACACCATTTCATCATATGCATCAATGACAGATTGTTCCTTACCCAGTTAATTCAAATTTCAGGTGCAAACTGTGCACACTACACATCACAGGGTCATTGAGTCGTGATTTGGAGGCATAAAGCTTCTCCATGCAATTACAGCTATCCATTTTGTCTGGACTTCTCTCCCCCCATAGTTAGAAGATGTGGATTTCACATTTTGAAGGCGTGATGAGACCTTTCCACCCATAAAAGCCCATCAAAACTTGTGAGGCCAAGAAAGCGACAGGAAGGTACCAAATGACAGGCTGCCTGATCAACCAAAGTAAAGGCTAATGGCAAAGGGAAGACAATTGCCTGAGCATAGAAATGCTTAGAACCAAAAATAGCCCCAACTGCACCTCTTAAAATGGTAATGGACAAATCTTCTCTAACTTCATTTTCCAAGCTGAAGGTACGTGGAACAATACTGTGCCTGCTCTTGCTCCCACTGACTGCTGCACCTGTGGGAATTCAGAATAAAGCCCGTCACGATGAATATTGAAAGGCACATTGATCTTAAGGTATACGAGGTACCAGTGAGATATGGCAAAGGGCACCTTTCTTATCCCTCTTAAATTTTGCATGTCAGACTGATTTAAGCTTTAGCTGAATAAAATCCTCCAATTTCAGCAGGCTTGACAAGAATTTATTGTGTTCCAGTAAGAAAATAACACAGAAACATAATACTCCAATCATATTTTTAAAGGTAGCTTCACAGTATAAAGTTATGGCGCTTGCACGGTAGAATTATAGTTACTTTCAGATTCAGTGTCCTTGGTTGTTTCCTGAATAACAATAATATATCACATAAGCAGGAAATGAATCATCTACATATGTAAAACTTCTCATTGTCTCCTAGCTGGGGTTTGAGCAGAGCCATTGCAAGCAGGATGAGGACAGGACTTGGCCGCCACGTTAGTGCTCCACTGGCTCATGGTGGGAGGCGAAAGGCACCGTGCAAGCCTTGCACGCTTTCATGACGACCTCATGAAGACCACGAGGGAGGTGGTACAGTAGTAGTGACGGGCAGAGAAGCCATGTAAATGCATTTTCACCAGGGCTGCTTGGAGCACCAGGAGTCTGAAGAGCAGTAAGGGGAAGACACACTTGGTGTGACACTTGGCCAGGGAGTTTTATCACTCCCTTGATTTTGTTGCTGTTGTCACTGAAGTTTTCTGCTTCTTTTGGGAGGAGGGAGAGTCTCTAAATAACTCCATGGCATGCTCTTTGCCGTGTTTCCAGGTTGGATGAAATCTCAGCCGGGATTACATAAAAATAAACCCACTCATTCCAGCATACTACATCAAATCTGCTGGAAGGTTCTGGCTACAGAAGTGGTGGCAAATTAGACCTGTCCAGAGCTGTCCTCCAGCAGTGGGTCCAGCAGACCTGTCTATTCAGCTCCCTGTACCTCCAGGTGTTGCTGCATGCAACAAGCCCGTGGGCACGGTGGCTGCCACGTGCCACTCCTAACTCCATTTTTTCCATACCTGCCACTTCAGGAAGGAAGATGGTCCATAACTGCCCTACTTCAGGGTTCTTTTTCTGATAATGTTTTTACCTGTTTTATTCTTTCTTCAAATGCCCCAAACTTTCTATGGAGCTTCATTCTTCCTGGCAGAAGCTTTGTTTTCCTGGCAGGAAGACCTTCCTAACCCTCAGGCTGTCTTCTTTAGTCTCAATTTGCATAAATTTCCATAAACCCACCAATATAGGGCCTCCCATCTGCTAGCACTATTATCGCTGAGTGGTAGGAACAACACGAATGTTCAAAACAGAGCTGCCAAACCTGCCTGAGATGCTCTCCTCTCTCACACAGGGACTGCTGGGGTGCAGCAACTTGAAACCAAACTTCCAGGTGTGAACACCACCCACCACAGTGAAAAACTCCCCCTTCCAGTCTATCCAAGGGTTCAGACTGGCAAATACCGTTCCTAGAGGAGCACCGAGGCGGTGGGAATGTCACCGGCAAGGAGAAGCAAGCAGTATAGGTCCTCACGGACTGCCCTGGTGCTCCTGGTTGTGCCGGCAGGGAATTCCATGCTGTCGGAGAGGCACGGCTGTACCAAATACCTGATCGGCAAAGCAGCCACCACTTCTGCGCCCCTGGAAAGGGCTGTCTTCCTAGTGCCCATCTCCATGTCAGGACTATGGGATGGAAATAAAGAAGGAGTACATAAAAACAGAGATGTCCGCTGCAGAGTAGAAGAGGAACCAGCCTTGATAAGGAGGAAAAAAAATACTTTTCTCTCCACACCTACATCTTGAATAAGCAAGATGAGCTATCCAAGATGATAGCAAAGCAGTCTTGGCCTTTTGTGAGTGATGAATCAACACAGGCCCATGTATGGTGCCTCAGAAATTGCTCCAACAGGATATGCTTCACAGTATTATTCAGTTTCTGAGATGCAGAACTAAGCCCTAACAGTTTTCTGAATCACTTGAGATTTGCTCCTTATTAATGCTAATTTAAATCTTCTTGAGGGAGTTGGTAGCACATCTGTCACAGGCAGAAAGTCTCCCTTTTTATTTTTATTTTTAGTTTTTAAGGAAGGAAAGATTATACTTGGAAGCAAATCTTAGTCATTTTCATTTGATTTTTACATGAATCACTGAGGTACTGCTCCATGACTTAAATTAACCTTGTTGATATATAGAAACTCACACTCTCCAGTGGCCTTTAATTCCTAGTCTTTCTTCAAACACCTGTTTTTGAACACAGAGCCAAGGCGTATATATGACATATAATGGCGCAAATATATTACTAGGAACTTCAAACACCCTGTCCCATGGATACTTATTGTCTCATTAAATAACTTGTGAAAAGGAATTTGAATTATCCACATAACGTGATAGGTAGGAGACCTGCATAATGATTTGTAAGTTTATCCTAATCAAATGCTGTTTTCCAGATATAATTTCTTGACTAAGCCCTGGGCTAAGGACAGCTCGGTAGGGGGCTAATTATAGCGGTGCTACTAGTATGAAAAATAGTTGCTTTCCCTTATGGGAAAGTTTCGGTAGACTACTAGGTCAAGATAATGAAGCACTGTTTGGCAGTCTGGGAACCTGCAAATAACAGTTGCTTTTCTTAGAAGCAGAAGTTGATGTAGATGATTTTGATGACATCTGTGAAATTCTGTGAAAGACTTGCCATTGCTTCCAGAGTAATTCCAGTGAGTAGGACAAATAGGCTACTGTACTTTATTTAAGATACTACATTAGAAATGTCAGCATGCATGAGAATAACGTATCATGTGGGTGAAGGAACCATTGCTTCTAAGAGGAAATCAATATATAATAACCACTAATATCAAGCCTCTATTCAGTATAATGGGGGACAGCATTTTCAAAGAGCCTGCAATATGCCTGCAAGGATCATTCACTTAGCACTCCAAGAACAGGTGCTATAACTGATCTTGCCATTCATGCATCATAATACCCATTTGTCCCTTACATTTTGGGTTTACACAGTGAGCTGTAACTCTGTAGATACAGAGGAAAGCGGAACCTTTTTTGTAGCTGTACAAAAATAGACATTAATTTTACTGTTGTGCATACATTGTAAGAAGGGAGCAGAATCACAGAATCTCTGGATGTAGGGTAATAAGCATGTTGGAGAAACCTGAATTATATGGATTACAGAATGTTAGGACAATCAGGCTTTTGGCTTAGGCCTTAACTGCTATGCAGCTATTAGCATGTTGCATACCAAGGTCAGGGAAGATTTACTTCTTTTTTCTGGAGTGAAGATGTATATTTATGTGGTCTCAGAGGAGGAAGAGGGAAGCAGATCTGTGTTTGAATTCTTAGGTATTGATTAAAGACTCAGGTTGGATTCGGAAATTATTTTGCATGTTTTTTTGTTGCCACTGCATCTAGTCTGTTTTAGTTTAGGGAATAGCTTAATACAGTGCTCTCAGTGGAGCATTTGTTTCCCATTTAAACACTGCCAAAATTTGCAGTATAGAGTGTAAAATTAATGAAAAAAAAAAACTGGTATATGGTTTTCTAACATCAGCTGCAGTTCACTGTAGTTCTATAGCTATGGTGCCTACATGGTAGGTGAATGAATGTGCATGGTTTATAAGGGGACTAGGTCATATGGATCTTTCTAACATCCTTTATGTCAAAGCTCCACCCTTATCTCTAAGAAATTTAGGAAGTCAGCCAAAAATTGTGGGAAAACAGCATGATCTTCCCTATATGCCAAAAGTGTCATGGAATTTCTTTCTTACTATTGGTTTGGTTCTGATAGGATCATCCATATTTTTCTCTCTTATTTTTTTATTACATCTTTTGTCATTAAGACCTATTACTTAGAACAAGTTCCCTGTCTTAACTTTCTAATGGTTATAGACGGTTGGAGAAGTTTTGACTTTCTTTTGTCTAATGAAATGTTGCGAAATTGGGCCTTTGAGATGTATGTGCTTCTGACTCTTTTACTCCTTATTGGAGGGTGTAAAGAAAAAAAGGCTGATAAAATACAAGGCCATTCACAGGTTGGAATGAAGGGCTGCTTTTCAGAATGCAATACATAACCAGAAGTGAATATGAGAAGAAAAAAATGCACCAAAAATGGGAAACCACAGAAATACAGTACATAATATCAGATTATAATCCCAGAATTCCTCTTTTGCCTTAGGAATGCTATGAAAGGTCATTTTTGCTTCTGTTTTATAATCAATAAAACATTTGAAGTCCTTACTAGGGACAGACAAAAACCTCAGAAAAGAATAACTTGTCTGAGTATGCATACAGTAAGTACATATTTTCTATTATGATCGAAACGCGGACAGTGAAGTAACTTACCTTAGAGATGAGGATGAAAAAAAGAAAGGGTTGGTCTTTGTTTTAGTGTTGTTGGAAGTCTTCCTAAGACTTCAGCACACAGCTCTGAGGGTTTCTTTCCTGCAAATTTTAGACCATACGCAATTTTGAAGAATTGGTATGGCGCTCTCATCACTGGATTGAAATGTCAGTAAGAGCAGTGGTGACGGCATTTGACAGTCTAGTTCAAAGAAATTTGAATGTAACAAGTGTATGTTCTTCTCCTCGGTGCCCAGGCATAACTGTGATGAGCTTTGGAGATACTGAGTTTTGAAGCAAACCCATTTCCTTTCAAAAGTATGAAAAACAAACTGATGTGTAGGTCTCTACAGTATATGCAAGGTATGAGTAACCCTGTCAGATTTACTCTTTCAGCATTCAGCAGACTACTTAAGGAAAGATATTAATTCATTTTTAATGTTAGGAAAATATAGTCATTAAAAAGCAGATAACATAAAATGCCAGAAATGCTTTTAACATTACACGAAGTGCACTACTTGCCTAAATAGCTTACTACTTTTGGAGGTCTAGATATGCTGAGGTATTAAATATTAAAATAGAGGTTGCTTTTTAAAATGCAGTGTTTCTTATCAGAAAAACAGTTTGAACAAGCAGTGCTGTTGTATAATGCATGATGTTGCTAATAAGAGAGTCTTGGAAAATAATTTTTCACGCTGTAAGAGTGACTGGTGTTTGGAATAAGAAAGATTCTTTCTGTGTTCATGTTCTCTTAACACATATATAACAGTGCTGTCAAGCTGCATGCGACTGAATTTGCAATACAAATGTAGTCACATGAGGTCCATTCTGGTCTTTTATCCTATTTTGTATATTTACTGGTTATCAACTCTGTTAGCAGGCTATACGTAACCTTGATTGAAAAGTCATTCTCAAAGAGTAGTTATCAGTGCTTCAGTGCTGATTTAGATGAATGTGTTGGAAGGGTTCTGCAGGGTGTGTTCTATGTCTGGTGTTATTTAATATTCACGGTATTGATTTGGATGAGACAATAGGAACAATGCTTATTCAATTTTCCAATGACACTAACCTGTTCACGGTTGAACCTGCAACATTAAAGGAAAAGATTCTGATATGTTGGAGAAACCATTGGGAGGAAAATAGGGTGAACTTAAATGAAAAAAAATTTAATCTGGGAGAAATAACAGTTTAAGTACAGGCTAGGGAATGGTTGATTATGTAACATTTTAAAGAAAAGAGTTTCTATGGCCACAAGGCATTACAAACTGAGCAGAAGTCAAAACTGGCCTGATATTGCCAAAAACCCCCAAAGTATATAGTGGGAAGGATGGGCAAAAGCATTTTCAGAACGATTTATAAATATACTCTGTGCTGTGATTCAAGGGCATTTTGTCCAGGTTTGGACACAACTGAGAAAGAGCAATTGCAAATAGTCCAGCCAGAGTAGTAACAATTACGAGAAAATATAACCTCTGAGAAAAGGTGGATGAAACTGAAGTTTTTCAGTTAAGAAAAAGACTTGAAACATGAAAAAGTAACTATTGAAAAACCTAAAATTAAATGGTAAGTTCTCCAGATTTATGGAAAAAAAAAAAAAAAAAAGAAGGAAATAGGCATTCGACATGATAAACTTTCTGACACTAAGGCCATTGAAGCACTGAAATGAGAACTTGAGAGAAGATTAGACAAAAATCTTTCAATGATGGCAGAGACATTGAGAAGTGAGAGATGGACGAGTGCTGTGTATTTGGTTCTGAGAGAGATTTCCTTGGCACAAAGAGCAACTTTCGTCCAGCCCGGATGACATTCTTCATCCTGCAGAAAATAAACCACGGTCTCACTTCAGGATTGACTTGAGATTGATTAGATTGCCCAAACCTTTGACCTTATGGATCAGTGATATTTAAACTTTGCTATGATTTTTTCATGGTAGAAGTTATGTGTTAGTAAGAACTAAGTAGTGGAGCTGTGGGGGCTTTTGGGGTGTGACTTTGAATTTGTATTCAAATGGACAGACTAACACACTTTTTATCTATGCGAGTATTTCTTTTAAGCAAATTCCGACGGCACTGGAAAATTTTCAGACCAAATAATAATTAGGAATGTGAAGCAGATGGGCACTGTGTTGTTACTGTGTGCTTAAGACTATATGTGGAAGTCTATTTTTTATTTGTTTGGTTTGGTTTGTCTTGGTGATAGCATGCAATGATATGGCTTAAAAGCAAGTACAATAACATTTTCACTCAACATTAAATAATAAATGATCACTATTATGGGAAAATGAGAGGCTTCAAATAGGCCATATGATAACATGGAGCTAAATGACTTGAGAGGAAGGGACGTCAGACTGGAAGGATCTGGATTCAGTTTTTGCCCTTGACTTGCCACTGACAGAGCAAATCACTTTGTCTCTTCCTTTCCCCCTGGCCCCACTTGCCTTATATAAGCTAATTCTTTGGAAAGGAGTACAATGCGTGCCTCTCACTGCGTGTTTAACAACATGGCCACCCTTGTTCCACTGGGTACTTTAGGGAACTATTATTATTTAATAACAACAACAATGTAAGACAGAAAAGGAAAGGTTGTAAGTAAAGTTCATATGCACAGCACACATCTAGTCTGTTTAGGCACATGAGGCCTTGCAGTGAGAGATTAGTACTATTCAGCCAGAATTTGCCTTGCTGCTTATTCCCGTTAAAATATTAATATTCTTCACTTACTGTGCTATTCACAGCAACAACAATAAAAGGAACTGAGTAAAAAATTTTCATAATAGTCAGTCTAGTAGTCTGGATATATTCCTTGCATAATCCCAATCCTGTTGTCTTTCATCTCTTCTAGTATTATAAAACTCTTTTTCAATAAGTACTTTAATTAAGCGGTATACTTAATGCTATAAATATTAACGTTGGACGTTGTGTGGTAGTTCAAAGAAGGTAGACATATTATCCCCAGACCATTTTATGCATACAGGTTTATATTTACATCTTGCATGCGTTTTTGTTCTGAGTCAGAAGTGTTGATGTGGTAATTTTATAACCCATTGATTTTAAAGTCTACAATTCGTAATAAATGTAAACTTTCCAGTAATCCCTTATTTGCAAGCACTGTAAGTGAAATTTTTGGCTGCCTGTGAAAGGGATTAGGTCCCTTGAGGCAATTTTTGGGTAACAGAGTTCCCTTAGTGTCAGGTAGAATAGATTTTCTGAATTATTTCAGTAGACTAATGCCTCCAACCTAATCAGTTTTGCTGATTTAAGTGGTCCACTCTGGAGCCTATTGTGAGTCACAGCCAGGATTTTCAGATTCAACAACACTTATGACTTTACGGGAATCAAAAATATTCTGGATTCTGATGCATTCTTGACCAGTAGCTTAACTAGAAAACATTAGAATGAACTATTCAAGAAGAAAATTAAAGCTTCTGAGACTGTATTAACCTTTTAAGAAAAAAGGTCTAATTGGATCAGAACTATAGTAAAAAAAGTAAATAAATCTCTTAGCTTTTATAGCATGTAGCATTTGGGGCAGGGTGGGGAGGGGAGAACTCCAGAAGAATAAATTGTAACTTTCGGTACTTGCTTGTAAATTATTCAGTGTCTTTTCATTTGTTTTGTTCCAAAAATTAGCAATATTGATACATGAGATGATGACAAATGGAAAGCCTGAGATCTTTACTAACACTTGATTGATTGAATTTTTACAACTGCTAATACATCAGCATCTGGAGATCTAAAATCCTATCTAGGCCTAGTTTCTGTTGCAACCTTCAGTCTGCTCATGGTTTCTCATGAAGAAGATAGGGACTGACCTGCAAGTTTAATTTCAGCCTTAGACTAACTTTTTTGAATTCAGTGAAAACAGCAATGACTGAGGAAAGCTAGATTTGGCCACACTGAGATACTGAGGAGTAGTGTGTTCTCTAAATAGGCCCATTGACACTGCATTCAATAGGACTATATCAACGTGGTAGTGAAGCAATGTGGCTTACAGATCATACTCAGACTAAAGACTTCAAAAATTGGCAGATTTCTTACGGGGAAATATATTTTTCTAACATTTTGATATTGCTTTTAAGATTTGGATGCTACTGATATGAAGTTTCTGTAGAACAGGCTCACAAAATGTTTTAGCCATTTATAATTTAAATTATTCTCAAACATTTTAATATATTTTTCTTTTTCAGAAAGATTTCTCAGTTACATTTCTCAAGATTAATGTTTACTTTCTGGAATAGCCATGCACTATAGACTGTTTCAACTTGGTGCTTTTTCATTCACATCAAGTGTCAGTTGTTTGAACAGTCTTTTGTATCTTGCAGTCACCATGGGTAGCTTTGCACCATAATTTAAGTAACTGTAACTTCAGTGTCCAAGCTTGAACTCCCAGCTTCCCTTTACAGTCAAGGAAGAGGTATTTCCAGAGAGCAATTAATCTCATCCTGAAATAGGTATCTACGTGGGTCAAACAAGTTTCCTTCTAGTGAAGTCTTATTTTTCTTCATCATTGGACATATCATAACACTCAATTTTCGACATTTAATTTTTAGATGTCTGAAATTGAAGTAGATGATAAATCTTATCCCATTAGACAATCAGTGCTGCACATACAGAACAATGTTACCTGCAATTTCAAATGTTGTTCCTGATAAATTTTATAAATTATTGGTTGAATTTCCAATGCGATCTGTTTATATTTGTCACATACCTTGCACTGAGAGCAGCCTGCAGTATTCAACAACTAAGAAACATTTTGATTTCCTGCTCTGAAGTATCTGAAGTCACTTATTCCCAAGATGACATTGTATGCCTGTGTTGGTGAAAATTATACAGACATTTTTCATGGCCAATATCTGAAGGTGAGAAAATCATACTTTTGTTTCATATCAACAAGGGAAGTAGGATTTGATTTTGTGCTGTCTTTCAACTGGTAATCATTTACATGTGTGCCAAGAACAAAACTTTAGCAAGTCAAAATAGTTGGCTTTATGTAATTCAGATCTGTCAGATCTCATGCACTGAACTTGAGATTCCTGCCCTTCTCCTCTTTTGATTCCTGTCTCATGTTTCTTTACCACTACACCTGTATATTTGCTGTACAGTGCCACGGTCTCTCTCCTACTCCATGAATCCCGCACAAGAAGTGTGGTCTGGGACCTGCTGACCAGCTGCGTATACAATATGAAGTCAAGAAATAAATAAAATACAAACAGTGCCCTACTGCTGCTAGGGCATTTCTTGTAGCCTGGTCTTGCTTCAAAGGACCCATAAGAAGTCATTTTCCCTTTTTGCACCCCTGCGTGCAGTTATATAGCTGTCGTGATAACATATAGAACATGTAATCATGTATAGTATAGGAGAAAGCTAAGAAACATATACGTTTGTCTTTACTGCAGAGGTGAAAATGGCAACTAAAGGTATAAGACTCAGATCCAACCAGTTTTCTGAGGTTTTACAGCAATACAGATATAAAGCAAATCTGAAACAAAATGCTTTGATTCTCTAGGAAATAGCACATTCAATATATTTTGTCATATATAAGTAGCAGTATGTGGCTAAAAGAGGCAATGTGGTGTGTGACAACATAAGAAAAAGAATTTGGTAAAGAGAAACTATTACCCCTTAATCCAAAGTGAAACTACTGCGTAATCACCCAAGACCCAAAAGCAAAGCTGTAAGACAGACAAATCAGTGAAGCCACTGCCTATCCCTTTCAAGGAGTGAAATCTACCCACAAGAAGCATTTCTCTTCCTGTATGAAGAAAAAAAAAAGAAAAAGAAAAAAAAGAGAAATTCAAATAATGGAAGAATCTGCATATTCATCACTTGTACGGAAATGAAATTTGCTATGGGGACATGATAAGAGTTGCATTTCAGTAGCATTGATAAGTGAATGTCAAAGCATACATTTTTAGGAGACAATCTGGTTACTTTGGCAACTCAAGCATTATTAGTCACTTCTGATAAGGCATCCTTCTTTCATTACCACCTGTGGCCTTTGTCGCTCTGTTTCCTAGTAACATCAAATTGTTTTGATAAAAAGTAATTAACATATTCAGTTGCAACAAGACTTTACATAAATTTGATCGCTCTTTATTGTTTCTTCTCGAGGCAGTATAACGAAATTTAAAAGTAAGCTTTGTTTCCTTTCCTTTTCTTTATTCCTAACCAAGCCTGAGAGAATTACACTAAATTAGTGAAGCATCTATATATCCAAGCCCATTAAAATAATACAGTTAGGCTTAAAAATGCCGGTTAGGATTGCTGCTTTAGACCAGGGGATATTTGATTAACAAGGGGAAAAAATAGCCTTGAGTTATAATAAAATAGCAAATGATTATTGTGAGAGCATTGAGAAAATTGCAACAATTCAGAGATACAGAAAATAGTTAAAACCCCTTTCAAAATATCATTGTGAATGACTTCTGTTGTGAATTACCTTGATTTATTTAACGACGTCTAAAATTCCTGATAGTCTTAAGTCAGGAAAAACACTAACTTTTAAAAAGTTTTGTACAGGTTGCTAGGTTTTATTCAGATGATTGCTCATGTTAACACACAGAAAAAAAACCATGTTCATATGTATGTATGTATGTATGCATGTGCTAGGGACTCTATTTTTCAGGATGTAAGATTCTTTTTTTGCTGATGCACTTAATGCGGCAAAGAAGTCAAGGCAGGGAAACTATACCACTGGCGGCAGCAGCAATTCCCTGAATTAAATTACTGATTACTTCAATACATTACAGAATTGCAGAATGGTTGAGGTTGGAAGGAGTCTTTGAAGACCATCTAGTCCAATCCCTCTGCTCAAAGCAGAGTCAACAAGAGCAAGTTGCCAAGGATGGAGTCCAGCTGGGTTTTGAATAACTCCAAGGTTGGAGTCTCCACAACCTCTCTGGGCAACCTCTACCAGTGTCCAATCACCCTTAGAGTAAAAAAGTTTTTTCTTGTGTTTTAATAGAATTTCCTGTGTTTGTGCCCATTGCTATTTGTCCTGCCACTGGACACCACTGAAAAGTGTCCAGCTCGGTCTTCTTTACTCCCACCAAGTACACACTGAGAAGATCACCCTGAGCCTTCTCTTGTCCCATTGAACAGTCCTGGCTCTCTCAGCCTCTCCTCCTATGAGAGATGCTCCAGTCCCTTAATCATCTTTGTGGCCATTTGCTGGACTCTCTCTGGTATTTCCATGTGTCTCCTGTACTGCGTAGCCCAAAGCTGGACACAACGCTGAGCAGAGGGAAAGGATGACCTCCATCAACCTGCTGGCAACACTCCTCCTAATGCAGCCCAGGAAGCTGTTCAGTTTTTTTGCTGCAATGGCACATTGCTGGTTCATATTCAACTTGTCCACCAGATCCTTGTCTGCAAAGCTGCTTTCTTGCCAGTCAGGCCCCAGTCTGTACTGGTACATGGGGTTATTCCTCCCCAGACGCAGGACTTCCCACTTCCCTTTGCTGAACTTCATGAGGTTCTTGTTAGTCCATTTCTCCATTCTGTTGAGGTCCCTCTGAATGGCAGGACAACCCTCTGGTGTATCAGCCACTCCTCTCTGCTTTGTATAATCTGCAAATTTGCTGAGGGTGCCCTCTGTCCCATCATCCAGGTTATGCACTTACTGAAGTCAAGATAAAATACATCCTCTGTTCTTCCCTCATCCACCAAGCTAGTCATTTCACTGTAGAAAACTATTGGTTTGGTCAAGCACGCTTTCCCCTCCATAAATCCATGCTGACTATACCCAATCACCTTCTTGTCCTTCATATGTTCAGAAATGGCTTTGAAGATATGTTCAGAAATGGCTTTCAAGATTATTTCCTTTGTCACCTTCCCAGGGACTGAGGTGAGGCTGACAGGCCTGTAGTTCCCTGGGTCCTCCTTCTTGCACTTCTTGACGGTAGAAGTGACATTTGCTTTCCTCCAGGCCTCGGAAACCTCCCTGGCTTGCCATGACCTTTCAAAGATATTTGAGAGTGGGGTTGCAATGATGGCAGCTGGCTCCATCAGCACCCGTGGGTGCATCCCATCCAGATCCAGATTGCGTATGTCCGTTTAGTTTAAAGGTTCCCTAACCTGGTCCTCCTCCACCGAGGTTAAGTCTTCCTTGTTCTAGGCTGTCTCACAGGTGTCAGGGCAGGGATTGCTGAAGGCTGCTGGTCTTGCCAGTAAAGGTCAAGGTGAGGAAGGTGTTAAGCACCTCAGCCTTTTCCATGTCCTGCGTCACCAGGTCCCCATTCCCCTTCAGCAGTGGGCCCACACTTGCCCTTGTTTTCCATTTGTTGTCGATATACCTGTAGAAGTCCTTCTTGTTGCCTTTCATGCCCATTGCCAGCTTCAGCTTCAGCTGGGCTTTGGCTTTCCCAGCCAAACATGCCTTAATTTTAGACCAGCTAAAATTTTTCGGGGAAAAAATTTATGCAAAATATGTTAGTGTACATGTGGGGGTGTATTTATTTATATGTATTAGTGTGTATGTACATATGTGGCTGTATATATTTATGTCAGTAAATTCTATTGACCATTCAAACAGACTGAAAAGAAATGTGATTGTATTCCATATATGTCATAGACTTCAGGGGCCTGAAAGAAAAGACACCCTAAAAATTAGTGCAGAGAGCAGAACTGAACATTTGACTGCCTGCCAGATTGCTGGTGTAGCAAGAAATAACCACTCCATGTCCTTGGAATGTGACCCTGCTCTTGAAAAATAGGTGTCATGGAGGGAGTTACTCATGGAATTAATTTTAAATTTAAATAGGTGTAATTCAATTCGTAATGTGGAAACAGCAACTCAACAACTGGTAAGTCAACACCTTATACAACATTACATACTATACTCATGAAACACACAAAGCAGAAAATTTGTGTCTGCATATGAATGTGAGTTTGCACTCTGGAGTGATGTGTATTAGAGTGTTGACAGTATCAATCCTATTGATTACAATCTAATAGCACCAGTAAATAGCAATTTACAGAGAGACGAGAGGAATACTTCTTCAGTCGCTATAATCGAAGGCAGAGAAATTAGAGAATATTTTTTTCTGTTGCAATTCAGACAGATATATTAAATATTTTTAGTTTGTGGGGATTTTTGTTTTGTGAAATGTGAGAAATTCTGAATATGTTCATTCACAAAATAAAGCACTCTATTAAATATTGTCAAAATATTTACCATTTTATGATGTCGCAGAAATCTTTTTGTTAGCCATCTTTCGCATTTGTTTTTCTTTTTTTTTTCTGTAGAACTATATAGTTGCTAGAAACTCCTGCACATTGTGATCATGGCATTTTCTGATTGACCCTCCTTTTTTTATTAATACTCTGTGATTTTATTTAAGTGTCCAGAAATGTGTCAGTAAGTTCCTACTGAGAATCAGCACTTGCTGAATATTGATACTGATTGCCCTGGCATTTTTTGGTATGCAATCTAGTTCTCAAAGATTGCAAAAGATTAGAAACCAATTTGGGGGACTCCTGTGAATATTCTCTATGAACATCAGCCCTCTGTGCAGTTCTCTGTAAGACAACGGCATAGGGTACAATAAGAGTTGTTAGCAGAAATTACCATTGAGTAGTATTCATGGTTAAGTTATTGTTTCACTTCCATGATGAAATAATTTTCAGAATCCTGATTATGAATTTCTGTGACTTTGTACTATTTTTTCTGATTAGCTTTGCAAACAAAACTCTCCATATTCTTTGGAAAGAATGGAAGGAAACCACTCATTTTATAACGTAGGAATGAGATGATTGCTTGCCATTATCAGCTTTATTTCATACTGTTAATAAATGGGAATATATTACAATTGTATTTGTAATATTTATTCAGTTTTTTTATAACAAAACGAAAAACATTTTCTCTAACTAGATATTTCTCATATTGGACTATTGCTGTGACTGAACTGGAAAGAAGCTTAATGTAAATTGTGAATTGTGTACAAATGTTACATAGTATTTGCAGAAAATGAAACACTGCAATTTTATTTTTTTCTCAAACTATTCCCTTCACTCATAAAATATAATGTAAATCTAGTCAAAATTTGTTCAGACCAGAAATACTAAAATATCCAGTAAGTCACAATTTTTTCAGAGTGCAAAGAAAAATGTATTATGAATTTTCTGTTGCTCAGTCTTGACTGTTACCTTTGAGAAGAGTATGAAGTCTTCATGATCAGACAAAAGGACAAAATTCGGGAAATAAATTATTTATTAAAAATGATTGCCCATCTATAGTGACATCATGGAGAGTAATGGTCTCTTTTTACATTATACTGTTCAGGCAAAACTTAATCCACAAGTACATTAATATTTGAATTTGATATTCTGAACTAATTGAGTCAGCATTAGGAAGTTTAATGGAAACAACAATTCAAGACCTTGATCCTGCTGTCTTGTTCTTAGAAATAGGCTCTTGCACTCCTCATACTAGATTCTTCCCAGTCTAAGTCACTACAGGAAAGATTGGTGAAAATTCAAAGTAATGTTGAAGCTATAACAAACATAGGAACAACTTCCACACAGCAAAATTATTATGTCATTTTACACAGTAGAAATCCTTGCTTCAGACATCAGTGAGATCAGCAGTGGTCCTTACTGTTTGTTGCAGTATTGAATTTGTGCCTGGAGCTGTTGGGAATGATTCAAACACACACACTAGCATATATTCAGAAAGACATTTTTTTCTCAGCTTAGCTAGACGTGAGCTCTACGATTCATCTCATCTAACTTCTAAGCCATTTAAATCAGTCTTTTTGTCTAAGTTGTCAGCTAGGTTGTATTTGCAGGTAGGAGAGACAGTCAAGAATTTCTAGAAGGCAGCTAAATTATCTCCATTAACTACAGAGAAATGGCAGTGGTGAATGTGCATACATGTACATCTGGTAGAAGAGGAACAAGAGGTGCAATCACATGTGCCTTGGAAGACTGGCAACAATTCTTTCAGTAATGTCAGGATCGTACTCATTTTACCCGGTGTAGACTTCTCTTCGTCAGATGAATCCCCCTGCCTGATGTCACTTATTAGCTGCTCTGACTTTGAAAGTACCATAGCTTAGGTGTAAAGGTGGCTAGCCCAAATGTAGACACCTATGATGTAGAGAGATATACAGTTGGAGTAAATAAATCCTACCTTCTTTGTCTCTGAAGTTAAATTATATTTACAAGAAGGGCCATTGATTATGTTATGGTAGAGCGAGTCAGAAGTTCGGTACCAGGTTCCTTGACTGCCTTGTAGAAGGCACATGATGCGAAACCTCTGTGACTGTCAGCAGCTGGTTTTTCAGTCTCTGTAAATGGCAAGGGACATTTTAATGTGAATTTGACTTTAAAAAGATATCTGTGATTATATTCTAGGGAAATACTTGTTACTTTGGGGACAAAAAAAGCCAAAAACTGAATAAATTTTAGCTTAATTCCTGATTCTTTTGCAGCTCTTTCAGTTTTGAATAGTGCAGGAAATGAATTTACTCACTATCTGCTAAAACACTGCAGCTATGTGGAATGAAAAAAGAACTATAAACTTATACGTGAATTTGCATATATATTCCTGTCAGAACCTTGATCTGAAAATCACATATCCAGAGCCAAATCCTAAATACAAATTATATATACTATAACTGTAGTCCCATACGAGATGTGCTGAAATTAAAGGGCTGTAGGCATAGTGCAATTTTAGGGATATAATTATGGATCAGGATTTATAATTGGAAGCAAAAATAAAACAAACTTGTCGAGCTCAAGCCAACCAATCTCAGTATTCAAAAGATGCTTCACAAGGAATTCCATCCCTTTAGACTGAGAGCTGTTTGAAAAATCTTTCTCCAACAAATACAGTTTTGTGGCAATAAATTCAGAATTTAATCCAGAAAATAAGTTACTTGGATAAAGTAGTAACTGGAATGCATCCCTTTCCAAGTTGTAAAGGGATGGGGACAGAAATTAATATTTATGCATGTGAGGGGGGGTGTTATTAATATTCCATAATTTAATTTTGTTATCTGTAACCTGAAATGTGATTTTGGAGTTATGCCAATGTTAATAATTCCTATGTTTATCCATTTGAAAATGATAATTTCTGCACGTTTCAATAGAGAGCTGATTAACTTACCCAGTACGTTTGTAAGTCTTACTTCTTTAAAGGGAGTCCATTCAAATGGCACTGTGTGTTGAAGTGGAGATTTGTTTTAAATGCTACATCTACTAACAGTATTTGGGTTTTCAGCACTAAAAATGTGTTATCAGAAAGAATATTTGTGCTTTGAAATTATTTTTTTCTCTGTAACTAGAGTATTTTTCATTTGAAGCTTGTTTAAATAAGTAAAAGTATTTCAGAGACAGTATTTCCACAAAAAGAGCTGAAGACAGTGATGATATCAACATCACAAGAAAACAGCTGCAGTATAGTTAATGCAGCAATATCACCTTGAGATTGGGAGGCTGTATTCAGGGGACAGCAGGATATTAGGAAACCTGAGCTATGGCTATAAGCAGTTGTTTATAAGGAATGAGGACTATGGTAGGAAAACAGATATTCAGCTTTATCCTCCTGTGTCCCTGGGAGTTGATGTAGTGGAACAGAGTACTCTGCTGGGATCAAGGAGAGATGGCATGGCCATCATCAGTAAGATGAGATGCAGCTGACTCAAGAAATTCCCTTTGCAAATAAATCAGACTTCCAGGCTAAGAATAGGAAAATAATTTTGCTAATAGTACAGCACTGCAAGAACACAACACTCCTGTCTCATCTGTGGGTATGGTCAAACTCTTTGATGGGCAGTAAGTTCTTTTAGCTCTACTGACTGATAAGCAGGTGGTAGCAGCTTCAGATAGAGGCCCAATAGATGAAAAAGAGCAAGGAAACAAGAAGTAAAAGATGAATAAGCTTTGTGTTTAGAATTGGATATGTTATGGTTTTACTACTTCTGTTTAGGTTCTGCTTTGGAGTATTCCCCTCACAGTTTTGAAAAACACTCCAGAGGGAAATACAACCAAAAGTGCAAGAACTTGAATTGCAATTGAGTGGTGACTTCTTAAAAAAGAAAGAAACAGTATGTAGGTAAAATAGAGCACAGGCAGGAAACCAGCACAGGGCTAAATGACTCTCTATTTTATTTAATTTTACTGCTCTCTTTCTGGGGATGGAGTGGGAAGGAACTGCCTCAAATTTACATGCCAGCAAAAGTACTGTTAGAAAGTAGTAGTAATCGTATACCCTGTTGCTTAAATTTCCTCAGTTTCAGAGTAATGGGAGATGACAACGGCAAAATGACTGTTTAAAGGTGACCTTAAAAGATTGAGGGGAATATAGACTTGTTAGTGTGACTTCTCTACTGGAAAAGAAGTTGTAAACATATGTATAATTATGACAGAGAAGAGAATTATTCATCTTTTGTTTACAGAAGATCACAGAAAAGGGATTTATAAAGGTGTTAAATATACTTGATTTTCAAGAAGAAACTTTACTCTGTCCTCCTCAGGTTTTCTAGGGGAGTAATAAATGTTTAAAGGATAGGAAACTAAAGTTAGGAATAAATGGTCGGTTTCTCCAAACAAGAAAGGTTCTGCTCAAGCGTGAGATGAAACTTGTGCTCTTTGACCTCTTTATGAATGACCTAAAGAAAAAAAAAAAAGGTAGCAGAGGGGAGATAAACCTGAAGCGATTAAGTTGTTGATCCTATCAAATTATTAAGGGTGATGAAATTAAAATAAACCTAACTAATCTATATTATAGCTATAGCTGTATGTAATAAGTATGTGGGTGCACAATGATGATTTATAGATTAGATGTTACTTTTCAGGAAAGAGTTCTTAGAGGACAGTTATTAAATCTCACTTCTCAACAACTGTAAAAAAGACAAATAAAACTTCAGGAATTTTTAAGAATGGCCAGTGAAAAAGAAGCAACATTATACTAATGTCCAAATAAATGCTTTGCCCTCGTCTTGAGCATTGCATTCAATTCTGCTCACCTCTAATAATAAAAAAGATTAGAAGAGCTTGCAAATGTGCAAAGGCAATCAGGAAAGATCATCAGAAATACAGACTTCCATACAACTGTAGGAAGGGTTATTAAATAGACTAAGTCTTCAAGATTGAAAGGAGATGATTGACTGAGGTCAAAGGAGATGCTGGAGATCTACATAACATACTTAGAAAATGGCCAGGTCGTGATGGGTCACCGTGTTTTATTGTACAAGGAAAACTTATTGGCATTCAATTAAATTGTCAGGCAGTAAGTTTAAGAGAAACGTAAGCAAGCACTTTTCTCACATGACCCACAATTGTGGAGCAAGTTTGGAACTCACAGGGTGTTGCTGTGGCCAGATGTATAAAAGCATTCAGAGGGCAATTGCGTAAGTTAGCAGCACAAAGTCTGTTAAAGCTGAAGCAGAGCTGTTAAATGCAGTTATGTACAGAGGATCAGGTTATCCTTAAACCACAGACTGCTGGCAGTTGGAAACATGTCGAAGGAAAGTATCACCGTACTATTGCCCTGTTCTTATACTTCTTCTCTAGGTATCTGCTATTTACTCTAATCATTATATCTGCGATGCTGAATGAAAGAGGTCTGGGGCCCTTAGGGGCTGGAGGTTAAGCAGCTCCCAGACTGGCTCCTGTCCATTTTTGCATTGGCCCTTCCAGAGCAGATTGGCTAAATCTGGCTACGTAATACTGAGCCTTCTCTCAGCCCTGTGTGGTGCTCCGACGGCGCTAGCACACAATTCTTATTTTGTGTGTGTGCGTGCGCGCACCTGTGTGGTTTTTTACTAAGTGTGCCTGCAATAATGTGAAGACTCTGTTGCGGCTTACCAGAACAGGCTCTTCTGGTATGCCGTGGAGGGGATGGGTTGCATAGCAGCAGGTATGGGGAAGTGATTATTCCCTCTACTCGGCAACCATGAGGCCACATCTGGAATATTGCATCCACTTTTAGGAAACCCAGTATAGAGCAGACGTTGTCATAAGTTGACATGTCGTCTACCAGGACCCTGAAGCCATCTTCAGTTGCATGTTGTTGTTCCATCCCCGATGCAGGACTTTGTATTTGTCTTTGCTGAGTTTCATGAGGTTTATGATGGCCCATTTATCCACCTCTCAAAGTCTTTCTGAATAGTAGCTCTGACCTCAAGCATATCAGATGTTCCCCCACGTGTCATTTGTTAACTTCCTGGAGGTCCATCCTGAACTATCATTCACATCACTGACAGAGATTCACTGATTCATTCAGTTGATTCATTAGCCTCAAAATCAACTCTTGAGAAATAGTACCCCAAATTGGTTGCCCATTAGACTTTGAACCATTAGCCTTGATACTAATTTGCACAGCCAGTTTTTCATCTACCCTGTAATTCACACATCCACTCCATCTTTCCCCAGTTTGGCTACAAGGATGCTATAGGAGACTGTCAAAAGCTCTACTAAAATCAAAATAAATGTCTTCCAATGCTTCCTCCCCACCACCTCCACCATCCACAGAGGCTTTTAACTCCTCATAGAAAGCAAACAGGTTGGTCAAGTGCAGTTTGCCCTTGGTAAATCCACCTCTTGTCCTTAATGTGCTTGGAAATGGATCCATGGGGACTTGCTCACAAGGCTTCACAAGGCTTTCATATTTTCAGGTTAAACAAACTGAAATGTAAACCAAGGTAAAAGTTCTCTTCTAAAAATTCTTCTTTCATCCCAGTAGCACTGCTTCAGATTTATTTCAGTTTGCATTCATCTTTTTTGGTGAATGATGGATTTGGCACAGAGTATTCTAGATAAGGTTTAATATTCTTCCTTACAAAGGTGCAGCAATAATTACCTTCAATTCTGCAAATACATAGTGTGACATATAACATATGCATGTTGTAGCCTTCATTATGCTGGCGTCTTTCAGTTATCCTCTCTTCACAAGTAAACCTAGTTCTGTCATATCTTTTGCTATTCCCTCTCCATTTAGTAACATTATTTCCTACCTGTGTAGCCTTTTTTCTAATTCTATTGTTTCTGAAGATCCACGTATCCTTATATGGTATTCTTATCCTCCTGCCTCGCGTCTTGAATAAAGTTCATTAGTGTACTCCTGCTTTTTTGCCAAAATCACTAATGAAAAGATTCTTAAGGAACCCCATGAGTCACTTCCAGTGAAATATGTTGCTTTCTTCCCTTGAACTAGTTTTGTCTCCATCGCAATTGTTGTAGTAATAAATGTCAAACATTTTTATATAAACTAACAACTTTTCAAGTGTTATTGTATCTAATGTTTGGGAAATTCTGAAAAATATATCCACGATACTTCATATTTTCTAAATAATTTATTTTCTAGATATAAAGCCTGACTGGCACCTATGCTTAGTGCTTTACATCATTTACATCATTACACCTATGCTTTACATCATTTTTTGCCTTATCAACATTCTTTTACAATATACTTCCTTTCAAAAATTACTCTAAAACATGTAATTTTTTAACATTCATCCTAAAGGAATGTACATTTTTATGTCTTGTTTTCTCTTTCTCATAGGTTTTACATTTGCTAGTCTAGTCATATGAAACCCTGTGCAAGATGCTGATGTTTCTTGCTAGACAAGTGAGAGTGTCACAAAAACCTAGACAGAGATTTACAAAGTATCTTCCTACCAAAAAAATGGGATTGGACAGGAAGAAATCAGTGGGGCACCTGGTCCCAGATAGCATCAACAAAAGGAGACAAGTCTGCTCCCATTCAACAGACATGTCAGGTCTGTTGAGGATACTTGGCTTGTTTTCACTTGCCTTGAAGGGCTGAGAACTATCCTACCTTCTTTGAATCTGGGTGATGGATGCACCTATTTGCCAGACCCCAGAACAGATTTAGGGGAAGGAGACAGTATGAAGGAGAGTCTAACTTTTCCCACTGATGCCTCCAAATGTGCTTTGTGGTCGTAGCTACACAGCTGCAGGGTACAAACTGTGACGGTACCCAGCACAAAGAAATTACAGGTACAACTGTCCTCACAGGGCAGGTGGAATCACAGTGGAGAGGAGAGGTGCTGTATTGCAATCTGTGATCTGTAGGGATGCCTGGGATATCTTGCTCAGGCTCAATACCTGCAACTTAACAGGATCTTGATCCACACTTAGCCAAAGTAACTACATTATTTGGCATCCCATATATATATAACATGGCTGTAGTAGCAAAAACCATGGTGCAGGTGCACGTATACCAGCAATAGCATTTTGTCCTTCATCAAATCAGTGTGAGTTTTACCATTGAACTCAGCAGCTAACACATGACATGATTTTGAAAAACTCACCTGGCGTTCAAAAATCAACACTTTCATTTTCTGGAATTATTAATCAAGAATCATTGAAAGATAATAATAAATAGAAAATGTGGAAGAGAATTGCCTTGACCACTCTTCCCAGATATCTTTATTCATTTTCATGTATAAAGAAAGCCAGAAAAAATATCAAAACATTTCCTTGTGGCTAAAAGAGTGTTATCTTGCTTTCCTTTCAGACAAAATACTAGCTTATAACATTTACATTCAAACAGTGTTCGGATCAGTGAAGTGGAAGTAAAAGTAACAGGGTTGTTGGGTTCTTTTATAATTGTGTGAAAGGAGCAATCACGTCACTTTATGAACAGCAAGTTCTTAGGTCAGGGAGCATTCAGAGACAAGCCATAAAATAAAGAATAATATAGCGAGGATATCAGTAAAATAGTAGAATCAGCACTTCTTACTCTATTTAACTGGAAAAGGATGAGGACTGCCTTGGGAACTAATGCTTCTTAACAGTATTTGGGCAGAGAGCCAAAAGGAAAATGCATTTCAGAAAGAGAAAGACAGGTCGGTAGTCAGTAGGATAGGTAATCACGGCAAGCCACCCTAAAGCAGCTAAATCCAGGATTGTAAATTGAGCATGAATGAGACTTTCAAGTCCTTGTGGATGAAACTAGAAATCAGTGGTGTATTTATCAGGTTACTAGTGAAACAGAAGCTTGAAGTTTAGACATTTGCTTACTGTCCAATCCAAAATGGAATTTATGTAAGTAACCTAGCTAGTTACATGGAAATGTTTTTATAAAAATACTGAGTTTGATATTCAGTTAGGTCTGCCTGGGCTTTGCAAGATGTAACTGGAAGATACATTACCTTAAGGATGTGTCCATCCTTGAATGGTCCATGCAGAGTTCACAAAATCTAGTTTTTCAGTTTGTTACTGCTTCATTTTATTGTGTAGTTTGTTTATTGGAAATTTATTATAAAGGGCAATTGATTCAAATAGTCTAAGTGTAAATGCAGATTACTGCCCCTTCATCCTTTTCTTCCTCAAGTTGTTTTCAACTTTAATCCAAGATTATAAGTGCTTTCATAATAAGCAGCAAATATAACTCTTTAGCCATATACTAGGGATTTTTTTTTTTCTCAAAAGTAACCACATTCTCAAGCTCAAATACATATGAAGAGCTGTTGGAACAGAAATCTGTGTTCATGCTGATGTAAATCTTACTATAGTAGCAGTAAGTGCTCTTATGATATGTAAATAGCAAAGGTAAGACCTGAAAACTGCTGATATTAGAAAGAGTGATAATTAAGTACAGATAGTATTAGAATATTTATTTCCTTCTAAGAAACATTTGACATTTCTTTTAATTTGACTCCTAAAGAGTGTTAGGTGTTAATTAACTTTGGCAATTTTGGTTCTCACGTGTTAGTCTTTTTAAAGATAGTATGTCTTGTATGTTTTTATTCATATTTATTCTATTAGCAGCATACAGAGGAAGAAATTTAAGGGTCTCAAGTCTAAATCCTTCCTTATATTATAACAAGCAGCCAAACATGTTAACTTTCATACCTTTCTGTCAACCAACAAGTCCCCCTAATCTGTTGCCCATTTCTCCTAAAAACCAGAGTTTAATGAGATTTTAGAAGTATATAATTTTGCTGTTTTGATCCAAAAGGTTTCTCCTACATTGAAAAACTATGCTTTTTTTGAGATATGATTTTTTAGACAGTTTGTACTCATTTATCTTAAAAACATATAATTTTCTTCTGTAGCAGTCGTAACAGTCCTTCAATCTGCTACCAATAGTTCTCTTGTCAGAGAGAGACTCAGAAAAATCTTGAATGCTGCATATCCCCCCCAGCACCCTGCTACCTCCTTAAAACCCAAAACTGCATTGTATCTTAACCTAATATGTTACCAGACTATGATGGAATTTCTCATTTTGAAGAGAGAAAAAAAAAAAAAAAGCAGCAGCCAGCATTGAAAATTTCACAGCATCTATAATTTTTCTTCAGCATGAAGGTGCAGTTTTCCTTGTCATTGAAAGTGATCATGTAACCATAGATGTCACAATAAAATAGAAATAAATAGGCGTATCTGTCATCAGCTGGTCTTTAGAGTTGAAAGATTTACAATACTGTGAATTACTAGTGATGTTTTTAAATATAATAATAATTGAGTTTTGATTTTAGAACTTGTCCTCTGTTCATTTAAATTGATATCCATAGATATAGCAAAAATATATGCGAGCAGAATTTTTTTTTTTAGTAAGTTCTTGTGGGTTCATTTTGTTCTTTTATGATAGTAATTTTCATAGTAAATTATATAATCAATTTTAATCTTTCTGCAACTTAATATCCATCTTACCCAAGTCTAAACACTGTTCCTTTGATCTCACTCTTGTCTGTAGATCTGCACAAGCACAGGGAGAACTAACACACAGCTGTGTGAAATACATGTGGTACATAATGGGGAAACTTAAATTTCTTATGGTTCTGTCTTATGAATAGTGGAGGCTTTGCACTCTTTGGTTTTTCCACAAGTAACCAAAAAAGACTGAGAAAGTACCTGGAAATTTTCAAGTCAGGCACTGACTCTTCTGTGAAGATCCAATGTGAAAGTAGGGAATTATCACAGGATCTTCGTCCCTCTGCCCTTACCAAAAGAATACTGCATATTTTCTAGAGATACATTCTGAAGGATTGAAATAATTTTTAAGCACATTATCTTCATATTTCCTTTTATTTGTCTCACGGCTTATAAAGACTAACAAGACTTGAACTGTGCTTCATTTTGGGAAAAGTATCAAAAAAGGTGCTAATCCAGATCTTAAGGTCTTAAGGGATAAATGTACTTAGCCCTCCTGATTTATATCATAAGTATGCTATAACCTTTCTGCTGAGATCAGCTCTTCTACAGGTTCATCTTTCATTCTCTTCCTAAGTAAACCACTAATGAAGTAATTGATTATGAGAGATTGTATAAACATAGTTAAATCTTGAACTTTTTTTACCACCACTTCAGACGAGCTGTGTATATTATGCTGCTAGAACAATAGTGAAAAATAACAGGGTTTAACAACTCTTTTTCCCCATTTTATCTAAAAGCAGTATCAAAATGAGTTATGTGTCTTAATTGCCGATGTTTCTTCTGCTTTTAAATTATTTTAAAGGATATTCAGTAAGCACATCACTAGCACGCAAAAAATACAATTATGTGTAAAAGGTTGAAATTAATTTCACAGCAGTTTTTATATGCACCTGTAGAAGAAATAAAACAGTACTTTCAGAATGAGAGAAAATGATAAGTATTGCCCATAAACACTTATTTAAACAAAAGCTCTAATTTTTTAAAATTCTCTAAATATTTTCAGATCAGTAGCCTTTTCCCCATAGAATTGCCTCTGTATTATAAATGCATAATTGCTGAAGTAGCACAAATGCTTGCATGCTGATCTTCTAAACTACAGAATCATGCTGTCTGTATCCATCTTACATAAGATATTTAACATATCTTACCCGTTTTACATATGTTAAGCTATTCCACAGAAAATTGAATGGTTTCAGGTGGAGAGACTGAGAGAGAACCAACCTTTAGTGTTAAATACCCCACCTGGATTTCATCTTACGAAACTTTAGGCGATGAAGAGCTATTAAAGATTTTAGTCTAAAGCTGGAATTTAGTTAATATGAAGAGTTAGGTGATGGGAAAAAAGTAGAAATAGCTGTAAGTTAGACTCCATCCTAAAATGGTCATCAAGAATAGATTGCTGTTGTAGGTATTGAGATTGACAACTAAAGACATTTATACAGCTAAATACAGGTGAGATGTAACCAGAATGGATAATATGAGTACCAGAAGAATTTGGATCAGGTTCTCTCAGGCAGAGATAGAGAACTGAACTTGGTTCTCTTTTGTCTGGAGTAAAGTTGCTATCCAGTGAAATACTGGCAGAGAAGCATGCCAGGCACCACAGTTCTTGCGCTTCCAAATTGTCTCTGCACCACGTAAACCCCAACATCTCTTAAAGCACCTACTTGCTTCGGTCATTTAAGGAAGATAAGTGGAGGAATACCCAGTTTGTGAGCCCAACAGTAGTTAGATGTGTGCCAGAAACCTGCCTGCTTACTTGGGTCAGTACACCTGCAGTCTGAGTGTGCCCAAAAAGGGAGACTGTGGTGCTGGAAACACTCCTGTAGTGGTTTAGGTACCTGAGGAAGTCATGTAATGTCAGTGTTAGCCAACAGTGCTGTGTGGGTTTGGGAGAGCTTAATTTTCAATTTAGGCATCTGAAAATGGCAACTGAATGCTTATGTCCCATTTGGGAATTTAGTGTAAAAGAAATAAATCTGTTCTAGCTCTTTCCTAAGTCAAGTGGGAATACAAAGTCTTTGTTTTGCATATTATTTCTGATTTATTGGAGGGGATTCTTGGTGCACCTTATTGCGTTCCCAAAGGATGGTCATAAGAAACTATGTCCCTAGGAAAAAGAGCTTCCCCCCCGCCTCCCTGCCCCGAAAGTATACCCAGAGACTATGAGTATACTTAAATACGTCCTTAAAAAAGAAACAGACAACGGGACAGCTCCTTGCTTTGGCCACTAAAAGCAATAATTGTGTTTTAGTCATTGAAATTGTGTTAATATACTTCATATACTGTGTACTTCTGTGTACTTTATGCAGTTACCTTTATGCTCTGAGGCATACAAGTGTCTCTGCATGGTACAGGAAAGCTAAGCAGCTAATTTCGGATGATGCATTTGAATTAGTCACCTGAAAATTGGAACACATCAGCTTAACAATTACTATTGCATCTCTTATTCTTTAGTCCTCAGTGGTGGTTTTGGAGAAGGGAGGCTGGGAACAGTCATTTGGCATAGGTTGTCTATCCTCGAATTTACAGAATGTCGTAACAGGATCATTAATGATCCATACTTTTTCTTCTCCCCTCAAATCATTTCATACTGAGTATTCAGAAAGATAGCCATTCCCCAACTGATTCTGATCTCTGACATTAATTTTGGTTTCTGTTGCCAAGCCAGGGACTATTTTTCTTGGCTACATTTTCTTTAGTCCTAGACCCCAGTAGCCAATAATAATAAAAAAGTATGTATGGGAGGGTGAATGATAAAGAACAAAATAGCATACAGAAAACTAATATCTAGTGGAGCAGTTCAGATGTCAATATTTGATGCCATTATCTTCTCTCTCAGATCATTAAACAGCTGATGATACTGAAATGAAGCAGAGAACTGCTTTGGCAGTATTTTGTGTGTAACTATTATGCTTCCCTTCCTAGACTATTTGCAGAAGCATTGGGTGGAGCTCTTAATTGCCCCATGGAAAACTTCCTTTACAATTTCATAAATAGCTGCTGAATTAAATGCCCAATAATTTCCAAACTTTCTGGATATTTCTGGGCCGAGTCATTCTACTCAAAGCTTTACAAATGTACAGATATTTGAATAAAATACAGCTAGTCCCCTGTTTTTTCTACCTTTTCTCCTAGAGGAGAGAGTAACTGGGAAGCAACAAATAAATACTCGATAAAGTATGTGTATAGTAACATTAAACTGGGAAAACACTAAAGTAAAATGGTACCAAAGTAACAAGAAAGGTAACACTATGCCCAGTAACTGTAATAGTACAATAACTAATAGAAACTCAATTTGTAAAACTGTGATCCAATAAAGAGGTGAAAATATTTTAAAATGGGCTTTCAAAAGAGATCTGAGATATATAATATAAAGCTATTTAGCCACCTTTATGTTCCAGGAGGAGGCGCCTGGAAAGCAGAATTATGGCAAGAATTTAAATAAAATGCCGGTGCCTTTTGGAGTTGGATTTAAAACCAGTGCCGGGATGGATTTTATGCATGCAGCAAAGTTTTAGAATGTAAGTGTGTGAGATGAGAGGATGATAGGATTCCTGCCATACGAACATAGTGTTGTCATATAAATTTCTCAAACTGTCAGTGGGATTGCAATGTTTGTATTCTTGTGTGTCCTTCCCATTTTCAGTGAATGAGATCAGTTCCATCAAATTCTGCTCATCTCGTTCTCTGTCCCATAAGATGCTTCAGAAAGTATCAGCTGCTTTGTTTCTAAGAGGCCTTTTATCCCAATACAAGCCACAGGTGATGCATTAAACATTCTTCTAAGGCCATAGCTACAGCCTTGTGACTATACCAAACTGATGCTATAAGCAAGAAAGAAAATAAACTAAACTACCAGTTAAAATTTGGACTAGGAAAAAAAAAATCCTTTCAAAATACAAAATAAGGAACTAACATTATAAAAGTGCAGGTCCTTACTTTACAGCTGTTGGGCTGAAGAGATAAAGATCAAATGAATCAGAAGAAAAAAAAGTCCTAGAAGGAACTTCAAAGGTTCATGTTCCCTTTTTGATCCAAGAGAGAGTCCTATACCTACAACATGGCAGATCTAACCTTTTACTGAGGATGACTGTTTCACAGTTTCCACAGACAATCTATTCCTGTATTCAGTTAGCTTTACTCTTAGAGCATGTTCATATTTCTTAACTAAATTTTCCTTGCTGGAATGTAATATCATTTTTTCTCTTCTTATGTACTGAGGGCATGGAAAGTAGCTTATTTCCTTTCTCTTTACAACTGCTTCTTAATATTGGAGACCATTCTTATTCTTATATTCCAGCTTCAGTCATTTTTCTTCTATGAACAATAAATCTGGCTGTTTCTGTAGGTTATGATTATTAGACATCTGGTTGCTCCCCTGTAGGATCTCTCTAATTGGCCAATTTTTCTTTGAAATGCGAGACCCAAAACTAGACTCAGTAGACAGAGAAGGCTTTGCCAATCCCAAACAATTATTCCACGTGGCTTGCAAAAAATACTTCTTTTTATATGTCTCAGTATGATAGCCTTTTTCCAGTCACCTGGCGTTGACAGCTTACTATCAGCTGAGAATTCAATATATGCCTTAGACTTTTCCCTTTACAGCTGCCACCCCGCCAGTTGTTTCCCATCTAGTATTTTTGCAGCTGATTATTCTGCCTCACTGAAGAACATTGTGTTGGTTTTTTTTCCATAATGAATCCCATCCTGTTTCTTTCAGACCACTTTGTCAATTTGCTGGTCTTGTTTTCTAAACCATTTTTTTATGTTGTCTGTGAATTCAATAGATATATTCTCTATTCTGTCACCCAGGTTGTCAATGAAGTATGAAGACTATTGATGTATTACTGGATCTACATCTGTTGATTGTCATATATCCTTCCAGCCTTACAGTGAACTATTGATAACTACTCCCTGAGTGCAGTTCTTAAACTAGTATTGCACATGTCTTAGAATAGTTTTGTCTGTAACATCGCTTGCTTATAAAAATGTCTTGTGAGGCAATGTCAAAAGTAATTTTTAAGTTAGTATATCTTCTGCTACTCTGTTTTTCATAAGGCCTTATTCTTAGAAGGAAATTGAATTGGATATGTTCTTGACAAATATATGTTGGCTGCTATTCATCTTCATGTTATCTTTCAAGTTTCTAAAATTCTTAATTTCTTCCAGTATTGTTTCAGGAACTGAACATAAGCTGAGTAGTTTATAATTCCTTGTCTCTTCCTTTTCCCACTTTCTAGAGATAAAGGTTGTGTTTGACCTTTTAAAATCTTCTGAAATGTCATCGTCCTCTCCAAATTCTGAAAGATAACCATGAATGCTTCTGACATTGTTGTACTCAGTGTTTCATGTACTCTAAGGCAAATTTTCCGAGATTCAGTTGATTTGACAACATCTAATTAAGTCAGATATTCCCTCCTCAGTTCTTTCTCTCTTCTCACCTGATTTCTTGCGTCTCTGTTAAAAATGTTAGCTGCCTGATACCTACCTAGTAAATGCACTAACCGCCCTCTGATTTCTCCAGTACTAGTGAGATAGGCTTGAGCTTAGGAAATCAATACAGACTGGTCTTCAATGTTCTTGTATCTTCTTAAACCAAATCTGAACCTCTGCTTACAGATACTTTCCATGATCAGGCAGAACTAATCTCTCTCCAGGTAGCCATCACAAAATTTTCCAAAGGCAGGCAGAAACTTCTGCATGGTCCCTGACATGAAGTGTTGTTGGTTTTGTTGGGTTTTTTTTTTTTTCTCTTCTTTTTTTACTGAAATTCCATCACAGAAATAAAACTTATGTCTCTAAATTGTCATTAAAGGTAGGATTCAGACACCTCATTGTAGGGGCTCAGTACACCTGCCTAAACATAAATGCTCACGTCTTTCTGCTACATGCTACAATATCCAGAACATCCTTACGACACAGGACTGGCACAACGCGGTCTTCATATGTCAGTTCAGTTCAATTCAGGTGTCTGGTACCATCTGAAATGTCCTACAGCTTCCTGCTTGACCTTCAGCTGCAAATTCAGAAGGTCACACATCTCCCATATGTCTTCTGTCTTGTCTGATAGCACATGCAGATATCCCAGGTATGCCAGAACGTCTTAGATGGAGCTTGGCACCTATGTTTAGGCAACTGATTCCCCCCTCCACCATTATATATATATAGACACCTATACCCTGTAAATTAGGTGTCTCATTTACAACTTAAATCCCACCCCAGATTTCAGAATAATAGAATTATTACTGTTTGGAAATAATCCTGCTTCTCATGAAAAGTGCTTGTATGCCCTTTTCTTCAGAAACAGTACTATGCTCGTATTTATTTGATTCTTTTCATGTATTCTTTAATACTAGGGAAATTAAATAAGAACACCCCTCCCCCAGGCTGTTTCTAAGAGTTAATCTTCTTGCTGCTCTTTTCTTATACTGAAGTCGTAATCTTCTATTTGTGACACCAAAACTGGTTGCTGTGGAAATAATTGCACTGTTACCAAAACTGATTAAGAGATCAGGTAGAGAAGCAGCTGGAGAAACAAACAAATTCTTAGAAATGAAGATGCTACTTTAACATTAATAACCTTGGTAATGAATACAGTATTAAAGCAAAATTGTTTCTAAACAGAATTGTTTTTTCCAAAGTTGTCCAAGATGTATGACTGTTTTTTTAGCCATCATCAAAATTCTTTTTTCCCCCCATATTTCTATGTAAACATCTTTAATAAAAGAAAAAGAATCAAAACAGAGAGTATATATAATACAGTGAACAGAAGTGTTTCTAATATATATTCTGAAGTGGCAGAAAAACATCCCTGAGCTACAGTTGCTGCTGCATGCATTATTCCTTCTTCTCTTGCTGCAGATTAAAACATCCAAGAGTATTTTTCTCTTAATCCCTTTTTTCAGGTTAGTGACTTTTTCTTTTTTTTGAGAAAGCATATGGTTTTCATTCATGTATGATAAGCCTAAAATTAATCTGAAAAAAAAAAAAAAAAAGAAGCAAAGTAAAACTAGATCACTTTAACAGAAAACTGCAATAGAGAAAAAGATTTCTTAAATAGCATCCCAAAAGCACTACTTACTTTAGGGTAAAGTGAGTAATGTTGCCCATTTATCATCATATGTAAATAATATTGGCAAGCCTATCTCTTGTATGCTGAGAGCACCACTAA
The DNA here is from genome assembly GCA_024606505.1 of Aquila spilogaster. Lineage (NCBI taxonomy): Eukaryota > Metazoa > Chordata > Aves > Accipitriformes > Accipitridae > Aquila > Aquila spilogaster. The sequence goes on along the minus strand of JANHGO010000033.1, from coordinate 9,693,641 downwards.
GCATTCAGTCACAGAGGTTTACACTAAAATGCTTTGACAGCTTGCAGACATTTTAACCCGGAGACAAGTATCTCTGTGTGACCACTAATGATTCTGATGCATGAAAAGCAGCGACCGAGCTGAAACAGTAAGAGAGGGAGACAAAGCTACTAAATTGAATGTAACTATCAGATACTTGAAAGCATTGCTGATAGTTTCTGTAGTAGGTGTACATCCTAACTGTGAAGCCCAAGATCCAGACTCCTAAGTGCATATGATTTATTTGTACTTAAAAAGTAATTCATGTTGATGTTCTGTGCATTACTTTGGCTAAATGAGTAAGTCAAGAGGAGATAAAGTCTGAGGTTTTGTTTGATCAGATGTGCTTAGCAAACAAATGTTAGAGAATTAAAGCTGGCAGTAACAAGCTTCAACACTTAGATGAACTGGCTGATCAAGTGTAATTAATGTATCTTGTGTCATAGGTGGAATACAGCTTTAAATATACTGCATCCTCTAACTGTAAAGCAATGTTACATTTGTTATTTGAGAGAGAACTATATTCAGCACTTCGCCGAACAGCAAAAGGAGTCTGTTCCCAACACAGAGAAATTTACATTGCAGTCAGGTTAACTTGTTCCCGTTTCTTTGTTCCTTTCAGTTGTCAGTATCTTTGCTCCTCTGTACCGCTATTATTGTCTCCAGCTTCTGTGTCAGTACCGCTCCAGCTGCAGGAGATGTTTTCCAGACATGCACAAAGAATGACTCCCAGGGATCCAAGAATACAAAAAAAAGCAAAATGTGAAGGCAGCGAAAAGAGACAGAATCTAAAAAGTGTGGAAGAAAGAGGGCCGTTATGAACCATCTGTGTTTCATCTGTGCAAATTCATATTCTGGACAAGGCATTAAAGACAAACTTCCCGAAATCATAGCAACACTTATGCCGTGCTAGACTCCCTCCCCTGTTGCTGGTCACACTGCAAGCACCAGGCTGTATTTCTAGAATCTACCTGCAACAAAGAGTTTGTGTAGCAGCACCTGATCACTATAAAGCTGCACCCTTAAGCCTGAACTGGCTTAAAATGTCTCTCCAAGTTCCAATATAAATCCCAAGTTTTGTAGATTTATTTAAGAGGAATGAACCTCAGCATTCCTACCAATACATACAGGCAATGCAAAATTTCTAATACTCATGAAGCAATAGTGACCGATCTCCCTTCCTCAAACTTTGTAGCAGTGCCATAAAAATATCTCTAATGGTGGCATGGAAAAAACCAAGTTTTGACAGATTTCGTTCATGAAATCTGTGTGCAACTGAGTAAGGAAGTTAAAATGTAGAACAAATTTCAGGCTATTGACTGCATTGTCAGTCAATTAATATTGCCACACCTTTATTAGGAGCATGTTTTGGCTGTGGAACACTTACAAAGAAGTAATAATCTGAACTCATTTTGATCTGAAAAGTGTAAAATCCTAAGTATGTAGTAGATCTTGACTTCTCACTTCCTGGTACAACAACATGAAATTATTAGGTCAAACCTTAACATATATTAAATTGAATTAAATTGAATTCGTACAAATAAAATATTTTCTTTCTTAAGTTCTACTCTGAACTTTATTTCAAGCTTAAGAAATATTTGGTTGTTGCAGCCATCTTGTTCACACATACTTTAATTGCTCTCTTGGGATCTTGTAGGGTGTCTTTAATTTGTAATTGCTTGCCTGGGTAGTCAACGGTGCCTTTCAAATTTGTGACTTCTAGCATGGCCAAGAGAACATTTGTCATTAACTTTCCTATCACTGCTTTCATTTTGAGCCTTCTGTTAGTTTCTCTTTTTTTTTTTTTTTTCATTTAATTTTATAAAAGTCAAACTGAAACAAAACAGCTCATCAGTGGTTAGGAAATAAGGGTTATGGCTATGTTAGCAAATAGTGCATTCCAGTAAGGGTGGATCTGTAGAGTGAAATAGCTGCTGCTGAGGACTTGATGTCTATATTATATGCATTTCAGGGTGTTTATTTCATTCTAGCTGTAACAGTTCTGTGGACTGTATTTGTGTTAGATACCGGAATACTTTAGGTAAAGTCCTAGAGTGCAGCTTTTCACTTGCTGCAGTTTAATTGGAAAGCAATGCAGTTTGTGCCTGCTGTCTGAGATGTGACATGATACAAAGCATCGCAGGTGCAGGCACTACAAGGTTCACTTAAAAAATCTTACTCCTGATCCAAACCAAAATGCTGAAGTAGCACACCCAAGGATTAAATGCATATAGGACCACTATGAGGTAAAAGTACCTGGGGAAAAATGTTCTTTTTTTCAGAAGACAAAATGTCCCATTATTCTTGATCAAACAGTGGCAACTCCAAAATGTCTAGCCTGTGTTCAAGGAGCTAGTGTAGAGGCACACAACAGTACTGAGAAACCTGCTTAACTCAGTATTTGGTGGATGGTGTTTTGCTCTGCCTTGAGGATACTAGTGGACGTTTGCTAGGCACCACCAGAAAGCCATCCTGCAAGATAAAGTTATTAAGCAAACCGAGCAGCTAGGGAACTCTGAATCTCCAAGATCTATTGCAACTGAATTCAGGGTACTCAGCTTGAAATAGAAAATGACTTTGTGTTGTGTATGACAAAAAAGGTACGATAATGTGACAAGCATGGAATGACCTGTCTACCGGTTTGATTTTCTGATAATCTGTGATCTGGGTACTTTCTGAGCAGAAAATTGCATCTGTGTCAATATATTCTGTAGACATCTTATTTGTCCAGTAACTCCTGAACCCATTTATAATTTTGCCACCCAAATGGAATATGTGGCAATGAGTCAAATACCAAATATCTACTTTTTAAAGTCACTACTTGATATGATGCCTTCTGGGTTTTGCAACATAGGATATGCCTACCTTAGCAAGTAATACAGTGTGATGGAAGGGAATTTGTAGAATGAAACGGTTTGTGCTGATGACCTGATACTCTACAATATGCATTTGAGGGGGTTTTATTTCAAGCTAACTGTATTCTGGTTCCATGAACACCTGTTAGTGGCTGGATCATTTTAGATGACTCTCTGGAGTGCATCTTTCATTTTATTTTCCTTTTAAAGGAATCTATTTCATGTGTGCTGAAGCTGCTCTCCAGTGTGAACCAAAGTGGATATTTGCTTCAAGTGTTCTCCAGATCGAAACAAAACAGTGATGTACATTCACACTGCTAGTAAGAGTTCCCTACTCTTCTCTCCGCTAGTCATCATTTTACAGATCTCCTTCACATTTTCTCAGTAATCTCTTTTCCTAGCTGAAAAGCCCTAGTTTATCTATGTCCTCCTTGTATGAAAGTATTCCATACTTTTTGTCATCCATCTTGCCTTCATAAGTTTATTAACTCCTCGGGAACTGAACTGCAAAATTCAAATTCTTACTGCTAAGAGAGCTCTCCAATTGTGTTATAGCAGGGCTGAATGAGGAAATTCCTCTGCCTCACTTGTGGGACCCTGGGGTCAGTCCCTGGAACTGAAGGCTCATCATGTTGTCATTCCTTAGGTTGGCACACAGTTACGGTGGAGGAGAAGCCTCATTCAAATATAGGGACAAAGTGGAGAAATGGAAGGACGCAGTCAGAAAACCGGCACGTTACAGGAATAAAAGGGATAAATAAACTGGCAAGGGGAAATTCAAGTAAATGAAAGATAAGGGAAATGGGAAAGACAGAGCAGGGAGGTCTAAAGTCACACATTTTCCTTCAGAATTTGGAAGAAAATTCAGCATTCCTCTGCAAATATCTGTCAAATAGACTGGCAAAACAGCATCCTTCTTGAAAAACTGGTTCCATTAGGTTGTGTCTACACTCATGGTTTGCTTGGGGGAAGAGGCCCCAAGTCATCCCCACTTACTGCACATCAGAGAGCTGAGTCACAGAGCTGTTTGCATTTTCAGAGGAAACCAATAAAACCTTCACCTCTCCTCTCCACCCCCCCAAAAAAACCCAACCAAAACCAACTCCACTCGAGGTGCAAGCCAAATACACTCCGACCCTTCTTGGGGGGTTAAGGGTCCTTACCAATGACCGGTCGTTTGGATCAGTCAGTTCCCACGTGCCTGGTGGGAACAGTCAGTCCAATCTAATCTGAGATAAAACTCCTGTACCACATATATCATTGCAGGGCCCTCAGTACCATCTGTTTTGATCTGCGGATCCTCTTCTGTTGCTCCAAATTACTTGCTAACGTATACATAGCCTGCAAACTAACTGATAATTAGCTTGAACATCCAGTGCATCTAACGTTTAGTGCAGAGCTCACCATGGTTTCAGAAAGTATTTGTGACATTTACTTTCCTTTGTTTATATACAGAAAAAAAGTGACTTTTAAAAGACCAAGAGACCCCCATACACAAGGTCTGGAAAGGCTGGAAAGCCACATGCTCAAATGTTAGGAAATATCAGCATTACAGTTGCAGAGGTGTCCAGCAGTCACAACTGCAATTCAAGTCAATTAGAGCAGAGCTTTGGATGTCTGACATATATTAAATGTTAATGCTATTAAAACTCAGGTTCTGTGTGGCTTAAAAAAACCCTGTAGTGTCTAATTTGGGTGGCTTTCCTTTCTCTTTAATAAAGTGCTTATTACTGTTAGTTCTCTAGCACTCTTGGAGCAACTCTTCTGTCAGGGATGTGTTCATATATTGTGGCATAGACATACCTGTATAATTCTGTGAGTTTTACCATCTTAGTCACTGGTAATCTCTACCAAATTGGAATCAGAGCATTTTTGACTTACAGCCAAACTATTGCAGGACTGAGAATAGTCCTAAATAGAAATTGAGCTGTACTGGCTGTGCTGCTGTGACCGTGTCTGCCCTCCAAATGGAGCGCTGCACTAATGCTGGGAGTGTGTTTCTCCTGCGTCACAGTTTTGCTGTTGTTCTGCAGCCCTGGACACAGACTTCACTGGCACTTCCCATGCCGAGCCTGTCATTTCTGTTTCAATAAAACCACACCTTTTAGAGGGACTCCCAAACTTTGTCCGTTGCATCCATGCTTAAAAATGTGGTCTTCCTTCCAGATGATTTTGTCCAATTTCATATTCTAGCTGGGACAAGGGGGAGAGAGAAGAGAGAATCAGACACAGATCTGACGTTCTCAGATTCTGTCTTATGTCCTGATATTTTTTCCAGCACTAATATTAGCTGAACTGAGAGTATCATCATGTCAGGTTTTCAATCTGTGTTTACAGGCATAGTGTGGAATTCTTCTTAATGTTGCCTAGCAGTGAGATTAAACATGCCTAAGTGAGTCAAATGTGTTGGCTTGCTATTCTTCTGTTGTCTGTAATTTGCTATTTGCTCTACTCTTCTCATGACTGACTGTGCTGTAGTGGACACAAATTGAAAATATACACCCCCAAATTTAACTAGGTACTTATTTGGCTCTAATGTTTTTTGGGGGGTTGTAAAATACAGTGTAAGTCAGGTTATGAAAGGTCTGTTAATGAGAATTGTAAAATGGTACAGAAAGATGATGTGCTTTTTCAGAGGTGCTTCTAAAAAAAGTTTAAATAAATCTCCTTTTATGTAGTTTTTATCCATTTATGTAGCTTTGGAACAGAAATATAAATCAACTGACTCTGAATACCTTTGGAAGACAAGTAAAAGACATCTAAATACTTTTTGTGTGGAGGAGATGCTTTCAAGTATTCAAGAAATATCTGCCATCTCATTTTAATTTGCCTTAGGAAATTGACTCTTTTGTTATTTTTTCCTTGTTTGCATAATACTTACTTCTGCTCAAACTGTTTTCCTCTTTTAAGGAGACTTTGCAGATGGTATAAGCACATTGATTTTTTGATGACATATAAACTGAATTCCTTTCATAAAAAGGTAACTTAAAGATAAGATTGTGGTAAACACACTCATGCTAAAATATCAAGTTTCTTTGGAAGATATGACAATCTTAATTGCCCTGTTATTGTGACTGTTCAGCTATAATCATTAAAAACCATATTTTGATTTTGGGGGTTTCTTCACATTTTAATCCACTATGTGAATGAGTTCAGCAATCCATGTTGAAAGGAAATCAAATTCATAGAAAAATGTATGTTACATCTGTTGGTGTAACAATACATAATCTAGTTGTCAGATTGTATTGTAGCAAGATGCTACAAGAAGTTATCTCTAATAAGAAATACTTGGTATGTCAAGAATTGCACAAATATTCTTGAACAACTGTTTTCTGTCTTTTTGTGTTTTGAAATATTTCTGTATTTTTTGAAAAAAAAATCCGATTAAAAATCTTCTAAAACATGAAATTTCCACTTACGTCGGCTTTGTTAAAGCGCATGGTTGCTTTTTTTTTTTTCATGTGCCTCTGTTCTTCACATTCTCCTGCCAGTTTGGCTTTCACATAAATCTCAAGCCATGCCACCCCAGTTTCATCAATGATGCCAGTCCTAAAGCCCAGCTGCTCTTTTGTCACTTTTGTCATCTCTTTGCATGCCTCTGCAATGCACCGAATATGTTCCCAATGAAGCACATCAAGTACAGCCATCTGCCTGTGCTAACACAACAGGAAAACCTCTCTTGTCTTCTTGTCACTTGAAGCAAATCTCCTACCATATAGCTGCTTCCTTGTTTGTGCAAAAAGTGAATTGAAAAGGAACGAAATATCCCCAAGTTACCTCCTCCTAATGTTTTGCAAGCTTGTCCATTCTTGATCCAAAGATTTCATGTTCCCAGGGTGGATAGTACTCCTGTCACCAGGGACTACTACACTGCTGCTTGAATAGCAATTTATTATTACCTCGAGTGATCCTGTACTACGTGTAATTCTAAATCAAGCTCTTAATTTTCACAACAGTTGTATGCAAAAGTTTACCAACGGGCCCTGATAAAGGTGATGTGTACCACCCAAGCCATGTCATATTTTGGAGTGCATTGATTTTCCCATACTCTCAAAATCAGTAACAACCAACCAGTACCAATAAAACAAGTCATGTACTATTATACTGTGGACAGAATCACCTGTATTTATATTATAAAGATTCAGTAGTTCTTTGGTAGAATTAAGTGAAGGACTATTATTATCTAAGACTGGCAAATCTCCCCAAAACAGAAAAGAAGTATGTCAAGTTAGGCCCGAATAGGTAGCTATTCAGGAAGACAGTGGTATCCCAGAACTCAGGAGGTAGACCTCATTTGTTTTCAGAAAAGTGGCTATGAAAAAATGTACGTGGTAGGGAAGAAGAAAATTTAGATTTGAGAGAGCAGGAGTAGAGAGATGTCTTGGAGAAGATCTACAGAAGCACTAGCTATCCCGCTGCCACAGAGACATCCACAACTGTCACCACTTTAGGATATAGAATAACCCACCATTAGGGGCAGACTCCTTCCTTAATGGACACATGTTCCCTGTCCAAATGTGGCACATAGAAGAGCAGTATTTGCTGTTGCAGTGCATAAATGTCCACATAACACAGGGACATGGAGACTAGGTCTTTGTCTGCCTTTGAAATCCGTGTCTCAAGGGGGCATGTGGGCAACAGCTGCCTTTGATCCCTATTCTTTTAACGGGAAAAATCTACTTGTAAAAGTCAGGCTATCATCTTAGATGGATAGCTGAAGTGTTTTGAGAGCTAGGGTATGGCAAAAGAGAAGGGGGTCAACAAGGGGATAGCCTGACTTCACCTTATCCAAAGTAGAAAAGTTCATGCTATGATGAAGGAATTATCTCACTGTACAAAAAAACCATTACATGCTTCAGCATGCATTCTATGTAAATCTTAGAGTAACCACTGAAACTATTCTCTTCCAAAAAGCAGTGTAGTTTCAAATAAGTAATTTTTTGTATTTTATCCACTCTTCAACATTAATCTATTTTTTTCCAGTTTCTGATATTTTATATAATCAATTATGTTACATCTAATTAGGTGTTAAGTTTAAGTGCAAGTAATCAGAGGAGTAGACCCGTTAATTACAAAGTAATTACGAAGTTATTGTGTTGTACAATTACATATTCATCCTCATTAAAACTACCACATGGTGTATGCGTAAGCAAAATTTCTTTGGAAGTTCAGTATTTTCATAATTTCAAAATGTCAAGAATAATTAGTCTAAATTATAGTTTTTATTGCCTTAGAAATACAAAATGCTTACTGAATCTGGACGTAAAACTGTATAGATGAGTTTCGTTTTGATTTCCTACCGATTCTGTAAGCAGAAAGACCCTTGACACGCTTCAGATTTTTTGTCTTTTTAAACATTTGGGTTTATATAATTATTTAAAAAATCTCTTTCAGGAGGGTCAAGTTTGCAGCAAAACTTAAAGCATTGCCAGCACTTGAAATCATGAAATAGTTTACTGGTTTTATAGCATTTTATTTAGAAAACAAGCAGCACCGAGCTGCAGGACAAAGCGGAGTGATACGTATCGTCGTTCACCCCTGCTTTGGAAGAGTAGCAATGCAATGCAATTCTCAGAGTAGTTGTAACCAGTGATGCTTCCCAGCAGCTTCAAAGAGCAGCTCCAAAACAGCCTGCTAGCAGATGGGCTCGCTGACTTGATCGGCAGACAAGCCTCAAATCCCTGCAGACACATATCCTTGTTTTGTTCCTACTGACTACTATATTTCATACCATGCTCACAGTTGACAAAAATTTACAGCAAGTGATTAGTGTTGATGAATGTTTCTTATTCCTAATACTTGCTGCACAGCCTTATTACAGCTCCATTGTGGTGATTCGAGCAAACTTTTTAATTAAAGATTGGAAAGGAAATTATGATTTGGATTGAAATCTCCATTTTATAATACATATGAGATTTGAAACACGCAGGGTTGTAGCTTTATTCTGAATGTGGGAGCAGCAGGAAGTTGAAAGTTTGATGATAATTGGTGTCTCAAAAATCTCAGATGTAAGCAATAACTAAAAGGATTTCTCAAACTGTAATCCAAATAGCCAAAAAAATAGCTGTAATTAGTAATATTTTTAATTGTCACTGTAATTTACCTGTGATGAAAATCTCAGTTTTATTTTTTCTGCTTTCTTTTATTGACGGCAATTTTCAGAAGAGTAGCCTCCAAGTATCATTTTAAAAGAGCATTTCAGTACAAACATCTCATACTCTGACTCTTTCAGAGGGAGTTAACTCGCTTGACATATTGTGCAAAGAGATAAATCCCCTCATTAAGGAAAATAAACCCAATCGCCATATTCCTATTTCTCCATATACCAATACAAACTTCTCATTTGGAACCTGTGCTAGGAACCTTATCATTTGCAGATATCCAGAGAAGAGTTAGTGATGAGTTGTTGATCACTGGAAGAGAATAAATTTTCATTTTTTTAATGCATGCTCATATGAATGAGATACTTAAGAATGATCACAATATTAATGTGACAGGACATCTGTATTTCCTGTTTTCTGCGGCAAAGAATGACAAATGAAAGGTTCACAAGTGCCAAAGGGAGCCCACTGAAACTTAGGCTGCATAACAATCTGTCCAACACCTAAATGATGATTATGATTATGATTATGATTGTTGTTGTCAAACATTTACTTCAGTAAAAGAAGGTATGTAGGTCAGCGAAAACTGTATGACAGATTTGATCTAACCTGGGAATCATTTATGCTGTGAAAAAAAAATCAGAGCAATAAAATGAAGGACGGAAGGAAAATTATTATTTTTCTCGTTTGGCTACCAAATAAAAAAATCCAGTGTTCCCATGTTAGAGCATGATCTTTGATATAGCTGATATTCTTTAGACACTCTACAGATAAAATACTAATGGTAAACTCTCAGCAACTTTTTTTTCCATTTAAATGGAGTAAAGACTGGTTGGGAACCTGCCCTGCAGTTTTCTGGTTAACACTGCTAATGAGAAGGGGAGAGGGGATAGTTTGGCCTTTAACGTTTTGCATAACATGTTTTATTCTTGAGGAAAAAACTACTGTTTTCAGTAGTCACACAATGGAAGTTCAAAGAACTAGGAAGGAGAGAAAAAGTGAAAGCAAATCCTTTAAGTGAGAAAAAAAGCCTTAACAAAAGTGTTCTGAGTAATTTGGTGGAGCTGTCAGTCAAAAACTATAAAACAAACCAATCATCTTCACTAATTGTTTTCCACTGCTTGAAAAATACATTCTTTGGAAAAACCACAAAATCGCAATAGTGAAAGATACTTCCAGTGCCTTGGGAAATAATTTCTTCTTAAAAAAAATGTTGAAAATTAAGGACCAATTTTTTTAATTTGCAAACACCTCTTCTGTTCTATTTTAGCTGAACTCCTTTTTAAATTTAAAGTTATTGAATCTTACTGAAGTAACAACCCCAAAGCTTTAATCAATCTTTTGAAAGGTAAGCCCTATTTCGGTAGTATGAAATTTGCGTTTCACTTAGGCTGACAAAGGCCACTGCCAGGTACAGCTGCTAAGTTAAAAAGCAGGTATCATTTAAATCTTGCATTTTAAGATTAGGACGAATACTACCAGTAGAGTTTTCTTTTGAGTAGAGAGAGAGATTTTCAGTAATGAGCAATCAAGTCCTTTTAAATATAAACATATTTAATTTCATTCTGTTTGTGTCTCAGATACTTTTGAGTCTTCAATACTCAATCTTTTTGCTAGTCAAAACACTGTAACTTAAATTTACTTTTGACAGTATCAGTACAGAAAAATAATTGGTAACATGCCTGAATCCTTCATGGAATTGTATTTTAACCTTTTAGTAGCATGGAAGAAACTTACAATAAGCAAGTATTTTTCAGTGTGCTTATTATTGCCCTAATTAGACCTACAAACTTCTAATGGTGGAGATGAGAAATTGATGATATGGTGAACTGATTATCCTCTGGAAGCAGTGTTTAATGGACCAGTTTTGCTTCAGTTTTCTGCCTCCTTCTACTAGAAAACTTGCTCATTTCAGGCCGCCTTAAAACCTGTAATAATAGAATTCCCGGAAACTTATGTATGAACACCTACTTTAATTAGAGAGTATACACATACACATGTGTACACACATACATACAGACACAGATGCTCATGCACGTGTATATGTATGCACTCACACACCCCTCAACACACACATATATCTGTGATCAAAGAGGAAAAACATGAAGAATTTAGATTACATCTATATCATCATCAGCTGAAGTTGAAGATTTTAATAAAAGACTGGATGCAAAGGAAATAGTGCTTGTAGTATACAAACTGTTTTGGACATTGATAAAAGAAAAATTCCCATTGTTCAGAGGAGCACTTTTTCCTATCAATGGGGAGAGTTAAATGACTGTGCCAATATATTGTCTTGTCTTCAGCATCCTCAGAGAAGCAAGATGCATGTAGGAAAACTCTCATGGAAAATTTGTAAACACAGGCAAAACAATCAGCTCTCAATCTCTTAAATCCCTGAAACCCATAGGAGGCACTCAGAATTGAGATTTACCGTATAGTTCAAAGATACCATAAAATTTGAACACCATTAGCTCAACCTCTGCCAAACTCTCCCAAAACTTAAGGTTCCTCCTCTCTTTGTAAGTATCAGTTTGGCAGATAATGCTATTCCTTAAACAAAGATTGGTCTTTTGCAATGGGGAATAAATGACACAGAAAAGTATTGTTATTAACTAAATTTTTAAAGGCTTAAAACACTGTGCAAGCTCTGTTTGTAGACTAGGCCACAGTATGTGTGGAGCTCAGGTTGCAAACTAGATGAGAATTTCCTGACTATAAATCAGAACAATAAATCAAGTTGAAGTCCGCTGAATTTGTGTCAGTGGAGAATATACACATCAGAGGTAGTGAGCAATCCATGTAAAAATGCATTTGAGCCTGCCTGCACATTTCTTGTGGCTCCTCCTTGACCTCTCCAGCCCACAAGTGATGTGTATTTTAAAAACAACATTGACAACAGCAAACCCAAATGCTTGTGACTTCATGGATTTCTGAAGGGCAGAGTTAAAGGCTTGCAACTAAACTTGAGTTGTCCTGTTCCTGAAGAAATGCTGAAAGCATGAACGAAGCATTTTTGGGAAGTATTAGCTTTTCACAGGTCCAACTAATCAATAGGGAATGGTCTCCTTTAAAGAGGGACACTGATTCTGCAGTACCATTTTAAGGACATCAGCATGGATAGCAGTATTTTTGACAATGCTACAGCTTCTCTGTTTTAACTGCTGCTGGCTGCTTCCCTGCCATTCATAAAAGGCTATGTTTATTTTCTTCATTTGTAACTATTACTGTGCCCTGTGCAATTAAAAACCCACTATTTTCTCTGAATTCATAACTTTTATCCTTCAATATAATGAAAACAAAAAAGGGAAAGCTGCACGTACCTGCCACTTGCAGGCTTAGCTTTCTTGTGGGGTTAGGGAGGTTTTTAAAGTATGTCTCTTGATAAAAGCTGAACACTTTGATGCGCTAATCACTGGTATGGCAGTTTTGATGATCTGAGCAAGAATCTATATACATCTTCTTGTTCTCAGAAAAATATATTTAATGGGTCACAATGAAATAGAAAATAATCTGAGGAATCTGTTAAAGTGTAGCTGAGGCTTAATATGATAATCGTACATATGTATTCATCCTTATCACAGATCAGGGAGGAAAGCATTGTTCAGATGTAGCTCTGAGAAGGGAGTTTTTAATTTGTCCTTCTTCTACATGCACTTAGAACTGGGTCAGGAAAAGAAAAAAGTATTTTGCAATTTTTGTTTTTTGGTCTAATGCCTCCATATGAAACTAATGGCTCTGTTTACTGGTGACTTCTATTTACAATACAAAATTGGGCAAATGTGAAATACTGTGTTCAATTCCTAAGCATGTAGAACATTCTCTTTTACCTGAAGAATCAAACCACAAACCTGATAGATGTAAGAATGTGCTTTCTGTATTTATGCCACATAAAAATACACTTTTTTTCCTTGGTTAACTTTTTAAAGACAGTAGATGCATGCTTCATAAAAGAGGAAATATATTGTGAGCACAGCATTAAATATACAGGTTCCCAGGGACTGTTTCTGGGATAACAGAAATATTTTAGTCCCCAAGGTAATAACCAGTGCTACTTGATGACATATGTAGTAAAAGGTGTAAAATCCCAGTTTGTTATATTGTCCAAAGTACTTTTTTTCCTCACCCAATGGAGAATTAGTTTTATCTTTTATTCGACACAGATATATTTGGCAGTCCTTTTTTTTTTCTTTTTCTTCTCTTAAATCTCACAGTCTTTTTTTTAAACTCTTTTATCATTTATTTCATTTAATGATTTATTTGTAACTAATAATCAATAAACAGGAACAACATTCTGTTACACAATACCTTTGGCTAACAGGGATAGTATTTTAGTTTTTGGCAGGCAGAGGAGAAGGAGGTTTTAGAAGCTAAGCGATAGCTACATAAAAAATAGTTTCAGAATGTGTGTATCATTTTTAATTTTAAAATATTGTTGGAGTAACTTTGATATTTCACAGGCTTTTTGATGACAAGTTCTCTAAATATTCAGAAATCAGTTGTACAATTAGTCATAAATTTTCAAAACAATCAAAAAAGTAAGTTCCTCCAGCATTTCGCAGAAAGTTTGGCTATGCAGCTCCATCATCAACACTCAAATCAAAGTCCTAATCTATTACACCACAGATCCATTGGCTTAAGTTAGGATAGGACAAATTTGTAGATAAAACCATCTAATTTTCAATCAAGTACTGAGTATGGACTGCTCTGCACTGATCTAGCATAAGGAAGTCTTCTACATAAGGAAATACTGTTTTATTTATATATATAGGTAGTATTGAGTGAAGGCAAAATATTCTTCTCTCATTTTTTATGTCTATCTAAATATAGTTTCACAAAAGTCTCAAGAGGATTTGTTTATGTTTCCATTGGATTGGCACACAGTAACTGGTACCTGCTTAAAATTATTTCTTTGGGAGGAATGATTTTTTTGCATTTTTCCTACGTGTCTTAATTTCCTTTCAGTATTTTCATTTGTACAATTTATCCTATATTGTCAAAACAGTGAGTACATCCTTCAGGACCAAAATACAAACATGTCAATACAGTGCTATTTATTGTCACAAATATATCTGCCTTATGGTGGTGTCTCTTTTCTTTTTTATCATCTACTGAATAAATGAATAAATAGTTCTTTGGCATTCACTGTTTCTTTCTGTACTCTTAAATGATAAGCCAGCTGTGCACCACTATGCCTAGGAAATGTCAACAGTTTACCACTGATAGAACTTTCTGTTCTTCGGAGAATATCCAGGTTTGCATGAACTGAAAGAAGAGCATATGTAGGTTTCTCCAGCTGCCAGTTCTTTGCATTTGTAGTGCAAATTTACTCACACTAAATTTTGACATTTGTAATGCTGTATTCTTACAATGCCAATATAAATAAATACATGAACAATCAACTAATTTCTGAAAAAGAGCAGCATCTCAGAAAATAAGTTTTCTTATTTCTGTGTAACTCTTAACTGCAAGTCTCTACTTTTCTGCTAAGCTTTAGATCAACATATTTAATTTACAGGGAGAAACAAATGAAAAGAAAAATGTTGCCTAACTTTGAGATTTGTTACAAAACTGGTTGTCAAAATGACAACATAAATGTGTCTTTTCTCTGTAGTCACTGAGACAAAATGTTGTAGTTAGTTGTAACTGGTGATGTAGCAGGATTCCTAAATCAGGAAGGTTTGGGAACATCAAGGATGCTTTGGGAACTGTAGGGGGTTCCCAAAAGTATTCTTGCAGTTGTACTTCAGGAGATGTTCTTGCTCATCTCGTGCATCTGTTTGAGTGTATGTTGAGAGTGTTCGTAGTGGAAAATTGTAATTGAGCATGTCCCAGATTGCATAGGCTCCCAAATCATAGCGAAATGAATTCATAGCCTTGTAAAGTGTATATTCAAGCTGGGCAATATATGTTGCTCTTGAAATACATTTTAAAGGAAGTAGAATGAATAGTCCCCAATTAGCTTCCCTGTTGATAGCATGCTTTGTGTTTTTTACATTGAAATTTGAGTATATTTAGGGACATTTTTTTTCCTACCATTCCTGCCTTCCTGCTTGTTTATTTAACTCCTCCTGCCAATAAAGGAATTTGCAGTAAATATGTAGTAAATAAACTTTATTACAATGCGTTTAAGGAAATTTTAATGCCTGAAGTAAATTATATTGAAAAATTATATATTTTTTTTTCTTAAAAAATCATTTAAATACTCATTTTATATACTGTAAACTGGAAATATCTTAGATGTTCTAATTATTTTTTTTTTAAATTTGGACCAGTATTAGCCTCTACTTTCATGCATTTCTGTCCTTGACATAAATGCTTTGACATGAATCTTTGCTCTGCAGAGATGTAAGTCCTCACAGATATAAGTTTATAGTTTAAGGCTCTGATTGCAGCAAAATGACTCATCTTTTGTCTGCACACTTGTGAGGATTATTTTTCCAATAAATTGAAATCATACAGATCTTCTACTGTGTAGTAAATAAAATACTTTACGTAGATAATATGTGAAAACTTCTTTCCAAGTACTATGTGCTGGTTTTTTGTTTTCAAGGACAGCAAGATAACACAAAAACAATAAAATCATTTTCAACATCAAAACAAGTTTCTACATATTTATAAGAGATGTAACATGGGGAGAGGTGAACCCAGTAGACTATCACTTTAATAGACAGCTCATTTTAGTCAGATGTAAAAAAGTTGAAAAAGAATCGAAAATAGTCAGATCTTCCTAGTATTTAAAAGTATTACTTAGACTGAATTAAAGACTGATCCCAAGTGAATATGCAAACTGTTGGCTGTTTTCTGAAAGAAAAAGGGAAACAGAGCACTAGGACTCAGAAAGGCAGCTTTTCTAAAGTGTCGTAATAAGCGAAATGCATATTCAAACTATTTGTGCAGAGGTGCTTTCATAAAGTTACAGACCTTGAAAACTGTTAAGAGAAAAGATTTTCAGTCAGGTGAGTCATGCCAATCATTGTATCTGCAGTCTGTTCTACAGAATTGAACTGAACAGAAGATATAGATGAGAAAACCCCCTTTTTTTCTGTTTGCTTTAAATATTACTCAGTAAAAAAAGTCAGTGTACTGAGAAGAAAAATATCTTTTTATTTTCTCTCATCAATCCATGATGAAACTGAAAAGCATCTTAATTTATTTTGTGACTGAAGCATCCTAGGCAAATTTGTCCCCTGAAGGCATCTACAACAACATAATACACTGAGCATATAAATCTTTGCATCTTGGTAAGACACTATCCTTACTATGGTTTGGCAGTGAAAACTCTTGTCTTCATTTTAATTTCTTAGAGGTATAAGATTGTGATCATGGAAAAACATTTTTAGCTTGCAGCAGTATTTAAGTGCATTATTTTAAAATACTATATGATGAACTGCAGTGTTTTTACCCACAGCTTTTGTGAAGCCCTAGTTGCCTTAGCTTTAGTTCAACAGCTGAGTTGCCTGTTTGTTTTTTTTTTCAAGTTTCTGTCTAAAACTGAGCTTTAATTCATATTTTTAAAGTTTCAGCCTGCTGCCCTTTGATAATTTATAATTTTAAAAGACTGCTTGTGCTTAAACCTAGCCCGTGTAGTAGATTTCAGGGAGACTGAATAGTCAGTTCTGAAGACTGAGGACCATATGAATAAGGAAGACTCTATGTATGAAGACCTTATAAGTATCCTACATCTAAAGTTGTATGTGTTTGGTTTTGTAGTTGTGGTACACTGACAAATAGCAATGTAGATATAAGTGCAACTTTAAAGCAGAAACATCAGTCAGTAAAGTAAAAAGATCTGAATGAGATTGTTTAAATGAGTTCCAGAAGTCTGGAATGCTACAGATTACATCTAGAAAAATAGCACCACATTTTTTACTTTACAGTGTTTTAAAAAAAGGCTAAACTTCGTATGAAGAGTTATCTGCTAGCTCTTCTTCAGTGATTTCACTCTTCTTTTTCACACTCCATATGCTTGATTTGTCACCCATACACAGTTATATGAGCTCCTTGCTGTTATCCTCTTTTGGATGGGTTTTGGCATGAAAAAAATATGCTAATCAACATAACCTCCTCAAAGTTACTGTGGAAACAAGGATTCTGTGAAAAAATATCAAGGTATTGCATTCACAGCAAAGCTATACAACATTGGGCAAAATCTTGAAAGCAGAACTGAATTACCAGCTGCAGTGTGCACGTTGCCGAGTGGACCTTCAGGAAGGTCGCCTGCCGCTTTCTGGAGATAAGCAACTGTAAAGCTTCCTCTAGATCCGAACCATTCAGTCTGACATGGGATCTTGCTTCCTTAAGAACCATGTGTGAATTAGGAAGATGTGGAAGACCTGGAGATGTTTTCTGCTTGCAACCCTGGCTTAACCAGAAAATTGCTAACAGAAGGGGCTGATTTGTAGCCCTAAAGCATGTGGCATAGTCAGGCTCATACCCACATTACTCTACCTCTTCTGGAGCAGAAGCTGCCTACCTGATCCCACACTTCATATTCCTCAACCTTGATTTTCCTGTGGTCCCATAATAGGGTAATGCTGTGGCATTATTGGTGCATTTATTCAGGTGGCATGATTGGTGCATTTATTCAGTTCAAAGTATCTGAAATAATGTGAGGTTTTGTTCTGTCTAAAGAATTAGTGTGATTTGCTTTTATATTCTACTTCAGTTGAGAGTTTATGAAAATTAAAATAGCAATGACATGATTCTTTCTGGACAAATGTTACATTATTTATAATCTCAATTATTAATATTCTTTGTCCGTCTCTCTCTTTTCATTTCCCTTTCTTTCAGTCCCCCTTTCCTTCTCATATTTCATAAGCATTTGGCCTTTGTTTGACAATTTAATGACATGATATAAAATCAAACTGAGACTATCTAGGGGTTGTGATCCAATCCTGGGTCACAGCTGAACCTCATATTTATGCAAACTTATGCATTGAGTAAGGGGGTAAGTAAGGAAAATATGACAAGTTTGACTGAATTTTCTTTTTGAGGTTTGTGGGTTCATTCAAACTTGAAAAAGGGCAACTTTACGCAGATCAAAACCGAAGATGATATTAGCCTGACTCCGTGAAACGAAAGAGGTGAACTTTGTTCACTTCTGAGCAGTAGAATTAAAGTGCAGAAATTATCATGCAATGCTATGGGAGCATTTAATAAAGTAGAGATGTAGTCACTCGGAGACAATATGATGCCATTGTATTTCTTTGATCTATCACACTTTCACCAGTGTGGACGTTGCTCACTGTATTACTTCCACCTTTCATCTAATTAATCTGTTCCGATGATATAGCCCCTTGTAAAGGAAATTCTGCAACATTCAGAAATCTGATTTGCTCATAAAATAACTGACACAGTTTCAGTTTGATCATTTTGTACTTTGAGTGTGCCCTGTCAGACAAGTCTTAGATGGTGTCTTGACTCTGAATGATGCATCAAATTAGCATTAAATGACTGCTTGCTGCTTCTCTTTTCAAAGTTCGTACTCACAGATCTGCAGCTTGACATGAAGTATGCAGTATCTGCCTTTAAAAATGCAGGCAGCTGAGTTCATATCTTTATTCTAGAATTCATTCCCGAAGGAGACAGTTTGGCTAAAGCTTTGAATCTCTTTTTGTACTACTTATTTCATCTTCATTGCTATAGTAAACTGCAGATCAACTTAGAATTATTATTGTGGGACCTTACAAGATTCTGTCACTAGCACGTATGCCTAAGTCTTATTATTATATGATTACCAATTTTTTAAACTTTTAAACAGAATTTTATGTTAATAGTAATAATAGTTTCAGAACTTAATTGCACAGTATTTCCAGTTTCTTGCACTGGAAGCTTGAAAGAAAAGGACAGTGCAGGTGCTTGATTTGATGTTTTCTTAGATATCTGAGATATCAGTATATTAAGGTTGTCTCAGCTGAATTTATTACCAGATTATGTATAAGTAATCATTTAAGTGTGACCACACATTTATAGATTATAATAAGGGAAGGTTGAAGCAAGGACTTTGACAATGTGATACATGAATCATGCTAGTTAATTGTATCCCAAATAAATCTTTACCTAAAAGCCAGTAGGTCTGATTCCTTTTAGATGCTATTTGACCAAATCTAAGGAGAACAGAGTCTTTGATTCTTCCATGGAGCTCATGATCATCCCCAGAACTACCTGTATTTTAGAGAGCTATAAAAAAGGGAAATCAATAATTCAATAATGAATAAATGGTCAATAATAATTCAATTATAATTTTAAACCCCAGAGATCAATAAAAGTTATGTACTCCAGCAGCTTGTGCTGCTGAATTTTATTTCTGGCAGTATTTATGGCTGAGTAACTTCAGGTATGTAAGTCATCCCATAGAACTTTCAGGTGCAGAAATTATTTAAGAATTATTATTATTATTTTTATCATCATCATCATCATCTTTATCATCATCATCATCATCGTTATTTCAGAGCTTATTTTGAACATTGTGGGCAGCTTTTCATATTTTAGGAAGTAATGTTACCCTGAGGTAGTTACTTTACGAGTTGTCAGATAATAGTGAATTATTAAATGACAGCAAGGAGTAGCCTAGATGTCTGTTTTATGACTTGTTTTTAATAGTTTTATGTAAAGTTTTAGAACTTTGTGGTGAGACTATGCAGTATTAATTTTGGATGATAACCCATTAAGATACAATTTTAGCCTTAGATACTTTGTAACCATATTGTGAGAAGGCTAAACCTACTCAACCATGCTATGTTGCTTTTAAAAAGCATGCTGTCCAAGTGGAAGGGGATTGAGAGTATTCCTAAAGTGGTGTTAAAAGAATGCAAGTAGTAATCTGATTCTCCCTTTAGGACATTAATCTTTTAACAGTAGTATCAGCTAAAATTGGCATTGATAATTCAATCACTCAAGAAGTGAATTTGCATTTGGCAGAAAACCGTTGGAAACATCTGCAACAAGTGCTCAAAACTGCTGTTATGCTGAATGGATGTAGAAAATAGCCATAAAGTTTCAGAGAATATTCATTAAACACAGTACTCATTAAGCAATTTGTGAACTCCACCAAATTAATTACACTGCTGAGAAGTCACCCTGAAATGCACTTTTTTTCTTAGAAAAGAGTACATGAGGAAAAACTTTAACAAAATGCTTTTGTATTTTCTATTTAATGGAAGATGTACAGGATTTTCTTTTCCTTTTTTACACATAGTATACAGTGAAGTTAATAGCACCTGCACTGTAATGTTCCTCATTATAAACCTATAAATCTCTTTCAAAAACATAAAATGCTGTGAGAGCTATTAACCAGTAGTATATTGTATTTATTAGGATCATGAATCCCTAACTTGTAATTTAGAAAAGCTCCAACTCAGTGAAGAGGTTATTCACTGGTAGCTGTGTATATTTTGTATATGTCTTTTTCATACACCATTCTGACTTGTTTTGTTGATGACCGAGTCTTAGCTTTTACAGAACATGATTTGTTGCCTTATCTCATAGACCCACTATAAGCAGACCAATCTTGATATTTTTCATGACAGAAGAAGCCAGGCTTCAGTCCAGCTTCTCTGAGAATGGCTTTCAACAGTTTCACAAGAAGAAAGTATATTTTTTCATGCTGTACATTTAATTACATATGTAGTTTTGTGGAAATGTTCATCATTTGTACATACTATTTCCAGACTGATTGTTTAAATTGCCACCCCAGAGCAAAGTTCCATCTCCTGGTATCTCCTTATTGCCCATAAATCAAACCAGGAAAGAGAGACTACACAGGCTGACATTGAAGAAATGTGACACAGTTGTGCAGTAACTTAAGTCATATAGAAATAGAAGGGCTGTTCCTGTGACAGTCAGTGGAGACCTTCCTTTAGATACTTTACACAATCTACCAGGTAATTTAGGCTTCCCCCCCCCATCCCCTCTGTAATTACAGATATTACCTTTACTTGCCAAGGAGACAGATACTCTGGAAGGACTGGAAAAGACAATGTAATGTTCACACATAGAGTTTACTAGATGTATTCCTTAACTGAAACTTGTCAGTCATCTTTTATAATTGTATTTGTGATATACAAGGAAAATAAAATATGTATGACCTCCTTTTGATAGTCAGTAAAGACAATGATAGGGAAAAGCATAATGTGAGTTTTATTAGGACTTTTTCTATTAAAAATAATTTTAATGACAGTAAATTCAATACTGTTGTCTGAAAATGTCAACATTACTAGAATTTAGCAATTACAAGTAACTTGTATTTAAAGAAAAACTTCCGAGGTATTGCCCAATACTGTTTGTATCTCTTTTCAAGTTTTTTGCCAAGGTGACAAAAGAAAAATATTCCAGGCAAAAGATTTTAGGCATGCATTAGTCCAACACAGCACCAGAAAGTACTGTAATATATTTACTACCGCTGCTGCTGGGCCCAGAGTTGAACTATATAATTTATCCAGGAAAAAAAAAAAAAAAATCCCAAAATATTACTCTTTCCTAAATATACATGATTCATATTAGAGTTATGTGCATGTTGACCTAGCTCTTATTTTAGATTTATTCTTGCTCTTTGCAGAGATTTCTGTAGGTAACTATAGTTATTCCCTGTTAAGGGTGTAAATGATCACCGTTTCAGCTCAGAAGGTACTTCTACTTTGGGACAGGGCCAGGCATGCTGCACAGCCTCCCCTGGGCAGTGAGGGCCACAGGGCTCCCTCCGAACACAGCCTAACAGGAGGAAAGGAGAGGGGAGGGAGGGCAGGGAAGCAATGCAAATTCACACTGTTTAACCTGAGGCACCCAGGGAAGGCGAGAGACACTTCCCCAGGGAGTGAGAAACCCTTAGATTTAGACCTTCAGAGATAATAATAAGACCTGGAAGCATTATGGCTGCATCTGCAATGCAGATTTGCACATTTTTATGAGTTTTACAGTTGTTTTTTTACAGTTTTTGGGGTAAGGTGGGCAAAGTCATTTGAGGTTTGTACAGACATGCCTGGAGTTTTCTTTAAATTTCTACCTGTCATTAATGTGATACATCTTACTGTGGCTCCATCCATGCAGCAGAGGCCAGGGAATGCCTTATTCTGAGTAGTTTCTGAGAGAAGCAACCAAGAGAGAAATGTATTCAAGGGGCTCTGAATTTAGACAGATGCCTTAAGAGTCTTCCTTATACTAAAGAGAATAAGCACAAACAACTATGACATAGTCTTTGCCTGCTTTCTTCCCGGCTCCATCTGCTATAGATCTGCGGAGAGTTTCCTCCATGAGACATGTATTCTCTTTGGATGATATCTGTCCATATTATGTCAGCTGAAGTGCACAGAGTAAATAGGATTAAAGAGTGCCTTGTCATCTTTATAGGAAATAGCCCGTTTAGCCATAATGAAGAAGGATTATCAAGCATCTTCAAGGAAAATACAGTGCCTATCAGATCCAGAATATAATGTTCTTTCAATAAATAACTAAAAAAAGTTTGGTTGTTGTTTTGTTTTTGTTTTTTTTTTCCCAAAAGTCTGGGCTGCAAGGTAATCACAAGTTAATCAGAGGTCACTGCTGTAAGCAGCTAGTCAAAAGCTGTGATTGTACTGGACAAATGTGCCAAAAAGGCATATTAATAAGGTAACAGTAATTCTCTAATGAACTGACAGAACCTGTCTAGCTTATTGCTGTATCCTTTTATATTTAAATGCTTTGATTAATTCTGTAAAAGTGCACAGAAGCCCTTTATTTTTGCAATCAAAAATGTCCATTCGAAAATATGGTTACATAAGAGAAGACTTCAGACATAGATAGGGATTTCCTTTCAAGCTGATCTTTAATCATAAAGGTCAAACCTTTAACATTAAAACACTTGAAGGGCAAGAAACTCTGTTACATTCAATTATTGATTTTGAAGACCCTGAGCCTTGCCAAGTATCACAGGCCATAGAGGGCACTGACAAAAGTATATTAATAAAAAGAGCTAAAAAACTTGTTCAGTCTTTGTTGTATCTAAATCCAATAAAAAAAAAACCAAACCAAAAACCAAAACCCACAAACAAAAAAAACTACTGTGTAGAACTAACAATAGATTCAGATCTCAAGCACTATTGGGAATAGTGGAAATCTGCAATCGTTGCAGCTAAGCTACTATCCTCTTCTCTAAAAAGCTTTCATTTTCCTTTTGGCAGCGATTACTGTGGCTGGCTGATATTATGGAAGCATAGTTTCTGTTAGAGTGAGCTAAAAGTTTTCAGAGCAAATGGTGTTCTATTAGAAAACATTGACTTAAATAAATATCATGATATTGTAAGCAGGGTTTTCTGTTAGACTACGCTTCCAAGCTTGCAGCATCAGCAGTGCAAGGCACACCTGTCCTGTGTCCTCCACCAGGCCAGGAGACCTCTTCAAGTCAAGGACAATGTCATGCCTGCTCTGCCAGGCTCCCTGAATCCAGAGTCCTTTGGCCTCTGAAAAACCTTACTCTAATTGATTGTCTAGAACCATAGAATCATTCAGGTTGGAAAAGACCCTTAAGATCACCGACTCCAACCATTAACTTAACACTGCCAAGTCCACCACTAAACCATGTCCCTAAGCACCACATCTACATGTCCAGGGATGGTGACTCAACCACTTCCCTGGGCAGACTGTTCCAAGGCTTGATAACCCTTTCAGTGCAGAAATTTTTCCTAATATCCAACCTAAACCTCCCCTGGCGCAACTTGAAGCCATTTCCTCTCATCCTATCACTTGTTAATTGGGAAAAGACACTGACACCCACCCCGCTACAACCTCCTTTCAGGTAGCTGTAGAGAGCAATAAGGTCTCCCCTCAGCCTCCTTTTCTCCAGGCTGAACAACCCCAGTTCCCTCAGCCGCTCCTCA
>JANHGO010000033.1:9591239-9669715 GCA_024606505.1 Aquila spilogaster | reverse complement strand
GGTGGGGGGTTAGGGAAGGGTTCTGCACTGAGGGCAGTGAGCATGGCCTCAGGCTGCCTGAGTTCATGGAGCATTTAGACATTGCTCTCAGACATAGGATTTGAATTTTAGGTAGTCCGATGTGGAGCCAGGAGTTGGACTCCATGATCCCTGTGCATCTCTTCCAACTTGGAATACTCTCTGATTCTATAATCGTGCAGTGTAACCTCTAGGTGCTGAAATTTCTATTATTTATGATGATGATGATGATTGCAGAAGTTTACTTTGAACTTTTTAGATAGTTCTTCATATTTGAGAAAGCAATGTTAACCTAAGGTAAATACTTTACCTTAGTAACTTTATGTTACTTTATGAGTTGTCAGACAGTAGTAAATCATAAATGATAGCAAGGAGCAGGTCTAGATGGCTGTTTCATGACTCATTTTAATAGTTTTTTATATGAAGTTTTAGAATTGTGTCATGAGACTATGCAGTATTAATTTTGGATGATAAGTCCATTATGGTACAATTTTAGTTTTAGATACTTTATTTATAACCATACTGGCAGAATGTTAAACCTACTCAGTACTGCTACGCTGCTTTTCATATTCCTAAAGTGTTGTTGAAAAAAATGCAAATAGTAATCTGATTCTTCTTTATCAGCTAAAATTGGCATTGATAATTCAATCACTCAGGAAGTAAATTTGCATTTGGCTGAAGATGGTTGGAAACATCTGTACAAGTGCTCAAAACTGCTGCTGTGCTGAATGGGCATAGAAAATAGCCAAAAAGTTTCAAAGAATATTCATTAAACACAGCTCTCATTAAGTGATCTTTGAAATTCACCAAATTAATTACATTGCTTTGAAGTCATCTCAAATACAGACATTTTTCTTTGAAAACAGGGCACAAGGGAAAACTTTAATAAAATGCTTTTGTATTTTTTATTTAATGGAAGATGTATAGGATTTGCTTTGCCTTTTTTTTATGCATAGCTTTTGGATGAGTTAATAGCACCTGCACTTAATTTTCCTAATTATAAAACAATAAATCTCTTTTAAAATCATAAAGAGTTGTGAGAGCTATTAACTAGTAATATATTGTATTTACTGGGACCATGAATCCCTAATTTCTAATTTAGAAAAGTGCCAGTGCAGAGATGAGGTTATTTACTGGCAGACGTGTATATTTTTGTACAACTTTTACATAAAACATTCTGAATTCATTGTGTTGTTAACTGTGTCTTAGCTTTACAGAACCTGATTTGTTGTCTTATCACATAAATGCAGACTAATCTTGATTTTTTTTGTCACAGCAGCACCCAAACTTGACTATAAATTTTCTAAAAATGTTTTCAACTGTTCCATAGGAGAAAGGTTTATTTTTTCATTATGTGCATTTAATTACATATGCAATTATGTGCAAGTGTTCATCATTTATAAATAGAATTGTTTCTAACAAGTTTTCAAGGCTGATTGTTTAAATCAGAGAATCATAGAATCACCAAGGTTGGAAAAGACCTACGAGATCATCCAGTCCAACCATCCATCTATCTCCAGTAGTTCTCACTAAACCATGTTCCTCAACACAACGTCTAAACGTTCCTTGAACACCTCCAGGGTCGGTGACTCCGCCACCTCCCTGGGCAGCCCATTCCAGTGCCTGACCACTCTTTTGGAAAGGTAGTATTTCTTAACATCCAGTCTGAATCTCTCCTGGTACAACTTGAAGCCATTCCCTCTAGTCCCATCACTAGTTACACAAGAGAAGAGGCCAACTCTCAGCTCACTACAACTTCCCTTCAGGTAGTTATAGAGAGCAATAAGGTCACCCCTGTGTCTCCTCTTCTCCAGACTGAACGGTCCCAGCTCTCTTCTCCAGACTGAACAATCCCATTATTTAGTCATAATGAAGAACAATGACCAAGTTTCTTCAAGAAAATATGGTGCCTATCAGACCAAGCTCACAATGTTCTTTCAAGTAATAAAAAATAATTCATCTTCTGTATTAAAATGCTTCTATGAAGATAGTAAGATGACTCAGGAGACTTTTTTTTTTTTCAATTAAAAATTTCAGTTCAAGAAATAGTTACATAAGAAATAGTTACATAAGAGCAGACTTCATGTATAGATGAGGATTTCTTTTCACATTGATCTTTACTTATAAAGGTCAAACCTTTAACATTAAAACACTTGAAGGGCAAGAAACAGTGTTCCATTCAGTTATCGATTTTAAAGAGACTGAACCTTGTCATGTATCTCAGGCCAGAGAGGGCACTGACAAAAGGACTGTAGTAAAAAGAGCTAAAAACTTACTCTTCTGTTAATGGGGGGGGAAAAAATAGAAAAAAAAAACAATAGAATCACATCTCAGACACTATTGGGAGCAGAGGAAATCCATAATTTTTTCACACTAAGCTCCTATTCTTTCCTTTCAAAAGCTTTCATTTTACTTTTGGCAGTGATTTCTGTGGCTAGCTGATATTATAGAAGCATAGTTGCTGTTAATTAGAATGAGTTAAAAGTTTTCAGAGCAAATGAAATTATGGTAGAAAATATTGTTTTAAAGAATATTGTAAGCATTTTTTCCTGATTGGCTGCTAGATTGTCCTCCCAAGTTTGTACGATCTGCAGTGCAGTGTATGCCTGCTTTGTGTCCTCCTTCAGAATCTCTTAAAGTCAATGATAATGTCATGCCAGCTTTGTCAGGCTCCCTGAGTTCAGAGTCTTTTGGCCTCTGAAGGACACTACACTAATCAAAGGCTCAGGATCTTTGAAAAAGGGCCAAGGACTTGTTTAACTACTGTAATTCAAGATTAATTTTGTACGGAGGGTGTTAGCTCAAAGAAATGTGTGCAAGCCCATTCTAACTGAAAACGTAAAAACATGGTTCATTTGCTAGGGGTGCAGCTATAGCCTTTGGATGCACAGGGATGGGTATGATACCTTGACAACTTTACCTGAAGCTGAGGATGTTTCTGTATCTTATCATAAAAAGTCTGGGACCACAGAGGTTTTAGTCTAGAGACTGTAACAGAAAAACCACAGAGCCAAGAATTAGGAAGCCTTTGAGTCTTCCTGGTCCCTGCTGAAGAATGATAGCACTGTTACCTGAACCCCTTTCACTTCAAATGCCTCCAGTACTCCAGACTCATCCACCATCTGCCTCCCTCTTCACAGAGAAGTCCTTGTGTCCTGACTTGCATGAAAGATGACAGGACCTGGACACCCCAGCCTGCAGCCCAGGCTCTAGGACATCTGACAGCTGGTTATTGCAACTAACAACCTGGTAGCAGCAATGAACAAATGATTTCAAACATGATGGTCTGTGTTGCTGAATCCAGAGATTCCTGAGGGAATAATATTTAGTGAAAATGTTTAAGAACTTCCTGTCTGTTCATCAACAGTTTGTCTATCCATGGTGTTAATAACATAGGGAGTGACCTCATGCTATAGTTAATGATATCTACAAACTGAAGCTTTAGTTCCATATTGATAATTAGAACCCTTATAATTCAGAATATTTTTATTCATACTTCACTGCACCTTTTTTTCAGTTCAATGAAGCTATATTTGTAATATAAGTCAATCACTGCAGCTTAAAGATAGTCACAGAAAGTCAATAGGAAAACTCTTTGATAAGAGAATTTTCCAATGGCACATTAACAGTGGGAATCTGTACCCATATTTCTACCTTCTATGTGAGCTGGTGTCCTCTGTCATTGAAGAAGTCATTTCAGCAGTATCTACTTGGGTAGCAGTGGGCAGAAAAAAGATCTGAGTTACTAAATTTCATGAGGTTTACTGTGGGAAATTACAGAATATTATGTTGTACACCTTTAGGAAATAACTACTTATTTCTGTAGTTCTGAGACCCTCATACTCCTCCTCATGGAAGGGGATGCCACAGGCAATAAACAACTAGCAGAAGAAAGGCACTCCTCTAGTGAGACTGTCTTCTCCCACCTGGCACGCTGAGTGCATAGGAGCAGTTTTTCCACTGATCCCTGTGAGTCAACTCTCTTAGTCACTTTGGGTAAATTTTCTTGTGTACCAAGAAATGACTGATAACTAGGAGTAATGAGCTGTGATGCAAAGCAGAAGTATGGTCAGTGATAAGACACCCAGAGTCTATGCAGTCATCAGTCAGGCTGAGTATCATAGAATCATAGAATCAAAGAATCATAGATTCACAGAGTAGTTTGGGTTAGAAGGAACCTTTAAGATCATCTAGTTCCAGCCCCCCTGCTATAGGCAGGGACATCTCCCACTAGACGAAGATGTTCAAAGTTCCATCCAGACTGGCCTTGAATGCTTCCAGGAAGGAGATATCCACAACCTCTCTGGGCAACCTGTTCCAGTGTCTCACCACCCTCACAGAAATGAAATTCTTCCTAATACCTAGTCTAAATCTACCATTTTCTACTTTAAAGCTACTTCTCCCTATCCTGTCACTACCTGCCTTTATAAAAAGTTCCTCCCCAGCTTTCCTTGTAGGCCCCCTTCAGGTACTGGAAGGCCACTATAAGGTCCCCTGTGGCCTTCTCTTCTCTAGGCTGAAGAGCCCCAAATCTCTCAGCCTGTCCTTGTGGGGGAGGATCTCCAGCCCTCTGATCATCTTTGTAGGCCTTCTCTGGATCCACTCCAACATCTTGATGTCCTTCTTGTGTTGGGGATCCCCGAACTGGACGCAGTACTCCAGGGGGTTCTCACGAGAGCAGAATAGAGGGTCAGAATCACCTTCTTCAATCTGCTGGTCATGCTTCTCTTGTTTCAACCCAGGATACAGTTGGCCCTCTGGGCTGCAAGCACACATTGCCAGCTCAAGTTGAGTCATTCATCAGCCAACGCTCCCAAATCCTTCTTATCAGGGCTGCTCTCAAGTCATTCTCTGCCCAGCCTGTATCTATACTTGGGATTAGGAATATGAGTTGATCATCCTTTCTCTGGATATCCTTTAAATTACCAATGTTTACCATCTATTTTTCATGGTGTTTTTCAGCTTACAATGTCAGTAGTCTTCCTGAATCCTCCAGCTCTCACAATGTTGATAGTGTTTTTCCTTATGATACCTTTCACAGCTTTAGCATAGACATTAGGGTGAACTTTCTCATACTGTAACAGTAATTAGATACAAAAAACTGAGCCAAGTTCATACAGCAAGGACAACCAAATGGACAAATTCCAGAGTTTCTGCTACTGTAAATTAATGCATAGACTTTGAGCAAGTACAATAACAGAACTCTAAGGTCTTTAGAATTTGTAGCCTCCCCTTTTGCACTCCCTTTTCCTTAAGCAGTTAAGGAAAGGGGGAAGTTAAAAGGTTGAGCTGAGTTCTGTGATTAGGCGGAAGAGTATCTCAATGAAGAACTTAGCAGAAGAACAAAAGTTTTATTACCAAAGTAACTAATATAAACTTAACCTAAGATCAAAATGATGTATCTCATAGTTGTCTTTGTGAATTGTTTCTACAACTGAAATTGCAGGAAACTGTCATTATGAATCAGAAGACAGGAAAGTAGCTTCATCTGTTTAATGTTGATACGAAAAGGTACTGACAAAAACTATATGGAGAAGGGAAGAGCACTGTTAAGGAACTTTTAAACTGATGTTGCTAAGTTTAGTATTTTAGAAACATGAATTTTATACATGCTGATAATAGTGTTCCACAGGAATCTGCATGGCTCTACAGTATGCTTCAGAGCACAATCAGGTGAAACAATTGTAGCTCATACAGCTTTAGGTTTCACTGCATGTATAATAGTAGTGGTGTTGTTTTGAGTCTGTCCTTGAGGACTCAGTTTGGCAGTAGAGCATACCCAGTTAAGCTCAGGCAACTCCACTCTGTTGTATTTCTACGGATACTTGAACTAAGCCATGTAAATCTGTCTGTGATAAATCACAGGCTGCAATCACATCTTTGAATGTCATTGTTATGTGATACGTATTGATTAAAATCTTAATAATTTCATGATTGTGTACAACATTATCCTGCTTTCTTAATAACAAAATTGTTCTGAGCGCAGCAGAAATACAAAACGTTTGCACTGTGCTTTATGGTCATGGTAAAGCAATACGCTTCTTGTATTCACCTTCTCACTGTAATGGTATAAAAGATATTTCTGCTATTATAGTAGGGGACATAATATACAGCAAAAGTCAGTTGGTGGGGAGGAGAAGTTGGCTGCTGTTCCCTAGTGGAAACATGCTTTGAAATCAGAAAATTGCAGCCATCTAAGCAGTGAGATGATGAAACTATATGGTGCTGAATCACAGCCTTACAGTTTGCTTTCCACAATGCAGTGAGCAAAATGCCTGTAATACACCCCCTGAGAGGTAACTAAAGAGTCTCCTCACAAACGGTGCGATCAAAAACCAATTGTCTGGCAATGTATGCTTGGAAAATAAAATGAACCTGTGTGTAGGAGTAGTGGTACTGCTTCTAGTAGTTTAGTTAGGAAGGCTCTAGGGACTTCAGCTCTTTCTTTAGCATCTGTATAGTCCTACTCTGAACAGGTTTGCCTTGGCCTCTGTTTCTGTAACTTATTACTGAGGGCTTCCCAAGGACAACAGGGTCAGGTCTTCTTGTAAATGAATGTTCCCTGTGGGACCCATAATGAAGAGACTGTTAACTAATTATCGGTCTGTTTGGAAGGCATTCATTTTTTAATTGACCTCAAAGCACTCAAGGAACAAAGGAAATCTGATGAAAGATGATTTGGGTCCAGGGCAAACAAATGAGTCATTTTCTTTTATAGGGTAGTTGCACATGTTTATTAGAGCCCACTGGACATGCAAGTTTTGCAAGCTCAGTGTTCCAGTGATTAAAACTAGGGGAGTTATTTCTGACAACGTAATCTGTATGTTACAGACAGCTTTCCCTCCCTTCTGTCAGCTGCTGTCGTTTTCTGTACAAATACTGCTTCCATCACTTGACAGGCCAACATTACAAAGGAATTAATTTAAATCATAATCTGTAGCCTTTCACTTTAAGTAAGAAAGTTTGATTCTATGATTTGAATGTCAGGTGCAATTTTAGAGAGGCTGCTTGCAAGGCTGTTATACCCCACAGAGGAGATAATTACAAATTCAGAAGAAGCTCTGGGACTTGGTTAGAGATCAAGTTTTGCCCCAAAAAATGTTTTCATTTTCACTATTTGAATGATGGCTAAGGTGATGATAAGGTGATAGTGTTTATAACTTAGTTTTAACTGCAAAATAATTATATTGTTACTGTTTTAGATATTTTGGTCTTTTTTTTCAGTTTAATATAATTGTGAGTTAAATTATTCAATGATAGCATTTTCTTTTCACATATATAAGTGACAGGAGGTGGAAATATTGGAAGAAAATTGTTTTCCAGACTAGAAAAATTGATAATGTGGTCATAAAGAGTTCTCCTAAGCTCCACATTTCACCAGTGGAGCACTTAAATAATTGAAAACTTTGAAAAGCAGGTGTGCAGAAACATAAATCACCAATGCAGGAAAAGATCAAAATCTCAAAAGAGTAGGTAAGGAATAAAGGTGAATGAGAGTTCCATTTTTTTTATTATTATTATTTTACTAATCATGTTTTTAAAAGTAACTGAAAAAAAAAGTTGGATAAATATTAAATCCAGAAACAAAACTGCAGCAAATCCAGAAAACTAAGAGATAAGAAGCTCTGAGTGATATAGTAAATTATACTACTTTGTCCACAGAGGACTGAATATGAGCAGGTCTGAAGCAGATCTATGAAGGCAATTTTCGAATTGTAAAAAAACTTAGTTGATAAGGAAGCCTGATCACATTAATCTAATTGGCAGTATGAAGGAGGGGAAGCGATCTTTAATTCCTTCTGACTCTATTAATGCCTACAGTGACCAAATTTGAAAGTACACCTTGAATTTACCCATATTATTTATTAACTTCCATTCATTACTGGACTTAAGAAGCAGTATGACTGTATGTTTCCATTCTCACCAGTCCTACAGTTTGTCCTATCATGCTGGGGCCAGTACTCTTTAATGTCTTCATGAATGACATTGGCAGTGAGGTTGAGTGCACCCTCAGCGAATTTGCTGATGACACCAAGCTGTGGGGTGCAGTCAACATACCAGAGGGATGGGATGCCATTCTAGACAGGCTTGAGCAGTGGGCCCAGGTGAACCTCATGAAGTTCAAGAAAGGCAAGTGCAAGATCTTGCACCTGGGTCGAGGCAACCCCCATTACCAATACAAGCTGGGGGATGAAAGGATTGAGTGCAGCCCTGCCAAAAAAGACCTGGGGGTACTGGTGGATGGGAAGCTGGATATGAGCTAGCAGTGTGCCTTTGCAGACCAGAAAGCCAACCCTATCCTGGGCTGCATCAAAGAAAGCATGGCCAGCAGGTCAAGGGGGGTGATCCTGCCCCTCTACTCTGTGCTGGGGAGGCCTCACCTGGACTACTGTGTCCAGATGTGGGGTCCTCAGTACATGAGACTCATAGACCTGCTGAAGCATGTCCAGAGGAGGACCACAAAAATGATCCATGGAATGGAACTATGAGGACAAGCTGAGAGAGCTGGGGCTCTTCAGCCTGGAGAAGAGAAGGCTCCAAGGTGACCTGGTAGTGGTCTTTCAATATCTAAAGGGGAGCTACAGGAAAGAAGGGGACAGACTCTTTAGCAGGGTCTGTGGTGATAGAACAAGGGGAAATGGTTTCAAGCTTAAAGAGGGTAGATTTAGGTTGGATATAAAGAAAAAATCTTTTACAATCAGGGTGATGAGGCACTGGAACAGGTTGCCAGTGATGTGTTTGATGCCCCGTCCCTGGAGACTTTCAAGGCAAGGCTGCATCAGGCCCTGGGTAACCTGATCTAGCTGTGGATGTCCCTGTTCATTGCAGGAGAGTTGGACTCAATGGCCTTCAGAGGTCCTTCTAAGTCTAAGGATTCTATGATTCTGTAGACGAAACGGTATCATAACAACATGGTAAAACACTCCTTTCTCCTTCTTTCTTTTCCTTTCCTATACAATTAGGATAGAAACTATTACATACTGACTGCCTCAGAAAGAATTGTGGGTTATGTAACATGCTGTGGGGACATCAAACTGCAATATATATTAATATAAAATACGTTTCATTAAATGTTTTATTGCACTTCAAAAAAACATTGTAGTACAATTACCAAATTCACCTGTAGATCTTGCCAGTTTGGATCGTGTGATGACAGGTGTGAGATTATATCGTTAATAAAACTGAAATTGAATACTGAATATCTGAATATTGGAAGATGAATTTCAAGTTGGAAACTGATTTGATTTACATAACAGGACATAAAAAGAGATATGTGGATCACCATCTTTAGTTGGAAATCGTAGTTAGAAGAGTTATGGCAGGTTGCGGGTAATTGCTGAGTTTGTACTTGTTTAGTCTGAAAAAATGCTGGTAGCTACATTCTGTCACAAATGGTGATGACACACAGTTTACCGCAAGGAGAACCTAGTCAGCTACATCCAATGCCACTTGTGCCATCAAAATCTTTGCTAAAATAAGCATGTGTTTTTAGACCATATGAAATTTCCCAGGGCAAGAATTGGTACATTAGCTGTGAGCACATATTCAGCCTGCAAAATACTTCATGTGGGTAAATACACAAACCAGTGATTAAACTCCTTTCATACTAATAGAACAATATATTACAAAATACAAATGTTAAATGGTCCTGTTCAGGGAAGTAGAGGAAGCACAATCAAATATAGCCTGCAGAGTTATTTCCAATCCAAGCAGATTCTATCACAGACATGCACAAAATAAGGAAAATTCCAAATTAGAGCACACATTTCTTAAAATAAACAAAAATCTACTTTTGTTTCAAGAAAATCACGACTGCTTTTATTTTTATAAGGAATGAATGTCTATTCTAACAAATTGGATGTTATAGAATCACTGAATCACAGGGGTTGGAAAGGACCTCAAGATCATTGAGTCCAATACCCTGCTAAAGCAGGTAGTCTACAATAGGTCGCACAGGTAGGTATCCAGACAGGTCTTGAATATCTCAGTGTAAGAGACTCTACAGGCTCTCTGGGCAGCCTGTTCCAGTGCTCCATCACCCTTACCATAAAGAAGTTCTTTCACATGTTAGTACAGACCTTCAAGTTTTACAAGTTTTAGGCCATTACTCCTTGTCCTATTGCTAACTTACTATGTTTACTAAGAATAAACAAAAAATAGTAATCATTCCTTTTAAAAAGCAAATTAGGGTTACTCGTACAGAAAAAGTGCTTTGTCAGTGAGTTTCCATTCACCATTTCCAGGAAATGGCCCAAGATTTTGCCAGATTGTCGGTCTTTGGAGCCTACAGCCACTCATGATCAGTAAAAACATGATAGAGCTTATGAGCCTCAAATTCTAAAGACTTCTTTGTTTAGTGCACTTAAATGTCTCAGACTGATCAGAGGACAAACATTCTGTTGCCACAGAGCAAGGGAAATTGTGTTTATTTCATCTGTAATCTGACCTGAGCCTCTAGTGCTGGAAACAGGGGGAGGAAAATGGTGATCTTGAAACAGAATATCAAGAGTAGCACAATTCAATTTCTTTACAAGAAAATTCAGGGAGAAAAACTAGAAATGTAGTTTTAAAAAAAACGTGATTATAAATTAGGAAATTGTGATGAAGACAGGTAATTAGTGCAGATGGTTTAGGAAGACATTGTTAGGAGAGGAAAGCAATGAGTTGACACAGTATTTGTGAGCACTTTATGTAATTGGAAGTTTTTATGTGTCAGCAGTTAACAGCTTCATGAATGAATGAATATCCACTGAATTAAAACAAAGAAACGTAAGGGAAATACGTGCATAGGTAGAAAAAATAAGTACAGCAGAAATCTGAATGAGTTTGTAGTGTGCAAGTTAGATTTTAAAGTAAATTGGATAGTAGCTTTTGTAGTAAAGTAAGACCATAAATAAAATAAAGCAAGAGTAAAATTAATACTGGTACAAAATTGACTGGTTTACTGAATTCAGTATACTTTAATGAGTCATAATATTCAGCATAACATAACATCTCTTGTAGTTTAACCTGGTAGGAAGCTAAATGCCATACAGCCATTCTCTCCCTCCCCTACCATGGTACAGGAGAAAGATTGGAAAAAAGGTAGTACTTTTTGGGTTGAGATAAAGACTGTTTAATAGGGCAGAAAAGTAAAATAATAATAATTATGATTAAAAGAGTATACAAAGCAAGTGATGTAGAGTGCAATTGCTCACCACCTGCTGACCAGTGTAGAGGCAGTCCCCACGCAGCAGTCTCCTCCTCTAGACAGCTCCCCCAGTTTTATTCTTCAGCAAAAAATACACCGAACGGTATGGAATATCCCTTTGGCCAGTTTGGGTCAACTGTCCTGGTTCTTTCCTCTCTCAGTTCTTTGTGCACCCTCAGCGCCTCACTGACAGGGTACCGAGAGAAGCAGGAATGTCCTTGGCTGTTTGTAAGCACTGCTCAGGAACAACTAAAACAGCGCTGCTCAGAAACAACTAAAACATCTCTGTGTGATCAACATTATTCTCATCCTAAATCCAAAACACAGCACCATACCAGGTACTAGGAAGAAAATTAGCTCTATCCCAGTTGAAATCAGACCAATTTCTTAAAAACCTAGACCTACAGCTGTTACTCAGTAAGCACAGTGCCTTGATGATTAGCATTAGTTCTTTTGGTAGTCTGGCCTGAAAATTTTCTGAAAAATAAAGAAAGCCATGTAGAAGAGAAAAAATTAATGGGAAATGAATAGAGGAAATAAAACTGAAAATTATTAAAATTCATGACTGCAACAACACTAAAGGACATTGGCATTGCAGAAAGTGTGAACTACCACTGTGGCTGTAACTGGAAGAGCACATCTTCCCAGTGCTTTCCTAGAAAAGTTCTTGGGTATATGTAGGAAGGGGAGGAGTCAGATGTATGGGTAAGCGTATGTTTATTTAAGCAAGCATACAACACTCCAAAGACACCATATTTCAGCTTTCCTTGTGCTTCTGATGTCTAACAAAAACTCAGAAAATTGTTGTTACTGAAAGGGAAATTCATGTGTCTTAGTATGCTGTCTCCTCAGTTGTTTGTTACTTGTTGAATAACTTCTGTTTAATGTGGCAGTGGCATAGAGTCTAAACCAAGCATTTTTTTGCCACTATCTTTTATGTTTGACAGTAGTTGGCTCATCATTTCCTTCATGCATTGTTTCTGGCTTACATGCATGATCTGAAGAATGGAGAGGAATTATGTTATTTCATTGGGAGAGCATTGCAGGAAAGAATCTTTACAATATTTTGATGGTCACGGAGAATCTTTTTTATATGATGGTTCTTCTGTACATGACTGGGACTTGTAGGTAGTACTGCAGACCAGTAACTGTTGATTAAATGATCCTTCCTAAAGATTTATAGCTGTGAGATTTTTAAATAGTCTTGAGACTGCTAGAAGTCTCTTAGCATTATAGTTCGTATCTTACAAACTATTGCAGAAAAACAAATTAAGTCAGGGTAAATGGGTCAGGGTTGAGGAATGACTGAGCTTCAAATCAAAAGACTTAATTTGGAAACTAAACTAAAAATTGAAATAAAGTGACAGCAAACTCAAGACAGTGTTTATTCTAAGCATGTACAAACCTTTTTTGATGCTGTTTTCAAAATGACGCAGCAGCTAAATGTATTGCACCCCTGGGAAGCATAAACCTCAGGGCCTGATTCTCCTTGCTACATAATAACAATGGTGAACAGTAGTCTTAAAGTAGATATAAATTGCATTTAAATCTTCTTTATGGCTGAGCAGTGATACAAAGGAGCCTTGATATAAATGAGAATCAGGTCCCCCATATTTATTTAACCCCTGGGCTTTGTATATCATTTTGTTTTCACCTCTAAGAGATTTGCAGAGGGATTTTTAATCAGGGTTCGGTGTACAGAAAGCTAAATGTTTTCATTGCTTTACAAGTAGCTTTAATCATACAGGCAGATCATTCTTTTTATTTCTCAGGAGGGAATGGTAGAATTTCCTACCTTTGCACAAACTGAGCTAAATGTTTCTGACACCCTAGTACAGTGTCAATTGGAAATTCACATTTCATGTAATAACAGACCATTTTAATTTCATGAGCTAAAGAATTGGTTTCCACTTGCAAATTGTACTGAAGAAAGCAATATTGTCAGAAGAACTGGCACAGTGCTTCAAGAGATAAATCTATTGAATTAAATAAGAAGCTTTCATTACCTTTTACATTGCATTTCCGTATAACATAAGCATTAATTAAACTCTTCATTGCTTTCTCCCATTCAGTGGAGCATTTGCTTGATCTGACAAGAAATGCTGTCCAAGAAAATATGTGGCACCCAAACACAATCATTAAAATACACTTACTCAAACAGAAGGGAAGGAAAGGGGAAAGGGGAGAATGTTTTGGTGCATTTGGACGAGTGAAACCTACCTACAGAAATACATAATTTATGATTTTTGAGTTTTGATAGCAAGAAAGCTCTGATGGCTTGTAGCAGGTCATCTCATGAAGTATTTTGAACACAAAGAGAAAGCGAGCAATTGTCTTAGGATTTTTAAGTATAAATTTGCTTATGTAGAAGGCTTCTTCAGTTCAAGAATCATTTTCATCTTGAGATATTTCTGAAGTATCAGAACAGCTCTCCAAAGTGTGTCTTTTCACCCCCGTGGGGAGAGCCCGGCTATGGCAAAATTGTTGATTAGCAACAAATTGTATTCAGTGAAGTGGTCAAACCTTAGAGATATCTTTATGTAGCCCACATTCCTGAAGCGAAGGGATATGTATATTGGGTTCTGATGCATTTCCGTCTGTGTTCAAATATTCCTAATACCTTTTTTCTTGCAATTTCAGGGGAACATTTGAGAATCTGCCCTCAGGAGTATACATGCTGCACCTCAGAAATGGAGGACAAGTTAAGCCAGCAGAGCAAACTGGAGTTTGAAAACCTGGTGGAGGAGACTAGTCACTTTGTACGCACCACTTTTGTCTCCCGGCACAAGAAGTTTGATGGTAGGCTGGATATAATTTACTTATTTTCAAGGTTATGGGATTTAAAAGTTGGTGAATCAGAATGAATTCCAATATTCTTTTCTTTGCAATTAGGTATCACATTTGCGGTTGTCAGTTTGGCTAAGATAAGTTACAGCTGCTATGCTTATCAGCCCTATGAGTATTGCCTTTAATTACAATAACATCAAGAATCGGACTGTTAAGTGCCTGCAGGCTTGGCTAATGTTGACAAAAAGATTAGATATGCATAGGGAGGTTTACAATTTTTGTCTCCTGATTTCAAATGCAAAATTTAGGTTTGCAATTATGTTCACTGTTGCAAGATAAACTGTGGATCTGCCATGATTTTTTTGATTGGAAAGCAGTTTTTTTGAACTCTGACTTTTTGTAGCTTTATGGCTGCAGTATTTTCATACATGATTTTCTTGTGATATGTACAGTGTTGTAGAGTACTTCTGAGGCTTCTAAACAGTCAGGCCTCAATTGCTTTTGGGAGGTACTTTTACGCAACCTACTCCAGATTTATTGAACACTTTATTTTTTATTTATTTTTACCCAAATGGAATTGATAAAGACAGTTTTCAGGTTTTATTTATTTCTAATCAGTTTTGTCTGGTCCTCAGCCTTTTTAAGATTTTTGTAAATTTAAGAGTTTCTTGTCATGATTTACTAAATACATGTCTTTAAGAATGAACTCTTTTTGTGGATGTATCCATATTTGCAAGTCACAGTTTATTGAGCTTTTCTTATAAACTGCAGATTAATAAATAGCAAAAGAGTCTCAGAATATTCAGGCATCTTCATCTATGAAAGAAATATGTGTGTGTTGAATATGTCTCTGATAATTTCTGTATATGTATAGATAGAAATGACTCTGGCACTGAGAGGTGTAAATCATCATTGCAAACAGGAAGAGGAGCTGCTTCTTTGCATGG
The DNA here is from genome assembly GCA_024606505.1 of Aquila spilogaster. Classification (NCBI taxonomy): domain Eukaryota; kingdom Metazoa; phylum Chordata; class Aves; order Accipitriformes; family Accipitridae; genus Aquila; species Aquila spilogaster. The sequence continues at coordinate 9,654,772 of JANHGO010000033.1, read as the reverse complement.
AGGTAGAAATCCTACAAACAGGCCCTGTAAAGCTGAAAACAAAAACAAAAATAAAAACAAAACAAAAAAAAAAACAAAAACAAAAAAACAGCCCAGCTAATGGGGCTCATACACATATGTAGGAGAACAGTGGAAATGTTATTCTTGGAGTCAAAAGATTACGTAGAAATTTTGAGATTGCATTCTGAATAAGTGAAGATGTCCCTCACTCCGTGGAATAATTCTGGATCATTCCTTTTATCCTATTAAACATGATGTTTTTTCTAATATTGATTATCTCAATATGACACAGAAAGGAACACAAGTTATAAAAGGAGGGAATGGGAAACGTATAACATGAGGAAGTCCTAGAGCACCAGAGCAAATGCTAGTATAGTTTAGAAAATGTCCCTAGTCTTTGGAAGGACTTGGTGTGGATGGCTGTGCAGTGTCCTGTGCTGTGATGCCTTCAATTTTTAACGTGAATCTCGAACTTCCACGTCCTAAATTTTCAAAACTGTAGTTGTCCTTGAAGAACTTAAAAAAAAATCTAGAACTTGTGTGCAGTGTTACAAGTCTGCAAGCAGAACAGGTGTTTGAAAACATCAGCAGCATTTGCAGGGCTTTCCTTGTTTCATAGAAGGAAAGCAAGAAGATCTCTGGTGTTTGGTGAACAGTACAGTTTAATGAAAATGCTGGGCTTGTTTATGACAGAGTTTGGGTGGTATATTATTAATTTTTAGGCAACATGTGGCATTTTTGTTTTGCAATGAACTTAAGCACATTGTGGCTTTTTCAGTAACTTGAAATGCTGTAAAACCGTTGTCTTTATTGATGGTAGGATACATAGATAAAAGTTGTTGACCTGTCATAAATATTGTATTTGGGGGTTTTTATTGATCTCCTCAATAGGAATTGGATTAAAAAACTATGTGGCTTATCATACATTTTTTAAAGGTAATTTGCAATGTGAAGTCTCAATATTATCGAAGAGCATTTGAATTTTCTGTATAGTTTTAGTATTTTAATAATGTTACAAAACTATTTAAAAGTTGTCACTTGCATGGAAAAACTACTTAGTCTCTCTAGAGGGGCAAACACATTCATGGAAAAAATGCATTTATCTAATAGGTTATCTTTCAACATAAAAAAAAAACATCTAGACATCTTTCAGTTTAAAATGGTATGACACTTTTCATGTAAAGCAAATATTAGATTGCTAGATAACTTTTATATTTTAGTTCTTCAAGATCATCTCTTTTTGTTTTGTTTGTTTTAATTTGGTAGTTCGATTGCGCAAGGAAGTTTTGATGCATGAATCTGCCTTTTGATGCTAGTATACCACAAATAATAAAACAAATACAGCCATTTGTGATCATTCCATGCAAGTTTTGCTCAGGATCTGTTTTATTAAGAGTAGCAAATTTAAGCAATACCAGAATATATGAGCATTTAAGAAGTGCTGAGATAGGGAGCATATTGTGATTGCTCCCTGGAGGAGTTATTCTGAACAAGTGTTGCCACCAGCCTGCATGTTTGTGCAGACATTTATGTTTTGTAAACTCTTAAAAGTGATGTGGAAGTTCTTGTTGATTTTTGCAATTCTGCTGTACTAGGCACGTTTTACGATAATACTAATTTTCACAATGTAAGACTTCCTAGCAGTGTACGAACTCTGTGTTGAATTATGATCTGATCTTTGTGTGTCTTGCCTCTCTTATCTTGCAGTAGTTTGGATTCTCTATCATTTACTTTCTGTTCCTCATTCATATACTTAAGTACAGGTTAGATGATTTTCTGATTTCCTTTTTGAGAGCTAATCTAAGGTCTGCTTTCCCTTTCAGGGCTTTGCCCCTGATTACTATTCATGAACTAATTTTCATCAATGAAACTCATTCTACTGTAGCTTAACGATTGCCTCTTTAGCCTCAGGTCAGTCACATAATCTTACACAGAATCACAGCATTGCTGAAATGGGAAGCCATCTCTGGAGGTGGTCTAATCAGTGTACCCCAGGGTCAGACACTGCAGATTGCTCAGGACCGTGCCTACATGGATTTTGAGTATCTCCAAGGATAGAGATTCCACAAACTCTCTGGCAACCTGTGCCAGTGCTTAGTCACCCTCACTATGAAAATATGTGTCCCGATGAATTAATTTTCTTAATTAACTTGATATTTTAATTCTATTTATAACTTTGTGCCCATTGCTTCTTGTCCTTTCACTGAGCTCTCCTGATCTCTCTCTTCTTTACTCTCAAAAGCAATTTATACACATTAATAAGATCCTCCTGAATCTTCTTTTCTGTAGGCCGAACAGTCCAATTCTCTGCCTCTTCTCGTATGTGAGATAGTCCATTCTGTAATAACTTTACTGGACCTCTGCTAGACTTGCACCCAGATATCCATTTCTCCCTTGTACTGGGAGCCCAAAACTGTACCCAGAACTCCAAGTGTGACCTCACTAGTGCTGAGTAGAAGGGAAGGTCCTAAATGTCATTTCTAGGTAACTTTTTTATTTTATTTTACCTGAAGTACAGTACTTTACAAATGTCTCTAATAAATAACATCTGGAATAACAGTACACAAGAATAGCTAAAAATGAAATTATTTACAGAGAACTTTAGAAACTACTAAGTGTTTTGGAACCAGTTACATGCTTTTCATTTTAGGTGTCCATTAGTTCTTGCAACCTAAAGCCCTGTATGATATTATTCACTTCTTACTTATTTGAAAACAACATTTCTAAGGGAATGTTATTGTAGTGTGACTTTTAATTGCTCCATTGCTCCAGATCAATTTTTTTCTAAATGTTTTATTCCTCATAGTATGTGTGGTTTTGAGGTATTTGATAGTCAAAAATCTGACAATAGTGTTTCTCATTTGGTTTGTAGGAATTTAAGAATGATCAATGTGAATTAGTGTAAGTCATTACTCAACATAATACCCAGTGCCACTTTCTTCTTGGCTAAACCATATGTGCAGCTGTTTACATATCTGTATCTGAGGTCAGTCTGTATTGCCCATGTCTGGATACTCACCAGTGCATTGCTGTATTGCATAGTCATTTCCAAACATTCAGTATCTAGAGTTTCACTGTTGGGTGAATGAGGATCCAGGGAATCTCCTCCTGATAATCTTTCCTAAGAAAGCCTTGAAATTATAAAAATTCCTATAAAATAGTAAGTGATGGATTATCTCAGCAATGGGAGATACAAACTCTTCCAAACTCAAGGAAAAACAAACAAACAAAAAAACAACAACCTTTGCACAGGCAGGAAATACACAGGAAGTGAGGAGTGATAGCAGATTTTTCATCCAACTAAAGTCTGAGAGTAGGACTAATTCAAATGACCAGACATGAAGCCATCAGCTGTTTCCTGTTCCCAGCAAAAGATAAGCAATCATGCTCTAATTCCTAGGCTCCCACTGCATACCTCAAAGCAGCTTAATATATATTATGCTCCCAATGTAGTTATAATAGCATCATCTTATTATCAACAATTCCCTTGCATAGTGGCATTGCTGAGCAGCTGTTTCACAGACAAGCCAATTCTTTTAAGAACTGCTCCATCAGCAGCCCAAACCAGCCCTACCGGAAGGTTTTGACATGAATGTTAATGAGGAGACAAGTATCTGTTCAGTGACATTTTCTCACTAATCCTTTGAATAACTGTAGGAAAATTATAGAAAATAAAATTATTCAAGCTTAATTGATCTGACCCTGATAAAAGAGAGTCTGTCTCCTCATTCTCATTTAAGAAGGATAGGAATCTTGGCAATGGCGCTAAAAATGCAAGAATGTGTAAGAATAGCTGTCATGAACTTGAATGGTTATAGATAGCCTTCAGCAGAATGTATGAGGCATGATGCCATGGAAGGAAAATAACTTCAATAGCATAAGAATTAATCTGCATCTGCATTGATCTATCTCACAGGGGTCATCATTTCCCATCTATTTTCTCCTCCTTCTTCTTCTTCTTTTCTTTTTTTCCAGTTGAGGGAAAACAGCAATACATACCCATTAGTGCTACTTTTATTTCTTTGTCATTACCAGAAGTTGAAGTGTAAATTAAAGAGCAAAAGAAAATTTCAAAAGTAACCTACCAAAACAATACCTGCAAGAGTAGCTAGCATCACAGAAAGTATGTGTTCCCCTTTCTCTTCTTGCACAATTTATGGAAGAACTGGGGAAAAAAAATAGAGTGTAAGAATCTTTCCTTGATATGGGAGGTGGCAAAAATGTGTTTTATGAAGTGTCTTTCCAACAAAATAACTCTTAAATGAGAAAAACTTTTGCAGAAAGGTATATCTACCCAGAATAAATTTGACAGAAAAGGGAAGAAAACAAGGGAGATGTTTGAAGTCAGAATATATTGAGATTCAGCTGCATGGACAATGTAAACTTTCTGGCCTTTGCCCTTCCTCCCATCCTTTCTGCTAAGCCTGTCATACCAGCTTAGGCCTGCCTCATGCCTGAAGCTTCAGTGATATTCATGAACTTCTGCAGAGGAGTGTGAAACCAGCAGGACTCCATTTGCACACTTGCTGTCATGGTGTGCAGGTAAAGCATGGACTTCCAGCAGGACTTTTTTTTCATGCTTTGCTTGCATTGAAAGAGCGTGATTTTCACTTGTGTTTTTTTTTCCTCTGTTTTTTGGAAACAGAGAATCAAAACAGTCTGCCTTTTCCCCATAGCTGTTTGGAATTCAGGAGGCTTCTAAGGTGTGTGGGAACATCAAATAGATACATCATCATCTGTAAACATTATGCATCTACCCGTACTATTCTAGTGCCGCAATGTCTGCAACAGAACATAAGCTTTGCTCTATGAATGCTGTGATATCAGGTATTTTGTTTTTTTAGTTACGGACAAAGCATTGGTGTTTTGTTCCATTTTCTATACGTTACACAATTTCAGTGTCACTTTGCAATATGTTTCCCATTAAATTCTACACCCATTTTGGGACAGGTGGGTTTTTTAAAACTCTACAACTGTAAGGCTGCCAAGGAGTTAGCAGGCCATAATTTCCATATAATTCATCCTATGTTTTAACATTCTATGTAACTTATGCACTTCTCAAACTACAGGCCTTAAAGTTAAAAGCCTAAAAAACAGTAACATCTGCTTGCTTGTAGCATGTAATTGTTTGCAAACCTTTGTAGGACATCTGGTGCAAGTTTCTAAACTTTATAGAGATTTCTGATAAAAGATCCCTTACATGTATTTGACAGGCAACATTCATTTGCATATAAAATTATCTAGACCTGACCTGCTCCTATCAGAATTGATAATAGAGTAATCTCTGTTGCGTACAAACATTTTAGAGTCTAATTCTTTAGGATTCACACTGATATTACTATTTAATATTATTTTATATTTTGTGGTAAAATTTGCCTGTAAACTATGCTTACATTAGATCAAAATAAATTATGTTAAAGATCAGCTGAAAGATGAGAGGCTGCAAGTCTCTGAATCTTGAAAATGAAGGATTGGCCCAGTAGTAAGAACGGTCTCCTGCCAGGGGTGTAAGCTCCTATAACCTGGTCAGGTGCCATGCTGGAAGGCAGTACCATAGAAACTTCTGTCTCCTGCATACTCTCGCAGCCAGAGCAAGTCATTTGCAATGGCTTGCTCTCCCTGCTCTTCTGCATCTTCATGTGCTAGATGCAGCTCAACAGTGGAGCATGCAATCTTCCATCCAGCTGCATCACGTTTATGAAGATACAAGGACAAGCTGCTGCACTGTTCTGGAACACGTGGATGTTGTGCAGTCTCACAATGATCTCATTCAAAAGCATGCTCTCCATGTACAGCCAAACCTGAGTAGGCTTCTAGAGGCCAAGGATTCAGCATTTTTCTTATTAAACAGAAAGCAGAACTTGACTTGTTGAATATTAGAAGCCCACAGTGTAGAATACTTCTGTAGTCAATAGGGAATTATAGACTCAGACCTAAAGTTTACTCAAATAAGTCAGAAAAATCTCTTCATAAAGTGCTCATTTCTCTGTATTGATCTGAGAGGGCATTTGGTTCATGCATAGATACCTATACAGTGGAGGTGAACAATTGTTCACATGAATTCCATTCTGATGAATGCAATGATGATACATCTAAAATACTTCGTGTTTATCTCTTTTAACAAGGCCATACCCTTCCTATTTTCCGTACCATTTTGTGGGAAAAAAAACACTAAAAATACTGAGGCAAGTAAGTACTGTGGTGGTGAGCTATTTTCTTTTGCTGGTTGAAGAAAAACACCTTAAATTCAAATGACATTCATTCTTCACTTAAGCTTTGAATACAATGTGTTTTTAACATTTTACAAGGGAAATTGTTATCTTAATTTAGTTTCCAAGCCTTAAAAATGCTAGCCCATACGTAAAATTACTGACTCATGAGATAATAAAGAACTCTACCTCAAGTCCATAACACTGATGTCAGTCATCAGTATTCAGACAGTCAGCCATCAGAGTCTCTATTACCCTTCCCTGATTCTTGCTCAGACAGTAGGTGTTCACCTGACACACAGCAAGGACAAAATCATTTAGTAAGAAATAAACTGTAAATAACAACCAAGCTTCAAAACAGAGGTACTCATACGTAGTATCAGCACCCTGGATAATAGAAATTGTAGCCTTATCAGCAGGGGTCCCCAGCCCTCATTAAAAGCAGAAATACTGTTTTTGAAATGCATGTCTTGACTGTAATACACTGGCAGTGTTGTCCTTTTGCTGCCCTTCTCTTGTTAATTCTTTCACCTGTGGTATCATGAGAGTACCAAAAAGCTATTCCTTATATCACAGTTAGGAAACATCAACACACAGCTAAAAGGCTATCCTTGCCGAAGAGCTACACTTGCAGTTAAAACCTTAGACATATGTAAAGAAGGAAGGAGGTGAAAACAGCTCATGACAGCAGTGTAGGCTATTTTCAGTCAATAAAATCTCAGCAAGATCATGGCCAAAAAAAAAAGCAACAGGAGATAGTCATTGAGTACTAACTTCAGTGAGTGGGTGCAAAGCCATCTGATTTGATTTCTACTCAGATAAGAGCAACTTGGCTACACAGTACTTACACTATGCTGAGGAGATTCTGTTCTTAAGTAATTTTTCCTTTTTCTCACATTGAAGTATTTTCATAGGGGCAAGCAGCTTAAGGAAGATGTCAACTTATAAATCCTTGTATAAAAGCTGAATCAAGGTTTGGTAGGAGCATGGAGTCATGACTGGATGTCAAAGTGATCTCTGCTCTCTATGAGCTAGCTTCTGAAGCATGTAAGGTGTCAAGAAGGGGAAAATGTTACATGCTATCAAGGCAAAAAGAGTTGATTCCTGTGAATAAATACAAACTGTAAATTTGCTGCATTCTCAGAACAATTAACTAGGCAAGTAATTACTATTTTTCTTTATTACTTTTCAAAAACTGAAAACAATTGTTTTAAGAAAACACCATTAAAATAACTCCAGAAAGCAAGAAGTAAGACTCGAGGATGAAAAATGTATTCCACATCAAGAAAATGCTATACAGAGTTAGTACTGAATTTCAGTATTTTAAGGTATTTTGAAGGATTTGAAATGAATGCTAAAGGTCATTTAAGAGTGAAAAGTCAACTATCTGCATTTAAAAGAGGAAACATTCTTATAAACTATTTTTGAAATTATCTTGTTATTATGCTACAAAGTTTTTGAAATGTATCAGCACTATTAGATGTCCATTTTTAATTTTACAGGTTTCTAATATTAACATTTTCTCATCAATTTTATAAGCAAACATCAAACACTTTAAGGAAATCACTGTTACCACAAAATCTGACCAATCTTGGAGTTTAAAGATATAAACTCTCCTTCTAGTAATGCAGTCAATGGGAATTGTGACATTTCAGACAGAGGAAAGATGTTCCTAAACCAAACAACTTTATCAACTGTTCCCTAGCTGTACTGCATACCCTGGACCACACATGGCATTTTTATTTGTCAATGTGGAACTTAAATACCATCTTTGAACCATCACAGTGGGATAAAAACAGCTTAGAGATAGAGAAGAAATGGAGAGCTCTGTGATGCTAGCAACAGCTGTCAAAATAGGCTAGCAAGGAATAACCAACATCACATAATCCTGTTCCTATTAAACTCTATAGGATTTATTCTTGGAATATCATTAATAAATGGAAATCCTCTAACACATTCCTCCTTACCTACACTTTCAATATTAGCCATCATTTTATCAATACTGATTGTTAAGCCATTTTAAAGATTCAATTTGATCGGTTGTATTGGTTTAAAGAATTTATTTAGCAGATATGCAGTTATACTATTTAAATATTAATTAATCCATGTCTACATCATACTCTTTAAAATTTGTATAAATAGATATACCTTCAAATTTCCATGCAGGGATTTAAACAAATTCATATTCTCTGAAAGATTTTGTGCAAGCTGGAGTTATTTTACTGTGGTATATTCTTTCAGCATCCCATTGCCAGACCAGCTGCTCCAGCAAGCTAAGAGGTCACAGACTTAAAAGTTTGGGATGTAACAAAGTTCTCTGGGGGATAGGAATCCCTACATGACAGCTTCTCTGTTAAACATCAAATTTTCATTAAGTAAATTCATATTAAGAGTTTACAGCTCTTTTATTGGAAATAACACTGCAACAGACATTTTAACCTCCAGTTTATAGTCATAGCATCCTTCTCCTTGAATAACTATGGGAATATCTTCATTATTTTTCACACTTTCATGTAACTAATGTATAGATGTGAGCACTGGAGCAGGCCTTGCCTTATTAAATCTGTACAATCTTGTAAAAGTACTTCTCCTGCCTAAATAAAGTATGAAAATATTGAAGACCTTAGAAAAGTAAAGGAGAAACAACATTTTCAAATGCATCAAGTAATAATACTTCTTGTTGAAGGAAGGTATTGTAAATCTGAGAAATCTGACTGTACCCAAACTCTATTATTGTCTGATTTTATATAGTCCTTTAAAAAAAAAAAAAAAACAAACCACGTAGAATGGACTTGGATTGGAAGGGATCTTAAAGACGTCTGGTTGCAACCCTCTGCCGCGGGCAGGGATGCATCCACCAGATCAGGCTGCTCAGGGCCGCATCCAGCCTGATCTTGAACACCTCCAGGTGTCTACAACTTCTCTGGGCAACCTGCTGCAGTGCCTCACTGCTCTCTGAGTAAAGAATTTCCCTCTAACATCTAACCTAAATCTCCCTTCTTTCAGTTTAAAGCTGTTCCACCTTGTCCTATTACTATCAAACTGTATTAAAAGTCAGTCTCTCTCCTGTTTATAAGCTCCCTTTAAATACTGAAGTGCTGCAATGAGGTCTCCCTGGAGCCTTCTCCAAGCTGAGCAAACCCAGCTCACCCAGATTTTCTTCATACGAGAGTTTCTCCAGCCCTAGTTCAAAGTAATAATTGATCAGTTCTAACAGCAGAGCCAGGGAGACAATACTACTCTTGGCGAGATAATAAGATATTTAACTGCTCACAGGGTAGCCTAAAAGCATAGGGAGTTTCTGGTATCTTACGTACCTACATACTCTCCCATAATGAGGCTATTTTTTAGCTGCTTTCTTTCACATGCAAAGAAATCCATGACAGATTATAAAAATAAGAAAGATTCCGTGATTATGTGCAAAACTGAACAAAGTAGAATGTGACAATGTAATGAACCTCACTAAAAATAGAATTTTACTGGTTCAAGTTTCCAAATATTAAAACCAAAAACTTCCTCCTCTCCTAACATATACTGATTAGGATGATCAAACTCATATGCCTTTACTTAAATTTAAAATCCCATGTGTGAATAAATAAGTCGTAATTTTAAGTAGTCAAGTATTAATTTGTTTATAAGGGCACAATGATTTCTTAAAGTACCAGTCCACATTTGTTTTGGTACCAAAATGGGAAGCTAAATCTCAAAGTTGGACTACGTTAAAAAAAAAAGCCAGCAATACGCACTTGTAGACAGAGGACAGTGGTATCTTGAAGTACATTAGTAAGAGCATTCCCAGCGAATTGAGGGAGGTGTACCTCCAAATCTCTTCTGCCCTGTTAAGGCAACATCTGGAGTGTTACATCTAGTTCTGGACTCCTCAATTCAAGAAAGTGAAGAAACTACTGGAGAAAATCCAGAAGAGAGCTACAAAGATGTTTAGACGGCTGGAACATCTCCCTTTCAAAGAAAGGCTGAGAGACCTAGGACACTTCAACCTAAAAAAGAGAAAGCCAAAAGGGGATCTTATCAATGTAAAGAAATATTTTAAGGAAGGTTGTCAAGAGAACGGGCCCAGATTCTTTTCAGTAGTACCCAACAACAGATCAAGGAGTAACAGACACAAACTCGGTGGCAGACTTTAACCTGGCAGACAGGTGCATGTAACCATATGCAGGCCTAATGCAAAGCCTTTGTACAGAAATCATTTGCACTATGAGCTAATGAACACAATCAACCATAGCAAGTTAAAATGGCATTGTGCACATCATTTTTAAAAGTGCAGTTTGAAATAAAGCTGTGTAACTCTATCTTCACTTGTGCTTAGCTTGTGATGTGTATAGTTATACTGCTGATAGATGCATTTTTCTGATGTGATCTAGATTTTTGCTTATGTATCAGTAGGTTCGTACTGAAAGCTTATCACAGTTGTAGCGGTATGCTTAGAAGAAAGTGATTTTATTCATCAGTTTCTAAAGAAGAGCATGGAAGAAGAATGAGGGGACAGTGTTGAGAAAAGGACAGATGAGGGCTGACTGTGCTTTTAGTATGGATTTAGTCTAATGAAAGGAAGGAAGAACACTGAAACTTGGTGGCCCAAGGAAGGTCAGTTTAGTAAAGGTATCTCATCTGGCAGTCTGTGGGTCATTACTGCCTCTGCAGTCAATGGATTTATTTCTTATAAGTTGCAGAATTTGGTATAGTGTCTAAAGGTATGAGCAGGGTAAAGCTATTACCTGGGGATTGTTTACTGGCAGGAGGTTTTAATTGTTAAGCATTACACAGTAGGTAAATTTGCCTTCCTCCTGGCACCTGCTTTTACTCTTCCACTCAGAAGAGATTTCAAAGGGAAGGATATATCAGTAGTTAAGCTTTCAAATGCACAGCTTGAAAGGAAACAATTCCAGCACTGCATTAAAAAAAAAAAAAAATCCTGATTTGACTAAAATTTCTGAATGTCTTAATCTCTTTAATTGGCATCTCTAATATTGTTTTTTATAAACTGACTAAACAGGAAGTGTATTATTATCCAGGCTGGCAATACTGCTATCAGTGCTTTATGTTTTGTTTTCAGTACTTTAAGCGTGTCCAACAAAGCTACAATCCATATTAAAGTTATAACTAGCAGTGATCTGAGAGGCTTTCAACATAATATCTGGAATAAAAATAAATGTTACAGGGTGGGGAAAAGCACAAGCCCACTGGGCATTTATGGGGAAGATTTGTATGCAAAAGAAGGTATTTCTGAAATCCTGTTGATAATACATCTGTTTATTTTCACATGAGCATGAGCAGTACTGAAAAAACTCAGAAGTTAACATTATGACCAGAGATTATTTCTGGTTTGTTACTTATAATGCCTCTAAGAAAAGATTTATATATTTTACTTATTTTTTTACATAAAAAGATTAATTGCTTTTTAGGTGCTGTACCACTCTAGGCATATTGCTAACAAGATAATTTTTCTCCTAGCTATAGAGTGCTCAGATAAAAGCGCAAAACAAGGCATCTTAATTATTGATATGTTTTTAAAGATAAAAAAAATACATAATTTATTTAAAATAATACATTTCCAGATTAAAAAAAAAAAGTGATTTAAGTGACTTTTGCTAGCTGTGATTTTACAAAGTACTGCCTCTTTATGAATGAGACATTAATTTTTCTTGAATGCAACTCACATGCATGATCTCAGTGTTCTTAGGTATTGGTTCTTTTTTTCCCTTAAATCTCCTTTTGTTGCTGCAACCTTACACATCCTTCACATTTGAAACTGCCTTCTTTAATATTATGAATATTATGAGTTTAACCATGACGAGCCTTAATTTTAGATGTTGAAGCTTAAGATCAAGGTCACCTTACTGTGATGATCACACATACCACCAGCCACTTCTAATTCAGCTAAAAACTTTTAGCTTGTTAAATTGGCAAAAAGGGCTGTAGTTTCTTTTGATAAAAGAAAGGGGAGTGCTGTTGTTTAACCCAGCAGGCAACTGAGCCTACACAGCTGTTCACTCGCTCCCCTGCAGTGGGATGGGGAAGAGGGTTAGAAAAAGGTAAAACTCATGAGTTGAGATAAAATCAATCTTATAGAAGAGAAAAGGAAGGTAAAATAACAACAGTAATAATAGAAGAATATACCAAGCAAGTGGTGTGCAATGCGATTGCACCCCAGGTAGTGGCTTCTCCTCACCTCCCCAGCCAAGTCTTCTCCATTTTAGTATTCAACATGAATTCTTATGATATGGGATATCTTTTTGTCCTGTTTGCATCAGCTGTCCTGGTTCTGTCCTCTCCCAGCTCCTTGTGCACTCATAGCTCCTCACTGGAAGGGCAATGCAAGAAGCTGAAACGCACTTGACTCTGTGTAAGCCCTGCTCAGCAGTATAACTAAAACGCTGGTGTGTGATCAACATTATTCTCATCCTGAATCCAAAATGCAGCACCACACTAGCCACTATGAAGAAAGTTATCCCAGCTTGAACCAGAACAAGCAGAAAGGGTGAGCAAGAGAAATGCAAAAATTCAGCAGTGTAGCTATGTGTGTGGCAAGTAACTTCTGGACATAAGTACAAAATAACATCAAGAATATGATGAATTTAAAAGATATGAAAGTTTGAAAATAACATGAAAATTCAGTACCTGAGTGTTTACACTGAACAGCAACATAAAAACATCAAAGTAGATCAAAGTAGGTTTCAAACTCTTAGAAAAGGGCCATACTCTTCTTGTACCAATTCCTTACCACTTAGCCTGTTACAAAGACTTTGACTACGCAGCAAGACTGCACACTATCAAATTCACTAATAGACCATCTATGAACAAGTGCAGCAAGTTTTGCACCAGCTAAAAGGCTTTTTCTCAGCTTTTGTTTGCAAAACATGTGCGAGTTAATGGAGTATCATGTTTATATAGTGCTAGGGCATTGACCTGAAGTCTCTTAAGGAAATAGATCTACGTTTCACCTAGATATACTGTGCTTTACAATGGAAACAGCTCACATTTTCTAATAAGATGGTAATGTTATTTGTTCATTAAATAATGGAGGTGAATTACTGCTTTTCTGTACCTGAATCTTTACTATCTGTAAATTACTGAGTTGTTCCTTCTTGGAGAGAAGTTATCTTCCAAATATAGGTCACATTTATTTGTTTGCTGGCTTATGTTTTGAGTAAATATGAGCAGTTCAGAGTTAACAATAAGAAACCTGATTTTTATGACTGCAGGAGGGAGAATAATCTGGTTTTCCTTCCCAAGTGCTCAGTGCCATTTCAGAGGGAAATTGGGGAATGCTTCAGAAATAAACTAAGTTTTTTAGGAAGTCTATACAGAAGAATAATTCAAAGGCCATATTTTGTGTCAATAATTTCAGAATCATTCTTTCACAAAGATAGAGAACTCATAATGATGTTGTCAATCTATCATACTTAACTGTTTAACATAAAACATGCTTTTGGACTGTCAGGTTTTTCTGTTAATATTGTTAGGTAAGATACAAAGAAAGGTTGAAAATGGATTAGAAATCAATTGATAAATGAGTTATTCTGAATACCTTCCCCTGCACCATTCACTATCAAAAAAATGTAGTTCTCTCTAGCCACAAGGAAGGACATCACACGTATTATTCACAGGGCAATAAATATGCAAAGGACTGTTTTTCCGGCACCACAGGGATAGAAATCATATAAGTTAAATGAGAATGTAAATCCCCATAATCTTAAACCTTTGAACCTGAAGTATACTCATTCATTCTTTCAAGTAATTTGACCTATCCAGATTTTAAGTTTTTCTCTGTGTGACACTCTTAGACATTTTTTCACTCCATGTATCTTAATTTCGCTGTTTATATTTTCTCTTTAACATTTGCAATAACCAATCTTGATTTAATTACAGTTTTGGAATTTCTCTGTGAGCTGAATATTTACATACCTTTAAAGATGATGAAGAAACTGAGGCACATAAGGGCAATTTGAATTTCTTGGGGCCGCTCAGTTCAGTGGCAACAGAATTGCAAGCAGAACAAGGGCTTCTTTCCATTTGCCTCATCTTAGATAGACCCTCACCTTTCTTTACATTAATACTATGAAGTTTCCAGAGGAAGTCACAGTTGTTCTTGGTTTTCACTGATCCAAGCTTGTTCTGTAAGTAACAATTATTTTATCTTACAAGTTATATTTTCTGTTATAGTCACTTTTTGTTTCTTTTTCACAAATTCTTTTCTGTTCAGGTTTTCAGTGTAAAAATATGCAGACCTGTACCCAACATGCAGAGAATGTATCATGCTGCTATAGAAGGTTCTACTGTTTTACCATATCAGTCTTTTGCCTTATGAATGAAATTGATTTTCCCTTGCTGCAACACCATGTTTCACATTCACATTACATTTATTACCCTCAGGTCTTTTTCCCCAGATGTCCCCATTGAATTTTTTTTCTCTTTCTTTTAAATGCATTCACTTATGTTTTTCTAAATAGAACCTAGTTCATTACTTACTGCCAATTTTTATATTCAGTCACTACTGGCTTTTTGTCTTCCCTCGGTATTAGAGATTGCAGAACCTCTCATTTTGGAAGCATATACAAATTTAATTAATGGGCTGTTCACTCCTTCTTTCAGGTGATTAATAAATGATTCATTTGAGAAGAACGTGCATTCTTTATCTGACACAAGCTCTTTCAGATGTACTACTAACATAAATAATTGGACTGCTGAAATTCTGCCGTACCCTCTCATCATTGATCTTCCAAAACAACAGCGCTCTCATTGTATCAGATTTCTGCTGTGCAACTTCATGCCAGTTTCCCACAGCCTAAGTGGATCACTGAACCCCAGTTATTTATCAAAGAAAGGCTGCCTTCTTCTTAGGATCTGTAACCAAATTGCACCAGATTTGTGGCCATCTTAAATTCAGTGTTCATAAAATCACTTAAGGTTGGCTGGCAATAAAGTTGTTTCTGTGTTATTACTGAACTGACCTCTGTTTTGTCTGTCCCCCTGGGTGCTGCACTGCCTATTAAATCTCTAGAACATTAGATAACTACTCATCCTTGGTTTGTTCAATTTTTCTCCAAAATGAACAATAAATTCATTTGTTATTTCAATAGAACTGGATGGATTTTGTTTTAACTACTAAATTATCTCCAATGCACCATTGTGTAGTGAGCTAAATATAAATCATTTATATTAAATTTCAGAATATCTTGCAGCACTTCTTAGCTACTAAATAGAACCCCCGACTGTAGGCTCTGCAGGTAGAAACTTCAACTATAATTTCCCTGAAATAATTTTTTCAGTTCCAAAGGTTTTGTATTTACCTTATTTCTACGCAGAACAATAGTTGTTTTCTGTTTTTATTTTTTAAAAAAGGCTTTTCATGTCATACCTATCAGTGAACAACTGTTGAGCTCAGTGATGCCTATTTAGTTCTCCTCTAAAGTTTATATTTATTCATAAAGGTGCTGCCTTTTAGGCTGGCTACAGATGGTATGATGCTTTTTTATGGCGCATGCGTGATTTCCAAAAGCAGCCCATGACTTTCAGGAGAGGAATAAAAGTATCATTTAACAAGACATGCTCTTAGTAAAAATATATTTTATGGCAGGTTCTAGCTTTTGCTCTTTCCTCCTTCTTTCTGGCTTTGCTGTGCTATTTGTCCTCCAGGAAAGCATGCTGATATCACAGATGCTGAAAATAACTATTGCAAGTCCTCAGGACAAAAAGTAAGACCAGACATGAAATCAGTCCTATGGTTAGAAATATTTAGGAAGAAAATATATAAGCAACAAAGCTGTAAAAAGGCCTGTATTCTATGTATTCAACCAATGACAAAATGATAGGATATCTTCAAATTCTACAAATATGCTTAGGTCCATTCCTTCCACTCTAAACATATGGTGTCTGTAATTAGCCTAGCACCTGCCTGTACAGAACTGAATTCTGAGCTATCCAGCATCTTACAGCTAAGCTCTCACAGAACTGATGGAAATCAGGATGTCATCTTCAGGCTTTTTTCTTGAAATACATCTGCAGAGAATACAGAGTTAAATGTTCCTATATTCCTTACACAAGTACTGCTAGAAGATAGCTTATTAGCAAAGTGATTGATTTATGCTTTGACCTTTACTGTTCAGTAAGTGATCTGTTTCTCTTTGCCTTTGGAAGAAAAAAAAAGTGCATGCCTAACAAAAACAGCCACAATTTCAAAACTTGTTGTTTTAAAGGGAAAAATGAAACCTGATATTTGAAAACGCTGCATATGAAATATAGTTCTAAGAATGGTGGTATTGACAAAAATACTAATAGTAATTACTGCTAATATGCCTTTTATGTGACCTTGAAATATTTCTGAAATGTATATTGTGTATAACCATATACCCTTGTAAACATGATGTTATTTATTCACAGAGAATTGCAGTAAATAGTGCTTTTAATTGGATGTCTCATAAACTACATTTAGAACACCTGAATAACTTTGAAAACACTTTCTGTTTAACACTCAGTATTTAAGTATTTCATATTTTGTTTTCACATTAAGGTTTGTTTCTGTTAATAAAAGCCAACCCCTAAGATGTGGAGGTATTTAAGAATTGAATATTTTTATTATTGCTTATTAAACTGCCAGTACAGTCTTGTAGTACATGCTGCTACATCCCTAAAAACACTGCTCTGGAAAAAAAAAAAAAAAAGAAAAATCAATGATGTCCTGAAGTGCAGCAGGTGCTGGTTGTGTCATTTCAACATCAGTTTGGGGTTCAACAGCTTTGCAGGACTGAGATTGTCAGTTTGCAGGTGTTAAAATTAGAAGACTGTGAGGCCAGCTGCATTCAAGCACTGTGAGTGTTCACGGCAGGCATTCAAGGGCAAATCATGCTTGAACAACCTGATTGCCTTTCCAACAAAATGACTGGCTATCTGAATGAGAGAGGAGACATGGAAGTAATATACCTTGACTTTGGTAAGGCTTTTGATGCTGTCTCCCACAGTGCTCTCCTTTTGGTTGTTGATGAAACCTGGACAGCCTTATCTAACTGCTACGTAGGTAGAAAATTGTCTGGACTGTCATGCTCAAAGGGCAATAGGTGACTTAATGCCTGGAGGTCAGTGCTGGGGCCCATATTTTCCAGCAGCATCATGTGATCTCTGTGGTAACACAGAACAGATCCTTTACAAGGCACAAAATTAGGGGGAATGGCTGATGTGAGTAATAACTGAATTTCAGTCCAGAGGCTTATTGAGGGAAATCTGGGTGAGCTTGAAGCCTGCGTCAACAGGAACCTTGAGAAGTTCAATTAAGCTAAAGCAAACTCTACACCTAGAGTTGACAGTCAATATGCAGACTAGAAATCAGTTACCGGAGAAATCTTTACTGAAGGGTCATAGAGGATGCCAGGCTGAATATAAACAGTGGGCTTTTTGCCTCATTGTGACAAACCCATGTACTGAGATATATGAGGAGGACCACAGCCAGTGGAGAGAAGTTATAATCCTCCCTTGGTGTTGGTGAGGCCACATAGAACTAATTTTTGCACCCACTTCAGCAGGATGTGGAGAGAGTGCAGGCACCTATAGTACATGTTACATGGAGAATATGAGAAAGAATTTGTTTGATATGACAATGAGGAGGAAAAGGAGAGCTCCGGTAGAGGTGTATGGACACAGAAGAGTTAGCCTTGTACAGAAAGGTGGGTGGAAGTTTCCCTTTTTATTTTGTTCTATCTTCAGTGTCCTGTGGACTCCTAGGCCTCTCTGTTCTTGTTTTCCTCAGGTTTGGCAATATAGTTATTCATGGTGCTTCCTTCCCATCTGTGGCAGTTAAATCTCTTCATCTTGTTCACTTCTGGGCTGCATCCCAGAGTCAGTCTTTCCACTAATGTTTTAAACACTGGTCTCTCTTTCTGTTATTGAAGATAATTATGTTGGTTGTCATTGTTCCCAGTTCCTGATGATTCACCTTGTTAAATACAGAGGACTTAAGCATTAATCAACCTCATGATACTAGGACTTTTCCACGTAGTTTTGTTCCTTGTGTTCTGCAACTTTAAAACTTCTCTCCCCTCCTACCTATCCCTATCTCATTCTTTTTCTTTTTTGAAGCAGAATGTCAGTGTAGATGGCTTCATCTTATCAAACTGTCAACTCCACTGATAGTCAGTGGAAAAAAGTAAGGATTAACAGGGGCAAAAAGTATTTCCTACTTTATAATAGGTTAGACAAATATATCGTGTGTGTGCGGTTTTTCCTCTCTGTTGGAATGAAGATTAATCCTCTCAGATGCGTGTCACTGATACTTTACGTTAAGTAAGAGGATATCACCATAGATCAGAGTGATCATAGCCAGAAAGAATTCAGTTGTCACTGTCTCACATTAGTAGGAGCTGTTTCTATAGCTCTTTGTTATTCTTCCCATGTTCAGTTTCCTCTACCAAAAATTGTGTCGGCCATGGTGTTTCCCCATGTTTTTAATATTTTATTAACAGACACAGCATATGGGGGCATTGCTTTTCTCCTTTTTTTTGCAGCATATTGCATGGGCATGGATCAGAAAGTTTCAAACTCTGAAGCTGATCTTCAAACATTAATACAGTTAAAGTACTGAGCACCTCACCATTAGATCTGTTATCACAGATTTCAGGCAGCAGAAACAGAGTAAATGTTTTTGTGTGTTTATTGTCTTTCCATTTTTTACATTCAGATTAACTTATTGTCCTCTGTTATGTTGAATGCCATCGATGTTCCCCAGTCTGAGAAACATTATATGGTTACTGGCTGGAACAAAATGTTTCTGCTGTGTTTTAGGTATAGCAATATACAGCCAATGAGATTTTAATGGCTCTTTATCACAGTTGGACTATAATAATAAATGCACCAGGATTTCAAACACTTAATTTCTCCTTATCTTTGACCCAGGACATAGAGGAATCTACATGAGAAATGTAATTAGAATATTTTGATTTACAATAAAGTAGCCAATACTTCAGCACTATTTGCGGTGTCTTTGAATTTAAGCTTGCCTTACTTAGTATTTTAATGCACCAAAAATCAACAATAGGCTAACTTAGGAGGTATATCTGTACACTTCCAAATTTTGGTTTCCAGATATTCATGAAATCCCCAGTGATTCTTACAAGGTGAATTTTCCCAATCAAATATTATAATGAAGCTATCTGCTTTACAGATATAAGATCACCAAGTACCAATTTCCTCCTCTTCCAGATTTCTTTAAAAGTATGACTTGAATAAGGAAAGATTGAGCTAAAATACTGATTTTTTTTAATTAATTCTGTGACCATCTTTTTTTTCTCTTTATTTATTACAGAAATGTTTTAATTCCTGAAACACAAAGTACAGCCCAAGTGATATGCATGCATACTTGAATATAAACATACTTTATTAAACAGTATCATGTGTTTGCCTTTCTCTTTTTTAGTATATTATATATATATATATATATAAATGTATATAAAAAATTGTAGCAATTCACAACCTGTAAGTGGCTGTGTGTTTTGTATGACTGAAATTACAGTCACTTTGACAACGTAAACAAAATTAAACATTGCATTTTATAAAACAGTCTGGTAAAAACAGGTAGCACAGTCAGAGACAATTGCAAGTCAGAGAAAATACAAAAAAAATCTCCAAGGCTGGAAAATGCCTCACCTTTTTTTAGTAAATGTTAATAACTTTACCTCTGAGGCAACACCATTGTCAATGACCCATTTCACTGAGACCTGAGAACTAAAGGGTCTGATGTTGTTCATCCTGCCATAAGCCTCACTATTCTGCATTTAGTTGCTTATTCAAAGAATTTTGCATTTGAGTGTGATAGTAGAAAGAAAGTAACGTTACAATGCTGCTTTAGCATAATACCGGATGAACTACACTGGATATATTTTAACTGTATCTCTGGAACAAGGATGCGGTCATTTGGATTAAGCCTCTTATTTTATTCTTGAATGCTCAACAAGTGTCTAAATTTGTGTTATCTTTGACTTTCCCAGTGGTGAAAAATCCTTATTCCCTGGGCCAAGCGATCACCTTCTTATGGCCAAGGCCATTTGCTCACATCCATGTCAGCAGCTGTGTTCCATAGTGACCCACAGGTCATGGCATCTGTTGACTTTGTCGGCACGTCTTCATCTACCACATAGAGGATGTGTCTGCCCCACACACTGAAGGAAGATACCCATTTCCCACAGAGGCTTTCTCATAGTATGTTGTTGTTTTGTTTTGTTTTGTCTTTTTAACCTATGATTATATCCATCATTGTGATTAGGGATTTAGGGAAGTTTCTTGATTACTTTTATTCCCTTCACAACAGTTAACATAACATCTTATTGTAATATTACAGTTAAGCACAAGATTATGTTATTTTAACTCATTTGATCTTCAAAACCCTTCTTTTATATCTAGAAATTGTTAGGAATACATAGGAAAATACGAACTGTTTGGCTATAACCAAAAATTATTTTTTAGCATGAAAATGTATATTTAGGAGCAGCACCATTACAATGTATCTGCTGCTTTGGGATATTCTGAATGTTTATCAAAACTAATCAATCAAATACTACAAAACAATTTTGTTGAGAAAATGTACCTGATTTGATTTGTTCTTTTGGACTATCAGAGTGGTATTTCACCTCCAGATTGTGCTCAGCAAGTTTCAGGACTGGGCTTTAATCACTTAAGATATGTTTACCTAGTGTGCTATAGTATGTGCAAGACACATGCAGAGGACCAACAGGTATGATACAGTACGTGTGGAAGACCTGAAGGAGAAGCTGGAAGCAAGAAGGACCTATCTACTAGTGCTCAAAATAACATAAGACACGTATATTTTCAGCAACATACTCATATGCTGAATGTCTGCTTACAGGCAATATTTCCTCTAGTGCTTTATGAAAAATGCCCCTGGGTGTTCTGTCTGGTTTTTCTTTGCCCTTCGGTTGCACAGTTGATCCAGAAGTCCTGTGCCAGCCTTATTGGCTCCATGAGGAGGTCAAATGGTGCAAGAACCCATCATGTTGGCCTAGTCAGGTTTTTCAAGTATAAGTATATAGTATAAGCTCAAGGCAAGGCAATATGGACTAGCAATCCAGCTTGATTTGAGGAAAAATGGCAGTATTTTTGTGATCAATTGATGAAAGAAAAAACATAACTTAAAACACAGTAGAAAGATCTGGTGATTTACCTGTGGAGCAGTTGGGTTTGTTGGGTTGCCTTACCAATGAGTGACAGACACAGCAGTGCAGAAGTTAATTGACATTTATATTTTGACTTGGTGAGCGTGCAAGTTGGTATACTTTACTTTAAACTGATGTTTGCAGAATAATTATGTGAATTCCAAGGAGTCCCACAGTGAGGATGTTACAGTGAATCAAAGTTGGGGTTGTCTAGGCTACGGTCAAAAGCTAGAGCAGCCAGAGAAATTGTGCATCCTACTATATTATGAAGGGTGGCAAGGAGAAAATTAGATACTGCTTTTAAGTATAGAGAAAGCAAATTATGATCTCAAAGTCACAGGCCTTAGAGGTCAGGAGGATATATTGCTTACAGCAGTAAGAAATAGCAGTGAGGCAGAAGGAAAATAATAATAAGAAAATGATTTGGATGTTTTGAGACTTCTTTTGCCTGTCAATAAAAAATTGAGAAAAAAGAAATCCTCTTGCGACGATGGGGTAGGAAGATAATTCATGCTTGATTAGAGCTGACGGTTTTTCTTCCTGAGAGTTGTTTTAAAAATAATATTTATTTTCCTACCGTTATTTCAAGAATGCATTTTCACTGAGGTGAAAGTCAGAATCTGCATATAAATGGAAAACCTTCAACACCATCATGGGAAAATTTCATTTTCTTGTGCAAGGGTAATATTGTTATATACACTTCTTAATACCGAATGAAGTGTAAAACAGAATATTTTATTTAAATGTAAATTTTGAAAAATGAATGCAGTGGTATCTCTAAGTTCACTCAGCATCAGAATGCTGGTATTGGATAATAAACACCTACAAAATCCATACTTTAGCATCTCTGTTTTTAATATAAAATTTTAATAACTAAAAGTAGTGCCATTCAAGAAACCTTTATTTATGAAAAGTGATTTGTAGCAAGTAGGATGTAAGCACATTATTCACAAGTTTGTTTTTGTTGTGCATTTGAGGGGGGGAAAAAAGCAAGTACTTTCACTGTTCTTATCATACACGATGTTTATCAAGGGAATGAGTCTTGGTGTGGCTGCTAGTGTGGTGCAAGGTCTCTGCTCATCTTACTCCCAGTTTCCTTCCAATTAAGTATTACTGAATTCTTTGCCTGTTCTAGAAATCCGTTACTATATACTTACTGTTGGAGACAAGATATTGAGTTAGACAATTTCCTTTTTTTTTTTTTTCCTTGCATTTTTACTTAAACAAAGAACTGTTCTGGCTTGTCGAATTCAGAATAGAATTCACACGAGTCTTACAGTAGTAGTGCCCTGCTCCTCTTTCCTTCACAATTAAAAAAAGCAGGTTAAAGTATAGTTTCTGACTTAATGAAATTAAATAAGGTACTGTTCTCAGAACGTTCTTTTCTTAACTATGTCACACATTCATTGTGACTTTCACAGCACTCTTGACAGTTTCTGTTCCCCGTTTTTAAAATGGGGTAGCATTTAGTAACTTTACTAAGTTTTGACATATTTAGCTAAAGGGAGTACTAAGTATTGCTGATACCTTCTTCCTGGTTTTAGTAATTCAAAAAACACAGATTTGGGTAACTATTATGGACAGAATTGTTAAAATCTGACACATTTTATCTGTAAATAGTAATAAAAAGCCTGTGAATAATCATGTATGAACAGAGTAGGACTGAAATTTAATTAAAAAAAAAAAAGTCTATAAATACAGTCTGTAGCAATACAAAATTATAAAATACAACACTGTTGTAAAATAACAAAAACAGCAGCAGCCTTTCAGAGGAATTAGTGTTGATGCCATTACAGCTTTCTCACTTTGTTTATTGTGCAGTGACCTGTGACATTCCACTCTCTTCAAGTCTTCATCTATCTGTGGTACTGAAATCTATCGTCTATCCAAACTGACTAATTCAAATCCTTTGAATATAAAATCAATACATCACCGTGTCAATCATCCATCCCTTCAAGCAGAGGCGCCTTTTATTTAGGAAACAGAGCCTTCAACAGATAGACTTTGAGAGCCTTGGAACCTGAGAGTATTCTCCAGTTCTTTACTACTCAAAAGTAGGAGGATCAGCATCTGTCTCCATTAGGCATCTGAGCATTTCCACTCTCTAGAGTCCTTGTGCAAGAAAGATTTTTAAAAGTGTAATTGAACTGTAGAAGGGGGTCTAAAAAAAAAAATTACAGACAAGAAAAAATGGTTATACAAACACATTACTTGACATGATAATGAATATTGTGTGAAAAATTTCTTACTAGAAATCTTTTGGAGAACTGCAGTATTATATGGTACTTCTTGGGTTTTTTACTCCTTTCTTTTAAAAACATAAGCCAGTGTTTGTACCAAGTAAGAAATGAATACATTTGAATAGTAGTATTTACCTGAATACAATTTTCAACAATCAAGTAGGCTTGGCATATTATATTTTGTATTGTAGTACAAGGAACAGACAGAAATAAAAAAAAAATGCAGTGAAAATCATATGAATTAGCAATAATGACTCTGTTTGGGTTTAAGTTGTCCTTTTGTTGAGAACCCAAGTCCAAGCATTTTGTGGTCAACAGGAACACTTCCTTGGACTGCAGTGGGCTTTAATTTACATCTTGTGACACTGGTTTGAAGATACAACATTAGGGAGATCTTTCATTAGAAGGAATACTTTCCACAGGATTTGCTTTCAGTTTATTAGGATAATGAAGATTAACCTTTTAGCAATTGTAATGTGGTAACTAAATCAGTGTTATAAAAAGTTCTTGAACTCCAAGCTTTGTAAACTCTTTAGTGAGCTTCTGATCTTCTGTTATAACTTAACAACACCAGTATTATTGCAAATCCAAATAAACACCCTGGTGATTACAGATTACAGTCACAAATCCAAAAGGTACAACACAATATACTTTTCTTAGCTAAATTAATTATTTCAGTTATGGGCAACTCAATAGTAAGAACTGAACCACCAGCTGGCAAATATGTACAGTCAAAACATTTAGCAGCAGGTTTTTACATTAGTAGCAGCAAGAATCCATTTCACAGAAAACAACAGAGAATAAATGATTCTCATTTTAAGAGTCCTTAAGGCTAAAGTGCTTTATTCTCCTTAAATGTTCTGACTAACTAGCTCCACATGATGTCATCAAGATTAATTTTATGTGGGTAGTTTCTGCTGCAGAGATACAGTAGAAATGTGTACAAGTCTACAAGAAGTAGGGGTGACAGAACAATACATATAAAACAAAATTGTCCAATTTCATAAGCAAACTTTACATGGTTATTTTTTGAGTGTGAAGGTATCTCCTTTTTTCTACTTACTAATATTGTGATAATAATTCCGAAGATGAAATGTACCAGATACCTCCCTGCTTACAGAATTTTTCTGTTCGGTATGTTAACATGTAGGCTTGAAATTTTTTTGAGACTTATTTGCAAAGAAGTAGTGTCAACACTCTTCTAGAAGACATGCTAAAAAAAAAACTCAAAAAAAGAAGCAGTATATCTAGAAATGTAAAACATTAGTTTGGCATTCAGCTGGGACAGCGAAGAGATAGGGTAGAGTGGTTTGGGATTTTTTTATGTTTGTTTTCTAGAAAACTTCTTTTATCATCTTGTTTGAAGGAAACTAAACTAGTTGTTACAAAGCATCGTGTTCAACACCAACTATGTGAACTTCCATTGTAAGTCAAAGGAGACACAAATCAGCTTTGTAAGCATCACTGCCTAGAGTAATTTGAGAGCACCCAGAATACCTGAAATATCTCTGTCAGAGTACCTGGCATGACCCAAGTTCTATTACGAACATTGGTGAGTCTGCTTTTTTTTATTTTTTCGTAAGAACACTGATCCAGCCTTATTGCAATCACAGGAATATGTGTACTAATTGCAATGGAAAGATATGACATAGAACATTTTGGAGATTTACATTCTTCTAATCTGACATTTTGAAGCTAGAGATTAGAGTAATGCATTTAAAATGGCTGGGAATGCCTGTGTTTAAATGACTGAACTTGCAATCTAGCCAAAGTTGTCAGTGGAAGCTGGCATTTCTTCAGCTGTCTGGTAGGATAAACTGGGTATCTTTCCAGATCCACTGAGCTCATTCATTTGCCTAAACATAGTTATCTAAGCACACAAAGGTTCTTTGTGTCAAATTCTATGTGAGGTGTCCAGAATGATCCAAGACACATCGTAGGTTACTTCAATGGCATTGTTTTTTTTTTGCAGCAGGTTTTCAGCATTTAAATTGAAACTCATCAGTTTCCCAGATCTTCAGTCAGTATAACAAGAGGCCTTCCTTTTCTTAGAATAGGTCTCAGATATTTTGGGATGATTGAAATTAGACACAAAATTACACACTTGCCATAGAGGCACTTCTATTTATATTTTTTCAGTCTGAGCTAATGCTTGGTGTAGACACAAAGGGATGTCCTAACCTGGGAACATAATGCAGGACTTAATGCTCCCTGAAATTCAACATATTAAGGAAAGTAGGATGTTCCTCAGGGGATCTGAGTAGAAGCATTAAATAGGTGTTTTCTCTCTCCATGTTGTATGGATAACTAAAGTTAGGGTGGGCAGAAGTCAATTGTCTGTCTGGGCTACTCAAGATTCCCTAGATTATCTCCTGGTAAATACACCTCATCTACTCTGGAGCTAAGCTTTCTGGCATAGCAGCTGGCAGCCAAGAATAGTATTTTGAGGCATCTCAGGGTGCTCTTGACACTATGTCAGGCATGACATTTTCTTGTATGGACAAATTTAAGAAACTCAGCACAATTCTAGAGTGCAAAACCATTTCTTGCTGTCTAATACATGCAACAAGTAGCTGGCACTGATGAGCTACTAGATTAAGCATCTATATGATCCTGCAATGAGATACCAAGAAAATCTCAGCTGGCAACCATGCAGCAGTCAGAGAGGGAACAGGCTGATCCTCAATACTGATAGATTTCCATTTCTGTTGTTTTTTTTTTTTTTTCCTTTGCTTCTTATGCTTTTCTGTTTCAGTATTTTGCTTCTTGGATCTTTGATTTGCTAAACAATTACTCAACTATCCCAATGTTTATATTCCTTATAATGCATGATGTCAGTAACAGGCTTTCTCACGCTCCTGCAAGAATTTTCTCTGTAGGACTAAGCCAGGATCATTCACCCACTGCACCAAACTGGGCTTGGCTCAAGAAAGCAGTGTGCCTGGGCCGAGAGTTACAGAACTGAGCATGAGATGTGCAGAAGACTTACGTTATTCTGAGGAGGTAGCTGAAGGACGGGAAAGATACTGAATGTGCTTGAAATAATGCTTAGTCTGGGCAATCATTCCTCCATATGCTAGCTCCTTGGTAAGTAAGTGCAGTCCTAGTCACTAGAATTTTGTCCAGCCTAAACCAATTTAAAAACTTTCAAATTGTTTCTAGAAATGTTAATTTTACAACACACTGATGAATTCACAGGCAATAGTGCTTACTGAAAATAAATGCAAGAATATTTTCTCTGGAGAACATTATATATATTTTAAAACCAAGCTACTGGCTGCACCTTGAGCACTGTGTTCACTTTTGGGCCCCTCACTACAAGAAAGACATTGGAGCATGTTCAGAGAAGAGCAATGAAGCTTGTGAGGGGTCTGGAGCACAAGCCTTATGAGGAGTGGCTGAGGGAACTGGTATTGTTTTTAATCTTTTCATCATATAAGTTGTGTTCCACATAGCCTACATCCCTCTAACTAGCCATGAAATATCTATACAGCACAGGCTGCCCAGAGGCTGTGGGGTCTCCTCCACACAGAAAGTCACAGAAAGACCCCAAAGAAGTCTTTGCCAAATGTAGACACCTAATTTAGTATAAAATACACACATCCCAACAAGAAACAGAGATATTTTGAGATAACTTTAAATTTAAAATACTATTTGTCTCCATTAGAAACTTTTCTTAGCCTCTTGTTCACAAAAACATTCTGTGACTGTGAAAGGAAGAAAAGCATTCCTGTAAGAGATCTTAAATTAAACACTGTGAAAAATGTATCTCTAGACAGTTGGGAGTATGCAGTCATCTAATGAACTTTCAGTACTTAAAAACCAAGTTGTAGTTTCATCAGCATTTTCAATTTAGTCAAGCAACTTAGGAAAAGCTGTTGTATTGATAACAATAAAAATACCATAGCATTATTTTGTAATACATTTTCCGTTTTGTACAGTTGTTTTTTATATAGCAGAGATTTTTGTCCCTTTTATTTAAGTGAAATAGCTGCTACTGAGTCAGAACTAGCAGTCAGAACCCAAACTAGGTCCCTTCCGTCACACAGCAAAATATAAATATGAAAGAATTCTCTTTCATCTTGTGATTTAAATTCCTGTGAGAAAAGTTCCTTGGAAGCAAGAAATAAATGTACTTCCACAGAAGTACAAAATAGGTACATTTAACTTTGAATGGCATGCAGGAAAAACGTTTTTCAATGTCTCTTTCAATTCATGCCAATTTGCATTAGAAAAGTGTCTAAGTATTTAACATATTTAAATAAAGTCTTTGAAGGGAGTTTTTATATTCTGCATAAAAGATAGGTATACAGCAGTATTTACTGATTTTTTTTAAAGCTTTGAGTGTTAGAGAATATCTTTCAGGAAGAAAATCTATTTCTTCAAAAACATGCCTTGAGGTTTTTTATGTGGATACTCTATGTACTATCTCAAATGCTTGAGTTGGAGCTGATAATTTACACGACCAATCAAGTGGTATAAAAGTGTTTTTTTGTGTGTGTTGTTTTTTTTATTTATTTATTTTTAAAAAGGCCTGTGCATGTAGTCTTGTCAAATGCAACTTCAGTAGTGTTTGGGGTTATATTTCCAGTTGTGTTTATTCATGAAAATGTTGCCGAGAAACCCCAAGTTCTACAAATTTTAGAACTAAATAATTATTAATTTGAAAACTTGTTGAAGGAATCTGAGATGCCAAGTTGACTTTCTGAAAGATGACTAGCAGCACTGCAAATATCTGTTGCAGAATCCACTTCAAATCTAAATACTGTTTTGAAGAATAGCTTGCAGACCATGAGCTCATGATATACACATGTTTGATTGTATCCTGTTGACCCTATTTTGATGGGACATTAACTTCCATTAGGCAGTTCACTTGTATTTCACCTGATATGTCAGCCACAGTCTATAGTAAAGACTCAAGGCTTCACAGAGTATTTCAGATAATATAGCCAAGATTTGCTGGGAGATCAAGACCAAGTATTTGCTCTAAAGCACACAGCAGAATGGTTTTAGTGTAAATAAAGTTGTGCAAGGAAGCATGAAATTGAGAGAGTTCTTGAAGCCTCTGGGAATGGAGAGAGCTAGTGCTTCTGCTACATTTGACACACTTGGTTGGGTGATTTGTCTTTAAAATGGGGTGAAATAAGATAAGAAATCAAGAAGTGTCCATTATGCAGACCCTTTTACTTAGAAGGTTATAATGCTGGGAGCCAGTAAAATGCATGGGCAAGGGAGAAACTTTAAAAAAAAGGTTTTGGTGATGTGAAGTGACTGCATCGAAAACTTTACCACAATTTGGTTTTAGGTGATCTTTTTTTCTTTTTTTTCCTGAAAAAAAAAAAAAAAAAAGAATTCACTGTCATTACTAGCAGAAATATTCATTATTATCTGTGCTATACTGCTTTAATTCTTCAAGGCAGTTCAAAAGTAATACTTACGAATTTTTTCATGGAACTTTAAATGGATTCCTTGCCCACTAGGCATATCACTGCAGCTCAGACTGTGCAACAAAATTAACGCATGTTCTCTGAAAGAAGATGTTATAGAGTATCTGGAAAAAAAATGCATCTGTGTAAAGTACTGCAAGGTAAGAGATAGATGGGGTTGTACTTGAAGAGAGCTTATACAGCTGTAGATTTATTCTCCATAGATACTTACAGTGAAATCTTAACCATCTAGTCAGAATAGACAATTAGTGATTGTAAGTTAGTACATTTATAATAAACAGGATTTTTGAGGCTCCCTTTCTTGTAAGCCAAATTTGTGTTCTTAAAGTAGTTTTGTTTGAAAGTGCAAGGCAGAGAAGAAACTGATTTCTTTGTTGATCTTCTGTATGGACTTTCTGTATTTATTTTTGAATCTTTTGCGTTTAGCCATGCGTGATTTTGAGTGTTTTTTTTCAAACTATAATATCTGCTGAAATTAAAGGCTTAATTAAAGTGTCTATATGTAGTCAGCCATTTGAAAAGCCGTAGGATACTGCTTATGACCTGCATCTATCACTTCAGAAAAGCACAGGCTGTGATATATATCCCATACATCCCAAATAGCACTTAATATTTTTTCTTTAGGCACCT
This sequence comes from Aquila spilogaster, assembly GCA_024606505.1. Classification (NCBI taxonomy): domain Eukaryota; kingdom Metazoa; phylum Chordata; class Aves; order Accipitriformes; family Accipitridae; genus Aquila; species Aquila spilogaster. The sequence goes on along the minus strand of JANHGO010000033.1, from coordinate 9,625,070 downwards.
GAATTGATACCAAAGTTATTTTTCATTTTTGGAGGAAGATCTGATTGCTTAAATATAGATGCTCAATGCTATTCAAGAGAGTGAGCGGTACTGTAGAGCATCTTGAAAGTAACTTAAAAATTATGTTTGGGAAACAAACTCAATTTCAAATTAAGGTGCCAAAATATAGGTATATACCATACAGGTGCTTACAAGCCAGCCAAGTGTCTAAATTCCTATCAAACTCAGGAGTAGTTTACTCAGTACAGACAGTGGAGTCTAACAACCTGTTTATTGGTGTCAATTTAAATGTCAGTGCTTGACATCTCAGAAGGCAGCAAACATTCTGTTTAGGTAATCAAACCATGATCAGGAATTAGATTTCAAGGATGCCCTGACAGTGTTGGCCAAGTACACCGCCTGCCTGCTCTTATGTGTTTAGTGTTGCTTGTGCCACTGTGGGCTTTCTGGGACTTTTTTTCCAGAGCTTTCAGATATGAGACAGCACTTACGCAACTTCTGGAGTAGCAGCTGAACAGCCAACAGGATACCCTAGAGAATTTCAAATCTTGCTAGATACTGTGTTCAAGCAGATGAGTTCAATAAAATTTACATCCCTGCTGATGACAGTGAAAACCAAAGCACCCACAAAGAAATGTGGGTATCTTTAGCTGAGATTTGAGTCTCATCCTCAAGTCTGTTTTTTGTTGTTGTTATTGCTGTCGTTGTTTTTTTTTTCCCTAATACAGTTGTCTGTGCTGTTTGATATGTCTATGATATTCTGCCTGTCCTTTATCTATGAGTCTAGAATCTCTTGATAGGTCTTCTATCATGTCAACCAGCATCATGCCAATGTCTTGGATAAAACAGAGTATGCCAAAGAGCTGTAGACACTTGAGGTTAGGTAACTGTTTGAAATGCTTAGTATTTATATTAATGAAGTGATAACATCTCAGGAGCTTCAAAACCTTGAAGTAACCCTGCACTGAAGTATAATGGCAAGTAATTTGTAAGTGTATGATCAGAGCATTTGGAAACAGGAAAAAATCAGTCATATATTTGCACATAAAAAATAAATATGATTTTTAAAGCATTATCCTTCCAATAAATCATTTAAATCAGCCATCCACTAAGTAAAATTTAGTGGAGATTTCCAGAATGAAAAAAAATAATCATCCCATTTCATATATGTGTGATATACATAGCTGTTTAACATAAACTCAAGAGTTTATGTGATCTGGGAAACAATCAAATTGAAACACAAAGGTTCTCCAAAGGAAAGAAACTGCAACTCTCTACAGAAATGATAGTATTATAAAAGATGACTGATAATGTAGAATACTTAATGAGGTTATGTCTCACCTCAAGGAGAAGAGTTGAAGGACACCTAATTACGTATTTTCCCACCAACTGAGGTGTTGAATGCTATTGAATGCCTGTAGCATTTTCCATCAAATTGCTTAAACAAAGTCTTGAATCTCCTCTGGGAAAATATGGAAAATGAGCTATGACTTTCTTACTAAGTATTGAAATTAAGGGCATGGATGCTACTATGTTTAACAGAGAAGAGGTAATAACTATTTATGTTTCACTAAGTGTAAAGCACAATCAGTGGTAAGGTGTCAACTAACCACTAATAACTCTCTTCTGCTAGTTACAGAGAGTAAAAAAATGGCAAGGAGTTATATTTGGCTTTGACAGGTAAAGTACAGTTAGAGTCTTTATGAACAGAGACAATACAAAAACGCAGTAGTAGGGAGAAATATTGATTACTGTATAAGGACATTGCTGTATTATGGTTCAGAGCTGTACTCCTTCTGATTCACAAATATTTGTTACAATAAAGAAATCCAGTTAGTGTTGACAAATATCTGGTCGTTAATTCTAAGTCTGGTCAATCTTTTCCTCTTGTGCTTTGTGAAGTTCTTGATCACAATCTGCCCAGTAAGCCAGCCAGACCTGTCCCATCACTGATCCACACTGCCATTTAGAAGAGTAGTTTCATCACATATTGCTTCTGGAATACTTTTATAGCCTGTTTGTTATCCATTATTTCAAATTTCTAACTATTTCACTGCAATTAACCTGGCACTAAGTACCTTAGATTCTTGACAGATTCTCTTACCTTTGCCATATTTGTTGGCTTTGATTGATTTGCTAAGTGTTTTCCATAACTTTTTGCCTGTGTAGGTTTAATTTCTTTGAGTCTGCTTTGTTCTTTTGTACTGACTCTTTAGTAACAGTTTGATTTCTTTATCCTTATTATGGTCTGTCCTTAGGTTTCTGGCACTCAGCATTTACCTTGGTGGAAAAGCTTGCTTTTAATTGCAACTTCCTTCCCTAAATAAATAAGATGCAGTTATACGTGGCTCCTTGTGTATAGGTTACTTGAGACTCTAATTGACATTAATAATAAAAAATGGATTTGAACAAAGAATTACCTGGGTTGTATTTTCATCTTTAGACAGAAGTATAATTTTTATAATTATATTAAAACTCATATTCTCCATTACTAATAGTAAAATTTTGGTTTTACAAGTGATGAAAAATATGCTTTATTTGCCTACTGAGAGACTAAAATAAATTCACAATATTTGGCTCTGATGTGGTTGTCATTTTCTTTATTATCATTATCATTTTGTTGGTTGGTTGTTTGGTTTGATTTTTTTTGCTTTCCCTCCCTTAAATTGGCTCTGTTTAATACTGAATTAATGTGCTGTCTCTCCCCTGGTCCTAATTTCTGCATCAAAAATTCTGCTTCTAATGTCATACACTATTGTGTTTCCAAACTGCTGCTATTCTGGGTGATGCGAGTTGATGTCATGTGTGAAGGACTTGGATCAAAGTAGAATGTTTTTTATACTTCTCACAGAATTTAAACAACAACAACAAAAATCTAAGAAATTTGTAAAGAGAGCGAGACATATGAGGGACAGCTGAGGTTTTTTTAAAGAGGTGCATCCTGAATTCTTTGCAATGTAGAGAGACACAGATGGCTATGAACTGATCTTGTTTGAATTTGTTAAGATAAAATGACAGATGTACCTTAGAAATTGAATACAGGTGTTGCAGAGAGAAAGTTATTACTTTGTGTCTGACTTTGTTTGGAGACAGCTGGTGATACATCTTTTTTTCCAATTTTTTTTGATAATGGGAATTCAGGCATTTTATTTGTTCTCATATGTCACTTTCAAAACATAGTTAAGCGGTTCTAATATTGACTCCCAACTGCAATAAATAAAGACTTGATTTTCAGAGTTGCCAAGTATCCACAACTTTCAGTGATTTTTGTATGTCTTTTCAAACTGAGGTTCTCAATCAAAAGTAACAAAATGGAAACATTTCAAATATTTTTCTATATTTGCACCTGAGTCCAAGTTAATAAGCATAGTTGGCATAATGCCTACATATTTTGCAAAGGTGATGATTTTGAGTACATCGCAACACTGAAAATTACAGTTCTGTTCATTGTGCATTGTACTGCATGTCATATTTTTAATTCCCATTTACTAGTAACACTGAACAGAGTTAACTGTGGAGTTATACTGTATATTATTAAGCCAATCCAGAAATATTCTGTGGGGCCGTGTATCCATCCCAAGTCATCACATTTCACAAATCAGAAGAAAAGTTAGGGTCTTGTAATGGATTGACAGACTGAGCTGAAGGGAAACTGGACAGTAAAACGCATCATTTTATGTGGAAACTAAAAACTGAAATGTGAAAAATTAGCTATCAGAAACAGCTATGTTTAGTTTCATTCTGTTAATCAGTAAAGCAGTTTAAGTGGAAAGAATGGTTGGCAATTGATGAAAGAAGGAGATATTAATAAAGCAGAGTTGAAGGTCTATGATATGTTCAGAGGTGGTTGGCAGGGTGTCACAGGGAAAAAATGGAATATGCAATATCTTTATTCAGTCCATAACTTTTACTGTCCGGTATAATAATGAGATTTAGTTACCAGGCTCATCTGTTGAAGGTATTTTATAGGTCTCGCTTGAGGTTTGGGAAAGAGTGATAGACTGTTCTGTGAAAAATTGTTTCCACCAACAACTGGATGTTTCTGTCCTCTGCCAGTTGTCTGCCCATTTTGAAATGCAATGTTTATTTGGTTTAAACTATGTGGCTTCTATAAGGATATTCCATACAGTGACTGAAATGTTTTACAGCCTGAGGTGAATATCTGTAGGGCATGCGGCTTTTGATGACTCAGTTGTCCAAGCAATTAACTGTGGTAGCTTAGGGTATAAATTGAAAAGCCTTACACTTTTTACTCCGCAATGGTCTCATATTACTGATGTCTGTTAATTTTAGGGGGGTCTCCCTCTGAATGTGTTAGGTGAAGTTAGAAGATTCTTTGTCAGCTAAGTAAAAGCACAGTGCCAAGAAATTCTCTTCCAGTATATGAACTTCACTTTTTGTATAGATTTCAATATATTTTTTTAATAGATTTCAGAGTAGAATGATATGTAACACTGACAATGCTCAGTTAAGCAAGGCTACAAGGTCTTTTTTGGGGAGGCAGGGGTCAGTAGTCTAACAAGGATACATATAATTCACGAATAAATCACATCAGTTCTAAGATACGTCCTGTTTTGCCAGAGGAGTATTGAGTGGAGATCCTCTTTCAGTTTTTAGCAGAACATTCTCCTTCTGTCAAATGCCTTTTTGGTTTGAGAACCTAACTCTGTGCCATTTTTACTTTAGTTTATCTGAGTGTTTTGCTGATTCTGTATGTGAATAATTCTCCAAGAGATACTAACATTCAAATAGTCATTCAATTAAAAAAAACTTTCAAACTTCTTTCTAATGGTGATGAAAGATCTCGTGATGAATACTTAACTTGGAACACTTTAAAATTAAGGCATCTTAAATAATCACTCCTCTTTGAAACATAATTAGTTTGTTTATCATTAATTTATGAAGGTTTCTTTAAAAAAATATATATTAACACTGTGTAATTCTTTAATATTCTCAATTTGATTACACTTTATCCTTTAGTAGAACTCGACATCACTTGCATAGAAAAATGAGTTGCTCGCTGTGTTTTTGTGAAATACTTTAAAAAGAAATTAAGTAGAAAAGAAATATTCCAATGTACAGATAAACCTGTGATAACGATGCCGTCATATCTGGAAAAAAATCTTTTTTTTTTTTTTTTTTTTTGTGAGTTGTACTGGAAATTAGTGGGTATTTTGATTAATCACTGGAATAAGTAGAATTTTTTGAGGTAATATTAATGTAATACCTGTATTTATAAATCCCAATAGGTGTAAAGGCTCCAGAAATGTATCTTCACGTTTCTACCTAGAATTAGTGTACATGGTACTAAGAAACACATTTTAGGATGGTAAGTGGTTTATCTGATAGCTACAAATTTTGAAATTAATGATATATTGGTAGTATCCAAAATGTGTAGTTCTTAGGAATAAGTATATAGTTTATGATTTCTTCTTCTTGTTTGACTGTATTTTTCAATCCTAATTCATATTCTTCATGCTAGGAATAATATTTCCATCTGGGACTATAGAAAAATGTTTGCTCTTTAATGTTGTTATATTAGTCATTCTGAATATTGTTGATTAGTTCTGCTTTTTTAAGTGATTTTTTTTTTCCTGGAAGGATTATAAGTAAACAGAGTAAAACATAAGTCTCATTGTACATAACAGGTTTCAAAATTACACTATCTTATTCTACGTGGGCAGTTGTAGCCTTGCTCTGCTTCACGCTTGCTGTCATTGGCCATGATTGGTAAAGAATTTAAGTGTATTAGTGAGTACATTAGTTCCAAAAGTACGAGTAGTGGTTTATTAATAAACTGAAAAAAAAAAAGAAAATAAAAAAAAAACCCTCATTTGATCTCCAAAATGATCAAGATTAATAATTCAATATGACAAATGTACTATTAGTAAGGGCATAGGAAAAGAGCCAATGAAATTTTCAGAAGTAAAGCTAGCTACAAGAAGCATGCTAGGAGGATACAGTGAAGTATGTGCACAGTAGCTAACAGTCAGGGTATTTCAGCCTCTAGATTCCTTTCAACAATTACAATGGTGATAAACTCCTATTCTAGACATTTGAAGAGATGATGGTAATAATCCTTTAAATGAGATAGATAAATGGCTAGGGAAAAAGCAGGATTGCATAAAAAGCATTTTGCTTGTTTGAGTTTGTTCACTGCATTCTTACTCAGGTCTGTGATGGACAAGCAAAATTTTCAGCAGTTGAATTGCGGGTCAACAGCACCAATATGATCATTCTTTTCCCAGGAAGTCTTTGCTAACTGTACTGGCATAACACCTCCCTTCCTCCTTATGTATTTTGGCACAAGAGTGACTTTAATGCTACATCCTTGCTTGATTAACTTAATCAAAACATAGATTCCATTATTGCCATAGAGTCCATTGTGTTGGGATTATGACAGTATAAGTGCACCAGTTGATGTCTATAGTTTGTTTTATATGCATGCAGCTTTCCTGTCCTGATAAGTCCCTTATTAATAGGTTCCTTATTAATTGAAGCCCTCTTCAGACTGCAGCTTCAGGACTTCTGAGAAGGCCAGTTCATATTGCTGGATCAGAAGTCCTCTAGAGTTGCTGGAAGCCCACTGACTTTAGAGAAGTGTCTGACTTGTCTGCAATTACAAGCTTCTGTCTAATGAAATTAGAACAATCAATTATCTATCATTTTTGCAAGAGTAATGGTTGTTGACATACTCAACTTCATTTTAGGGGTAGAGATTTGGTGGAGAGATACGAGAAAAACAGGTGTATTTACTCAGGTGTTGATAAGAGGAAGAGATCATAAATGGTATTCTTTGCCTTTTAGTCATAAAGAATTATTCATCATCTATTGCTTTGCCTCTCTATGATAATATAACATGACCATAATACCAAAACACTATCTGCATAGCATTCCAGATCTGCTGGCAAATCTTGTCTTGCTTCTGTGGAGTTTAAAGATTATTTTGGAGAAAAATATGTTTTTCACCCACGCTTTTCAAAGGGTTTTCTTCTTTTTCCTTTTCTTTTCTTTTTTTTTTTTTCTTTTTTTTTTAGCATTTTTCTTCTTCAGCTCTGTTATGCAGAGCCAGATTCTTTTTTTTGGTCCCTTCATATTTCATTACTTCTGACAGTGTGCCTCAGGAGACTCTGCATCACTCTAGGTAATTTCATCAGTGTCGAAATGTATGTTAGCCAGTGGCCTTGACACTGCAAGTTAGTCTTTTATGAAAGATTTAAACAGACAACAATAAGGCGTAGGATAGTATCTTTAGACTAGGCTGGGGAGAACTCAAGTGTCAGAAGCATACAGTGTTCTCTTTAGTGTTTTTCAAATTTTCTTGAAGGTTTTACATTTGCAACAAGACACATACTTTGAAAAATCAAAGCAGTATTAGTAATTTCCAACAAGTTGTCAAATTTACATTTCAGAATCTCTCTTTATCTCCTCTTGCTCTGATGTAATAAAATGCCATTAAGTCTAACAGTCATCCACATGTACTAAGTCCCTGTGAAATAAAACCACAAACTGAAGTACTGACTTTTACATCCTGCAAGTTCTGTATAGTAATAAATAATAATTAAAAAAACCACAGCGTTTTATTTGTACATTAAAAATATTAAATTAGTGTGTGGAATATAGCAATGAAAAAATAGTTATGAGTCTTTAATATATTTAAACTAAAATATTAAATATTATTTAACTTATACAGGATAAAAAGGTTTCTACAACTGAGATGTTTTTTATTAGTATTTTATTAATATTTATTTTTATGTTGTATTTTGACAGTTTGTAGCACAAATCAGCTCAAAATGTTGCATATTATTTAGCATTTTAGAACATATCCAATATGTTTCATTTTTGGCATGTAACAATAATTCCCTGGATAAAGAAACAAACAAATGTATGATCATACATTGTACCAAAACATTGGAGTATTCATTCTGCACATAACTAATTTTGTTCCTCTTCCAAGAAGTTGCTTTTCATCATATTTTCAACATAGACTACTAATGCTATTAAAGTAAATGATTTGTGTGCATGGATAATGAGTTTTTCAAGTTGATCTGGTAACAGCCTGTATTTTGCCTCTTATCCTCTAGGGATTATTTATTAAGAGGGATGCAGCTTACCTGATTGGGGCTGCAGATGCAGAAAACCTAAGTTCAGGGAGGTCTGTAATGGGGTAAGAATTAAAAAAAAAAAAACAAGTACAGATTTCTGGTCTGCAGAGACTGGATTCTATTTAAACAATTTAACGTTATAGCAAGGATGATCTAAGATTTAAAATAGTAGTTATAAGGTTGACAATAATAGGAAACTTGATTTACTTATTTAGAAATAATTTTCTTTTTATCAGCTTCCATTATGAACCTAACTTTATTTTGGGGTTCCTATTTTTGACTCAATAATCCTCCATCTGTTAGAACTATTAATGTTGCTTACCAGTTGGTTACCATGGAAAAATTGTCTGCAGTCTGGCTAGATTTAAAGAATCATATGTGCCCATTTTTTTGCTTGAACAGATCCTTCCTTTGTTTTCATTACCCACAGCACTTCTGAAAGAATGCTGAGAGCTTGTATTTAAATCTTAGTTTGGATTATTTATCCAGTAATTTTGTAGTACACTGTTACACACTCATTTGCAATAATGACATTACTATTCTTATTCTAACCTGTAGCCTAATTATACTGATGCTAAGTGTGTGTCCAGTGATGATCATCTCTTGTAAGAAGAACTTTTTATTTATCATAGAAATAGGAAGAAGTCCTGCCACATCTTTATCAAAAAGCAAAATATACTTGTAGTTAAATCTTCCAACAATTTCTCATATTAGAATTGTGTAATAACACAGGACACAACGCAGCAAACTGAAACCTGTATGGAACTTACCCATTGAACAATGAAGTCTCTTGACTATCTCTGTATAAACTGATAAAATAATATCAAGCTTGTATGAAGAGTAATTAACAGATAATTTGAAACAATCTTTAAAAAAAATAATAATAATAATTTAAAAACTTTGTGGAGATATGTGGAATTTTCCTTTATAGGAACTTTCTAAAACAGAAAACATTCTACGTTCCCATGAAGTGCTCTTGGCTCAATGAGAGACATCTGTCAAAGAAGTTTTCTCTGGTTTTTTTTCTTCTTTTTTTTTTTGCATTTCATACACTGTATTCTTAAGTTTTCATTGTTGTAGTTTATGCATTTTACATATTTATGTGTGACAGTACTCTCAGTTTACATATATTGCAGCGATGGAAAGAAAGTATTTAGAAAGAATGGGAAACACGAATCAGCTTTTCAGTTATATTTCTTTAAAAATGTTAAAAATATGATTCGGTAGCAAACACAGAAACACTTCCTTATGTTTTTTAAAGGCAAACTTAGGAAAAAAGTGTAAAAGAGATTAATCTTCTCAACTTTGACATATCTAAGGCATAGATGTGTAAGTCTGAGCCAGTTCCCTCGGCTCCTTTTATAGTCTGAAGAGATAAGCAAGGCAGAGAGTAATTCATCTTACTCTTCTTAGATACCTTTCTTACCATGACATTAATTTCCCTTCATGGACTGTAAAGGGAGATCAGAATGACTAGCTGTGATTTAAATGGAGATACCTGAATTACAGCTAACTAACTGTCCGACCATTTAAGGCAGAAGACACTGTTAGACTATTCAGTCTGAATTTCTATAGGTCACATTTCACTGAGTTGGTGAATCCAGCAACTTCAGATAAAGATGACATGAAACTGACCTGATCTTGAGGTTAGCTTTAGCTTATCTATTGCAGAGGCCCTTGTCATAATATACTAACCTGAATTCCAAGATCCACAGGGACATGCACCTCTGCAAGAAATTAGGAGGCTGAACTCTCAGCCTTGTTTTTCTATTTCTGATGTTGAGATATAACAAAATCTGTCTCCTAGGCAAGTGTGCCAGGTTTTCTGATTTTTACGTTATGAATACAGACAATTATTCTACTGCAGCTACTACGATCCTGTTTCTTTCTAATTGATTGTCTTGCCTATCTGTTGTCTGGTTCCAGACGTCAGATAATTGTCTCAAATGTGGTACTGTGCTTCAAACAGCATTTTGTTCATTTCATATGCACTAACTTTTTACCCTCCCAGGAAATATCTTTCAGTGTTCTCTCAAAACACCAGTTCTGTCCCTCTGAACACTATGATTTCCAATCTGTTTTTGAGAATCTGGTGCTTAGTGTTTCTTACGTTTCATTTTCCCACCTTTAAAATAGTATTATGTTGAGACACAGTTAATACAGCGTCTCAACCCCCCTCTGATTCTTGTCTGTCTCATTATATTACAACTGTTCAAAAATGTGTCTTTACTAGCTCTCTATAAAATTTCTTATAGACTTCAAAGTTTTCTTTCACTTACAAATGCTTTCACAATAGTGGTCCAGGATGCTGTGGCTCTCTGACCATCTTTTATCAAATGTCGCTAGTTCTCCAGCTAGGCTTGCATGCATTATAGTGTTATTTAAAATGTTCTCATTATCAGCTGGGAGCACTGAATTTGGTCTTTAGCAGCTCTAGCCCTGGCTGCATGATCCAAATTCAGCAGTCTGACAGTAGCCTGTTTTTCAAGTTGACATTTAAGGAACACAGGTGTACTGGAGATTTTTAATGAGCTTTTAACCTGTGAAATACACTTTGTCTACTGTGAAGAAAGCCTTTGATTTCTGTGATTTGAATACTGATAGCATCTAGGATTTAATTTATGATGTAATAATTAGCAGCCACTGGAGGAAATAGCATGACATATTTGGGGCTGGGTCTTAAAATATGCTAAATTTGAGTTGATAATTTACTTCACCTGGTTCCCAAGATATGGAAAACTCAATAAGTTGACCACTCATCCATTATCATTATCTCAAAATATAGGATAACTTAAAATATGCAATACCTCTAAAACTATTTTCAAGCTTGATGATTAACAGACTTCCTATGCCTGTAGATGATCTTTTATTATTATTCTTATATTAATCATGTTATTAATCAATATTATTAATCATATTAATCACTGATCTGCAGGCATGACAGCAAGCTTTTTTCCTATCAAATTAATTTCTGTAAACTTCAGACTCCTCAAGGCAGTCTCACCACTGGAATGCCCAAGGGACCTAGGTTGGTTGCATACATCTGTGCCAATTTCAAACAGTACAGTCTTTTACTTTGAGTAACGTGGACTTGCATGCTCTTGTTTAGCCTCTTTCTCCTCCGTTATGCTTGGTTTTGCAGCTTTTTCACCCCTGTATACTATCTCACTGAATAAATATCAGCAACTAAATACACTTGGAACCCCAGGGTTTATCAGGGCTCAGATTTCTGTCAGACCTGAAGTCTGTAGATTTTACTTATGTGAGTTTTGCAGGACACAGAAAGGAAATATTTAATGATCAAAAGCTCCTCCTCTTATGCCTCTGACATATCTTAATGTTAGTTATTGCTTTTTCCTTTTTGCCTTTTGTTCAAGCTTTGCTCTGTTTATTCTGACATTCCATAAGAATTACATCTATTGATCAGCCATCAAATTAGCAGCTTGTGAGAGATTTCCCATGGCACCTGGAGTAGAAGGCTCTCTGTTTGGGCTCCATCTCGCCCATCAGTAGCTGGGACACTGGCAAGTTGAGCGGATAGATAGTTATGGAGAAAAATGAAGGATCTACATATAAGAAGTACAGAAGCTCGAATCTACCAGGCCTACGTAACTTCAGAAGTCCAAAAAGTCAAAATATTTATATATAAAGAAGAATCACAAGAACGTGGGGGAAGAAGAAAATAGTGTCAGGTAAGAGTTAGCGGGTAGTGAAGCTGTCAGTTGGTTTAGTTCTTGTTTAGCAGGAATTTAAGTACATGATAGAAGTAGGAAGTTTATTTTTTTCAACACAGCAATTCCTTGTTTATACCAGTCAGTGTTTTGCCTTTCTTTGTAGTTTCATCCATTTGCTAATTTATGTATTAATACTTGTAGGGGAACTATTAGGTCATGGCCTGAACTGATGATGAGCAACTAGTGAAGGGAGTGGCTGACCCAGGAAGCACAGGTGCAAACGATTTACACATGCTTCCCAGTGATCCAGGATCCACTCCTACAGGCTCATTTAAGGGTTAGCCTCTGAGGGGGAGGACATCTCCCTGATGAAGGCTACTTCCTTAGAAGGAGTGTTTTACACTTAGAGATCCTCATCACCAGCTGGTTGAGTCAACCTTTTTTCCTGTATATAGCTATTGGCATTTCCCAGAGTGCTTTGTTTGTTACTGTGAAGAACTTGTCAGAAGCAGTTTCACTGCCTCACAGGGCAAACAATACTCCTTAAAAAGGCAATCTATTAACCAATGGTAATGACAGTGTTAAAATATTTTATGAAATATATCATTCAGTGAGACTTCCTTAAGGTCACAGCTAGTCTACATAAATATGAGTTTAGTTGTGTATGTATCTTTACATATGTGTCTTACATGTAAATATACATTCTTTTAAAAAGCGTAGTGGGAGACATTACTAATTTTTTTGCTTAAGATTAGAGCTTAGTATACTTAACATTAGAAAATGCTAAAATTACAGTGGTCTGCACCCATGAACGATAATATACAGAATGATAAAGCTCACCTTTATGATCACATAAATTTTTAACAGAAGCCTTACTCCATTGCCTTATTCTTTCAGGCAACGTTGAAAGAAAATCCTGTCTATAGGGTGCCATGTTCATTTTTTTTTGTTTTTTGAGATGTACAACATCTGAGAAAGGACTGATGAATGTGAAATGGAATGGTACCATTACTAATGAAGCCATAGTAAAATCAGGAAAAAAGAGTAGAGATTTTGGAAATGTATGTCCTTTTCCCATTCTTAAATCAAAGCAGTAGAATATACTTGTTGAGAGCAATTGTTCAGGTATCTGTCAGACCATCTCTGAAGAAAAGGATAGCCAACAGAGCAGAAAGCAGTGAGAGGAGTAAGTAAGAGGTGATAACATAGTTATTTCCTGGGGGAAAGAGAGAGATTAACTGTGAAGCACAGTAGGATTTGGAAGGGAGAGAAATTCCTGGAACCTACGCCTAGATTTTAGGAATACATCTTTCATCTACTCCATAAAATGGCTTTGTGACTATATTTCTTACTTTCCGGATGTACTATCAAAAATCATGAGGTTAGATTTACAGAACTGTTGTGTAAACTGTAAATGCAGAAGACTACTCTGGACTAGGACAATGCTAAAATTAGCATATGAAGAAGACAAGTCCCCTGATCAGAACTGCATACCCAAAATTAGTAGATGTCTTAATACAACAGTGCTTAATTGTCAAACTGAAAAATGGTTGTAATAAAATCCCTTTAATCTCAGGTATTTGTATTAATGAAACATTAGTTTACTGTAACAAAAGCACCATGGAAACAGTAATTAAAAGTATAATTCTGCTTTCAAAACAAGCTTTTTGTAATATGTGCTAAATAAGCTATGGGGTCAGAAGCTGAGGAAAACAAACAAACCTTGAATAAATATAAATGTGACTAGAAGCTTTGGGGAAGAAATATGAGTTATAACTAAAATATTATGATGAATGTGTGAAAGAGGCTATAAAGTTTCATATGTATGGGCAATATTTTTGACAAACTTCTAAGTGCTTGAATGTGTAACCATGCCATTTGGCTCACAAAAAGGTGTGTGTGTACTTCAGATTAACAGAATTTTGCGTGTTTCTTACTTCTTATAAAACAACCTGCAATGTGATCAGCTATAATTGTGTTGATAATGAATTAGGGTCATCATCATTCTTTTTCCAATTAGTGCAACAAACTGCTGCAGCTTCAGGTAGTGGAGTAATAAATAGCAGTACTGGACTATTTTTCATCTCTGTACCAGCTGCGATGGACAATGCAACATAAGGAATCCAAAATGTAAAAATATTAAGGATCTTTGAAGTTCAATTACAATTTCTTTAAGGAAATATACATAAGTGATTAGAGATACTTCTACCTATACTACATTATCTAATCTGGTTCCTTGTTTCCATAAACCTGCATCCCTTTTTCTATATCACAAATGCTGTTTCTCACTCTTCTGAAGAGTATTTAGGCAATTACCTCTGTTATCATGTTATATTTGTGCCAGTCAGAGGTTTTATGAGAGCATAACCTTCATGATTATTCAGTTTATTTTCAGTGACACCCCAGTTCTCAATTATCAGCAAGTGAGGTGAGGTCTCCTATCTGGATAGCTCAGTAGTAGTAGAATGACCATAAACAGTACCATCTAAATTTAGGTGCAAAATTACAGTGTTCCTGTAAGAGTTAAGTGCATAAATTCCAGTTATGGTTAAAGGGAAACACAGTTCATTTACTTTCATCTCAGCATCTACTACCATTTGAGACATCCTGGATTATTCAAAATGTCCTCATGGGGCTAGCAGGTAGGATGACCTAGTGATGACCATGTCCTTCTGAATCACCTATAGGTCAGGCAGATTATGCTGAGATATTTGAGATGGCAAAATTTGCCAGTGTTTAAACTGCTTGTTTAAGTTTCTACATTTAAACAGGCATGTTGGCTTGAATGTCTGCAGTCTGGAGCTGAATCCTAATCTGTAACATCAAAATGCAGAAACAAAAAAGATTGCTGTTAAGACGTCATCAGTTTTCAAAGAGGATACTGGAGCTTCTCAACAAATTATTAGTGAAAATGTTACTGTTCTTCTTTAGTTTTTGCTTTAATTGTATTCTCAGAAATGGTCATCTGTCTTGCTCCAGTGTTTTTAAAAAATTACCCTGAGGAAAAAGAATCAGGGTAAGTTCTTGAATTTTATGGGTTTTATGTAGCTATAGTAAATGAGACCAAGACCTTACAATTTAAAGACTTGGACAAGCTGAAGCGTGGGCAGTTCTTCTGACTTCTTCTTTCTGTATTTGTCAGTTTAACTATTGCTTGCATTCTCTATTCTCCATTCTCATTTTTTGTCCTCTCATTTTAGATTAGTAGTTGAGCTTCCAGCAACAACCAGTCCTTTCATCATGGAATTCAGACAAAGTTGTCCAGACAAAACTTACAATTAGTGATTCTATGGTGCCTGTTCCCCTACTTCTTATTCTTCTTGGAATTAGATTCCAGGAGGATTTGCTCATGGAATTTGCACTAGACTATGTGTAAAACTGACCAACCTGTAGTTTTCTAAGGAGTAAACAGCCATATTGGAAAGCCACAGAAGAATAAGCACCTCAGTCAGTCTTGTAGTCTCAATTTATTCAACAGAGTAAGCATAAAGATTTTAGCTTTCTTGAGAGCGACACAGGACTTAAGACTAATTGGAAGCCTTTTTCTAAACAACAACAAAAAAAATCAGTCTTCACATAAACTTGAAAAAAAATTCTCTACTGACTAAGCTTATCACTATTGGGGCAGGATACTAACTATAATATTGGACTTTTGAGATGTTATATAAAACAAGGAAATTAACTTATATTTAAACTCTATTTATTGTTATTATAAATTATATTAATTATTAGCCACTCATACAGAACTGGTTTTGGTTTGGTGCCAAAGACAATCAACTTCTTACAATCTTTATTATATTTCAGTAGGAACAATGTATAAATCAGTTCCTGTTAGTTTAGTGGAGGAAATTAAAAACTATCTGTAGATTGAAATGAATGTGTATATTCATCTATTGTTCTTTAAAATAAAGGATCTCTTGATTAAATCACAAATTATATTTAACATGTTGTGAAACGTATACTACATGAGAAGCATGCCATTAAGTTGGATGGGGCCCTGGGCAGTCTGACCTAAAGGTGGCAACTGCCCATGGCAGAAGAATTAGAACTAGATGATATTTAAGGTTTCTTCCAACCCAAGTCATTTTATGATTCCATGAAAACTTCTCTAATGTCACACAATAATATGAAAATCTGTGAATTGAGGAAAATGAGAGGAGATAAAAATGAGGATAAATTTGTCTCATATGATAACTTCCGTGTAATCTGGGGACGTAGCATATAGGTTTTGGCATACTTCATATGAATATAATCATAAAATCATTTGAGTTGGAATGGACCCTTAAAGGTCATCCAGTCCAACTTTCCTGCAATGAACAGGGACATCTACAGCTTGATCAGCGTGCTCAGCACTCTGTTCAGCCTGACACTGAATGTCTCCAGGAAAATTGCATCTACCACGACTCTGGGCCACATATTCTAGTGCCTCACCACCCTTAAAAAATTATTCCTTATGTCAAATCTAAATCTCTCCCTTTTTAGTCTGAAGCCGTTTCCCCTTGTCCTATCACAGCAGATCCCTTCTTTCTTAGTGACCCCTTTTAGATACTGAAAGGCCACTCTCAGGTCTCCCCAGAGCCTTCTCCAGATATAATATCAACATTTTTGTTACTATTTGTTTATCTTAGGCTTAGTAATGTGGTGACTGATTAAGGCACAAAAGAAGGTGCAGGGACACAAAGTGAAGATGGTGAAAATCAGGATATGGTGAAAGCTGTGTTCTGAATTCATTGTCATCTTGACAGTGTCATGCTGTTTTGGTGATAGGTATAATCTGTATCTGAAACAGGATGTAAAAATATTTCTGAGAAACTGAGAATATCTACGGATATGCAGCTGTGCAGTCATCAGATATGTTCGTGTTCTTTTATCACCATCATAGTTCAAGTTTGTTTCATCCTGTTTCAAACTGGACAGCAGATGATGTTACCATACAATGGGTATTCTTCTGTTTTGATTTTATTTTTGATTCTTGGTAGGCTTGATCACTGGGAAAGCATAGGATTTGGAAAGCTACAGATTTCTGCCTATTGAAAGCAAGGGGGATGGCTTGGGTTTTTATTGTGGTTTTGTGGGGGATTTTTTGTTGTTTTTGGTTAGGTTTGGCTTGGTTTTCTTCCTCCTCCCCCCTCACCCCCCTCTACAGTACTGACTGACTACAGTGTATTAGATGTTCACTTTCATCATGTTTTCATCTTAGAGTAACTGCACAACTGCCATTAGTGAGAAAACTTCCCTGTGTTCAGTTTGGTTGATTGTATAGTGAAGTTATACACAGACTTTATATTTAGAATTCAGTTTAGAGTTCTGAAGCACCATACTGTTTTATGCTCATCCAGAATGCCATCAGTTCTCTGATGCAAGCAATATCACATAAAAGCTGCCTTGATGCCAATATAGACCATTATATTGTATAAAGAAACATGTTTGTCCTTTCCTTTGTGACAGTCTTAAAATAAACAGTGTGATACACTGCTCAGAAATCATTCATGATTTTACTGCATTCGTACTTGTAAGTAAGTACTTTGTCCTGGTTTCTGCCAAGACCGTGTTAATAGCACTACGATTTTTTTGTTGTTGCTGAGCAAAGGGAGCGCACCCAGAAGAGCTGCTGCCTTTATGGCACAGCATTAGGGGATGGGGTGGAGACTGAGTTAGGTGGGTGGTCTAAATTAGGCCAAGGGATTATTCCATACCACATGCTATCATGCAGGAGGCAATATAGCTAAGGCGAGTTGGGCAGGAGTGAATTGCTGCTCAGACATTGCTGATTGTTGGTCAATGGCTAGTAAGACATTGCATTGCTAGCAGGGTGTCAGTCAGTGGGCAATTGTGCTGTTAGCTGGGCATCAGTTGGCAGTGTTATGTTCTGCCAGTGAGTGTAAAGGTGACTAGATTCACAAATCCCTTCAGTTAGATTAAGGTGGAACAACACATCCAAGTCCAAACACAATCAATCATCAATTTTAATGAGAATCTCTGTACTACAATTATCTTCCAAGTATTAGCACTCTTACAATTATATCTGTTAAAACTGTGAGGCTAAACTATGTCTCAAAAAAAATTGAAATAAGACTTCTGCTATTTAACTTTAAGAGAAGAAAAGAAAGAAAAGAGAGAAGGAAGAGGGGGAGAGAGAGAGAGAGAGTAAGAAAATGTATGGGTTCCATTGTTGCCCCACCCAGAGTGGGGATCCTCAGTTTGTGAAAGAGTGCTCATCTGGTAGTTCCTAATTTCCAAAGTCTCAGAGTCTTCCAAATTTCTTGCTGGCATCCTTTTATGCCTGCTAGCTTTGTGGGGTTAGTTGTCAACAAATTCACTACCAACAACTCCACAGTCAAAACTTCACAGTCAAGAACTCCACTTGAACAGGGGAGATTTGGAAAGAGCAAGGCCATGTCCTCTCTCCACAGGGCTCCCTCCTCTGGCCACATCTTCAGCAGTTAACCTGTTGTCATGGTGATGGTCTTATCTTGCAAGCGTTTGAGACAATTCCAGGCATATCACAGATAAAGTGTTTTTCATTGGTCTCCTACAGGTAGGTAGTGAGTACTTGTATTGTGGATATAAATGCCCAGATATAGTTATCATCACATTTTTTGTTTCTGTTTTCCTTTTCTGTCTCAGTAAATAGTTTTTTTTTTCTCTCGTGTTTTATTTTGCTTCCACTTCTCTCCCTCATCCTACCTGGGGGGACCAAGCAAACTGGAGCTTAGCAGCCTGCCTTAAACCACAAACTACTCAAAGTAGTATTATTAATTCTTGAAACGTTTTAGAATTACCCATAATCCTACAAACTGTCTTGTCCATGTATTTACTGTCAACCAAAAGCAGATGCTACATCCTGCTTAAACATCTGATAGACTGCATTATCACTCTGAAGCCCCGGTCTGATTACTTGTTACGTTTTGCATCAGTAGATTTCTCTTACTGCTTATAAGTCTTGGAACACTACACATTTTATTTTACTTAATATTTGACACTATTTGACTTTATGGGCAAATGTTTTTGTTTTCTTAATCATATAAATAATATCTGACTTCCTTTAATGCAGTAGAAAAATATATATTAATAAACATTTATGGTGGACCAATTCACAGGATAATTAAGTTCTACTGCATTAATTCTCTTCCCACTCCCTTTCAATCTATTTTGTTTTACTATGTCTAAGCATGGAATTTGTTAATGTATTTACTTCCTATGCTGATCTGTATCTCCTGTAAATTGAATTGTAAGCCACAGTACAGACGGAGGTGTAATTTAATTCAGAAAATTGTTAAATATATACATTTGCCTAGAGTAGTTTCACAATCTTTGTCATACTTGAGATATCTTTTGAAGTAGCACGGTTTTGATTCAAGAAATATTATGAAGAGAAAAAACAACCAACAGGAATAAGATTTCCTGGAGGAAATACTAGATCAAATAACGATGACATAAAAATAACTTATATTACATATCTACTTCTAAATCAACTCTTATTTCTTTCATTTTCAAGATCACATCTAAACAGTAAGAGCCACTTAATTAACTAATACAATGGGCCTCTTTCCATCAGCTTAGGAAAGGAGTGCTACGAATCCCAAAATTCACTGCAACAGTGAAACAGGAAAGTTACCTGTAGCATAGAGTAGAAACGTGCCACTAAGAGCAGGCATGTAAACTTGGTTTAAGAGAGAGGTGATTACAGTTCAGCACAAGTTCTGTGATACTTTAGCAGATAAGCATAAGCCTAGTCAACAAAGTAAAACGCCCAGTCTATCCACTCAGACTTTAAGATGTCAGTATCTGAGCTACTGAGTAGATCACAGAACTGAAATGCAATGCGAATATTCATATTTAAAGCTACATATTACAATGCCGATGTAAAGCAGTACTTATATACACTCAAACCTTTGGGAGACTAGGCAGCATGCCAGAGGCAGAAAGCTATGTGCAGTCAGAAGTGAAGAAAAGAAAGATTATTTAGATGAGATATGCATAATTCAAGTGCAACAAATCTTGCGTTTTGGAAGAAAGGAACAACAACAACAACAACAAAATCAGAGTTCTTTACCTAAAGAGGGAAAGAAATTCCTTTCAAGTCCTAAAAGAGCAATCAGTGTGATTTTTATTTTTTTTAGAGTATTTGAAGTGTCAAACATCCTAAATACAATGAGCTAGCAAGACTGTTTTCACAAACTGTTCTTTTTGCAATTTTTTGTAACGCCCAAGAGCCAAACAGAGGTGGGCTCACGATTCCTTCTCTGTGTGTTGCATGGGAAGATGGTGATAGCAAGATGATCCTGAATGCTTTGCTGGAGTGTAATTTCCACGTATGCTTTAAATCTATACACCTGTTCCTGATCTGCAGTGCTAGTTTACCAACGATTTCTTCTGGATGAAATTAATCATGTTAGGGACTGTAAGAGAGAGAATTGTTAAATGGAAGGGATTACCATTCTAAATTTGAATGCAAGAAATCAGGGAACTTTTGTGTGGTAGAGAAAGAATTAAAGGAAGAAGGATATAAATAAGATTTAGCACACTTTTTAGTATCGTTACAAACCAACATGATTTGCTAGCAGTGAAAAGACTTTAGAGTAGTTTGGATGTTTGAATTACTTTAGCTGAAATTTTTCACTTTCATGTTTCATTTCAGAAGTCTAAAACTGGATAAGTCTGAGCTTCCAGGAAGGTTTCCAAACTCCAGACTTTTACTGCTACGGTCTCTGAATCCAGGTGTAAATGTGCTAGTGTATGTCGGCTCATCTGGACTTTTGGCAATATCTGAAACTAATTCAGAGTCTTCTCCTGTGTGTATTCTGGCAATGCCGGGGGGCTGGGCTGCCATATGCTTTCTATATTAATTTTGGCAAGACTAGTATTGCTTCAGTGCACGTTGCACAACACATTCATAATGTAGAAACTACTGTTGTCCCAGTGGTGCTGCTGAGGACATTACTTTGAAATCCTAGAGGTAAAACAATAGTTTAAAAATACGTATATATAAATATATATTAGTTTTAAGTGTTGCAAGTAAGTGAGGGAAAGTTATCGCTTGTGACATATTCCATATTTCTATAGGACATAAGAACTCAACAAAATTCTGGCTTTGTCTTTGGATATGAGACATTCCATTAGTCAGTGTAGTTGAAGATAGATGACTTTGCTTGTTTGAGCCACTTTGGGATAATATCAGTAAATTTCCTGAGGTTTAAGACAAGTTTGATTGAAGTTTTAACATTATTTCTTGTCCTAATAAAGCCAAAACTGTTAGCTTGCTTAAACTCTCTTCAACACAAAATAAGATTTTTATCTCTCCATGCGCATCTGCTGATGTATACAAGTCAAATGTTTTCTGCAAATGCAAAAAATGTAGCTTCGCTTTTTCATGATTTTACTACTCAGGAAGCTGGTTGGACAGTTCTGACAGATCAAAATAAAAATTTTGATAGTTAAAAGCTTGTATGTCTGATTCAGATTCCTCAAAGAATACTTCTTACTTCTTTTGGTAAAATATGAAAGACAAACATAGTAGAATAATAATAAATATAATGGACTTGAAAGTTCTTGCAAGTTTCTACTTTTACTGAACAATGTCTTGTGAAAACACACATTTAAATTGACTGTGGTAACCAGTTTTTGGTTTCTTGATCTCTAGGTGTTTATAAAAGTGTTTTAAGAGAATGTGTCGTTTTAAAGGTATTTCATTGTTAGCATGTCTCCTTGCAAGATAGCTTTTGTTCAGATGGGAACTGTCCATTTTTATTTTATTGTATATACAGTTAAGAAGACAGTAACATTTCAATTCCAATTCCGTATGACAAATAATGCTACCAAGAAGCTGAGTGTATACTTGAAAAGACTAAAAAATCTAATTACTCAAGCATAATGATTTTACTTAGCCATTTTGTCTTTTACTAGTACAAAATGAAATCAGTGTATCTGAAAACACTGTGGAGCAGTAAGGAACATTTGGAAAATTAGTCTTCTCTAGATTGTTGCTCTTTGGCAATAATTATATAACATTAATGTAATCATTTTCATGACTACTACTCTAGTCATTCCCTCTAACTAATTCAAGTTACAAATCGTAGCAAACATCATAGTAGTACATAAAATGTACAGCACACAGAAGAAGAAATACATACTTTCTTCTGAAGACACCTTCAGTTATGTAGTGTAGTTTCTATAGCAGTACATACTTAAGTGGTCTTTCTGAAATGTCAGGAAAAAAAATCTGCTTAATACTGTGGAAGGAAGTTCTCTCAACAATCTCTGTTGAAGTTCATTCAAAGCAATTTATGGAATGGTTTGGAGAGGAAAACTTACCTGACATTTTTCTCTGCAAATTAATGCAAGTTTTAGCATAGTCAGATGGAATCCATTTTCTGTATATGCCTCATTAAACCAAGTGGAACTGTATGATTGTACTTTCAAAAGAATATATAAAAATGTCGTGGAAAAGTGTTCATTCATTTGTAGTTGAAGAATATATAGGTCCATCACCCATGAGAAAAATCTGGGTTAAAGATATTTTATTAATTTTCCTTGTTCAAGATTTTGCACTGTAGGCTTCCAGTTGCTGTCTCTTGTATTTCTTTTATTTCAAAGTTCTTTCTATTAAATGTATGTTGACTCAAGGCCAACATAAGGATTGAGGTTGAGGAGGTCACTGGATCTTCTGTTCTGGGTACAAGAGCTAAAGTTGTACTGTCAGTCTTGTTATACTTTTTCCAGTGTGTACACCCACATCTGTTATTTGATCATTTTTATTTTTCAACAAGCAGTGACATAAAATAATGGGAAATTAACTCAGAGATATGTACTGGGGGGTGAATATTTACCAGAAAGTCTTCAGAACCACAGCTGAAGCAGTACATATTTATTACACTTGAATTTTAATTTATATTATGAAGTAAATTGTGGCACTGAGCATTGAAAATGAGGCAGCGCAGAAAAATATTTGCTAAGATATATGTCTATATTAACTGTTGCATTGAGAAAAAAATCAAGGTTAAAACTCTTCATGTCTGAATAGCAATGAACAACTGAAATAGGTTTTCAATTTACAGACACAAACACAGTATTGAGGAATGAGGAAATATAAAATGTGTTAGTGTAAGCCAAATGGAGTTCATTGACAGGACAGACTCCACAAAATTTTATGTCTTCATACAGTGGAAAGTTGAGGCCTGGGTGACATTTGCTTATCTGTGACATTACAGATGTGTTTCAGTATGCTAAATCAGATCTGTGCTCTGTCGATTGTACTGAAGGTATGCCTAGTGTGTAGCTTATGAAGAAAAAAATGACACATGGTCAGATTTCTAGCAAATAATTAAAGATTGTTGCAGAACTGCCTAATTTCCAGACAGCCGACAATTTTAAAAGTAGTATATTAGGTATAACATGCCTTTGATATTTCTCTCCTTTATTCTATTCCTACAATGCAGTTGTTGAGTTTCTTACACTCGCATTTATTTTTACATCCTTCTGTGGTTCTGTAATCCTGTGAGAAATTACCAGAGATTAACATGTTCTCCTTCTAGTTTCATTGTTTTGTTTTTCTTATTGGCAATACCACTTACTTGAAAGAGAGTTTGTCTTGTGTCCTGCCCAATGTGTCAGTTAAGTGATGGAAACCCACTGGAATACAGTAGTCTAATTCTCAAATTATTTTAATCCAGACTGGTAAATTTAGATGCAGAGATGCATTCAAAGCCTTAAGTTAGGAAGAGTTTGGACATCTTTCTAATTAAAACAACGACCTCAAATGTCTTTAAGAGTGGACTAAATGTAATGCACAACTGTATTCAGTAAGACAGATTTTGCTCATTAGAACTCAGAGCAAAAAGGGGGATGGTATATAACACACTTGACTTTACCTGGTTTAATACCATTGAACATACAGCTTTTGCAACTTAATTGGGAGATCTAGACTAGCACAGGGCATTGTTTATTTACTTATTGCTCTTTTATACTTAATGCTCTGTTTGTAAGTACGTATGCACTGATATGGGTTTTTAATTTTGCTGTAGTTTTTCCATTTAGTTGTATGTGGTTTCATCTTACCATTAATTTCTGGAATTCATGACTTTGGTTTTGAAAACTCAGCAGGCATAATTACCTGTTCTGTATATATGTCCTTTCCTATGCATCATATCTAGTTTTTTACAAAAAATTTTTCAAAACTTTCTTAACACTATAAGGTTTTGGTCTTGTGAAGTCAGTGGAACACTTTTTTTACTGATACAACTATTTTCAACAGACAACCCTAAAATCTTCATGTTTTTCTTTACAGTTCATGAGAACTGAAGCTATTTTTTTTTCTCAGCACTTTTGTTTTAAAGTGCAAAGTGAACAAAACATGAAACTAGTCCAAATACCTGATGAAAATAAAATTCTAGGTGTAGCTGGTACCTCATTATTATAATGTTTATAACTATACATTGTAATGATTATAACTTCATCTTTTGAAAGAGAAATAGTGTATAGAAATTTTTAGCAGGTATTATGGAGGAAGAAATGAATTTTCAAAAGAAAATATTCTGCGCTTGACATCTCACTTTTGTTTCCACATATAATTTGGAAGCTCTCACCACACCGCTGGGGAAAACTACTTTTTACGTATATCTGTGTATTTTACATTAAAGTGCCAACTTAACTCAAGAGTAAAGATTCCGAATATAATTTTGATGAATATATGTTGATCAGTAACTACGTCCTGTGTATTTTTGAACACTTTTTGTGTTTAAAAGAATACACATTATCAGATCATCTATTGAAGATTTTATTTTCTATCCTTCTATGTGTGGAAACCTTTACTCAGCAGAGCATATGTACCTTTTCCAATTAAGTAATAAAACATTGTATCTAAAACTAAGTTCTGAAATGAACTGTGGCTCTTACTGACTTACCTAGAAAGATTATGGAATATATGTCAGAATTCAATAAAATCGTGTTATTTATGTGTTTTTTTTGTTTGTTTTCCATTTCTCAATATAAAAATGTTTTTCTCCACTCTGGAAAGTACAGAAAATCATGCTTCTTTAGCATTGTTTATGAGGGAGGATGAGTATTTGGAAGATCTGTTGAGAATCTTTTTGAGGTCTTCCTTCCTGAGAGGTTCTGAAGCTGTTGAGATTGTAGATGTGAGATCCACAGATCAAATGCAGAACTAAGTTGAAGGAAACTTCAGTCTCAGTGACTAGAAAGCCTTCTTTCAGCTCTGAAATAGTTTAAAACTCAAGTTTCTTAGAGCCTTGAAGGTGTATAGTGGTATAGCTTTGTAGATCCAGATCTCCAACATAGATACCCAGATAGGGATGAATAGTATTTGTGGAGCCTATGTGTGATGGAGAAGCAAAATCTATTTCACAGACTCCATAATCCTTCTGCCATTTGAAATTCTCAGTATAGATTTCATATAGAACAAAATTATCAGTGGAAAAAAATAACAGCTGAAGATAGATACAAAGAGCCTGATATGTTGTCCACTTCTTTACAGAACAGAAATCAGATTATAGAGCATAGACACAGATCTCATAAGAAGAAACTAATTGTATTTCAACAAGATAAGTTACAAACTAATAAACTTAGGTATTTATATTCATTCCAGATGTGATTGTTATCTAATCCAATCTCTTGAAGTACTTCACAATTCACTAGGCAAGAAAAATATCTTCTTCCCCTGAATGGAGTTTCTGTGACTTGTGGCTTCTTCTATGGGATGAGAAGTTATTACAGTAGTGAGAGGGCTTTCAATATGAAGATTATTTTGGCAATGAAAAAGCCCAGATGAAGAGTCTTGTCAATTTACTGTCAAGAGGTGGCCAATTAGCAGGACTGTAGCACTCCTCTGAAAATGGCATCTTATTTTAAGCAACACTTTGTGTATCAATAAGTTGCTTAGAAATTGGATGGCTGACAGGTTAAAATAATGGTGTATTATACTAGAACAAAGTTTGTGTGACTCTTTGTTATTAAATACCTGTTACTAACATGAAAAGAAATTAATTTAAAAAAAAATCCACATTTTTGTTATTAAGTAGAAAAAAAATAAATACTGAATGGTCAGTTATGCCTTAAAACTGCAGTTTTATCTGGAGAGTCTGAGCTGAAATAAACACTGAATGCTGTAATCTCAAGTGCAATAGCACTGAAAAGGATCTTGGGGTTAAGGTTGAGCATAAGCTAACAGTGCAGGGTTACAGATAACAAATAGCAGCTAGTGGGAATAATTTCAAGGAAAAAGGACAAGAAATGGGACTAGGGAAAACTTACTACTTAGTGTTTAACATAACTGATATTGTTACTAAAGTTCTGGTGGTGATGCTTTAAAAGCTGTTGATGAATTGCTAGAGGATTAAAGAATGCATTTATCTCTCATGAGTTGAAAGTAGGTGTTAGTTTTTAGCAAGTAGAAAGGTAAGAATGGCTTATTTGGAGGCTCTAAATGAATAAATGGTTTCTGGTAATAAGCAACTGTGTCAGAAGTAAAAATAGTTTGTAGAAACTGAAACTAAAGTAAAGCTGAGACTATGATTTTGTGCTTAGTCATTGGGAAAATGTGTTTAAAGAGGTGATGGCTGCTGTATTACCTTAAATCAAACCACCACATTTCTTCCAGACGCATATGATAACTCTTAAATAAATTAGAGGCTTAATTCACTAATTATTACATGATTTCTTTATAGTCTGTTATGAAAAGAAGATGAGAACTATATATTTCTTTTGACCTTTAACCCTAAACCTCAATGGAGAGGTTACTGGGGAAAAAAAAAAACAAACCTCAGTGAAATTGTTGCTGATGCTGGGATCTAAACCCAAGCTGGATATTAGGAAGAACTTATTCTCAGTGTGTGATAGTGTATTGGAGCACGCTGTCCAGAGAGGTAGAGGAATCACCATCTTTAGTTGTGTTCAAGGAAAATGTAGATGTGCAACTGAGGGAAATGATTTAGTGGGCATGGCAATGATGGGTTGATGGTTGGGCTAGGTGATCTTAGAGATCACATGCAACCGTAATGATTCTGTGATTCTATGAAAAGAAGTGAATGAAATATTCATGCCCTGGAGAAAATGAATGTTCTTCTGTATTCACTAATTTCATTCCATATACCTAAGCTTTTAAAATATAGTCCATACATCATTCAAAATATAAAAAAAGGCTGATTTTTTACTGACGATCAGAATATAGTGGTACATAAATATCATCTAATTAAATCAGTTTCCAGATATGCCTTTATAACTTGTTTTCATTGCAAAAAAGTATTAGATTCATAATTGTTAGAATACATCATGACCCAAATTATCAGATATTAGAAGTATTTTGTTCAACTTAAGTAAATCATTTATTCTTGAATATTTCTTAAGAATACGAGCTGGGATAGTTGAAGGTTTTGTCAGGAAGTTGCAGTTGTCTTGTAAAACTTTCACTTTCCATATAGTTTTACTGCTGTATGTAACAATGACTTGTCTAACAAGAATAATTAGGTATTTTAGAATTATGTTGCTCAAGATTCCTCCAAGCTAAAATTAGATGCTGTGAATTAATAGTACTAGACATTATGTGAAAATAGACAAGTCCTGTAGTATTTATTTTAATAATCTTTATATATGACTGAACTACATGAATATAAAGAGCATATATATATAACACTAATGAAGATGAGCCATAACTCCATCAGTACAATCATAAACACAGATGGAAACCAGGAAAGAGACACACATTTTATGTTAATTAAAATCACCTTGACGACTGCAGAAATCCCTTTATAGACTTCTTAGCATTCATTTACATGTAATTAATCAAAATGTTATTTGAGAAGACTTAAGCTTATTTCAGGAAAACATACAAATGTTATTCTTTCTGTGTAAGTACACTTGAAACATTGTATGAAATGCAATTATTTTTTTTTTTCTAGTGATGCAGGTTTCCAAAATTTCTTTGGTGTGAACAAATGAAAAAAAAGTGGGATATTTTTCTTGGATATCTTTTAAAAATCTTGTTAATTAAAAGCTATTTTCTCTTCTATGGAGAATTTTTAGTATGTTTAAGACAGAACCAAATATGCAGTACCTTCCTAAAAAGCATCCTGTTTGGATGGCCACACTTCAAGCAAATAACTAAAACTATTATTTGTTTCCTACAGTAGGAATTACTTTCAGTGTCATTTTTTCACTTTCTACTAGCCCACAATCCACAAGACTGAAAAAAAAACTATTAAGAGCTGCATGTGAGTGAGCCTGTAATGCACAAAGTCATCAGTCATTTCTCTCACCTTTCCTTGTTCCAGTTTTACTCACAGACTTGAGATGAGTGCTGCATGAGTATTATTCTACATAGTATTAGCTGTTTCAGTGACCAAGTGCCTTAAAGTTAATATTGCTATGTGACAGCTGTGGAATGCTGACTCTTAGAGTTTTGCAGCTTTGCGTGTTCATGCCCAATCCAGCTTAATTGTTATAATCCAAGAATTTTCTGTAAAGCCTACTCTTGTATTTGGAAATAGAATTGACTTTTATTGTTCTACAGATGCAGTACGTACTAGGTCACTGGAAAAGTAATGCCTCCTGTTTATTTCTGGGGAAACTACAACAGATATAAAGAGCACAATAACACTATTTGATCGAGCAAATCCTCAGCTACAAAACACTCCTTTTCAACATTGTCATCTTCATTAGTTATGCATGTTTGCCAGCAATGAGCAGGAGCCTGCAAGATACATTTGTAAAGATCTCCATGGCTGTCCGGACCCTGGCTTGTCTTTGACATCACTGTTGCCACTGCTAAAGCACACCACCCATCATCTCACTGTGCTCACATCTGCTCCTTTGTCTCCATAAATGTTCAACAAGTGTCAGTGAATGTCAGTGTGTGCCCTTGTGTCCACATGGAGGAATTTAGTGACGTCCCTTTGTTTCATATGCACTTCCATGTCAGACACCATTTTGTCAGACTGCACTTCTGCTGCCATCTGTCGCACAGCAACAGCATGTAATGGGATATTGGTAGGAAAGTTCAACCTCTACTGCCATACCACCAGTATCTGCCTCTGATATTGTGGGTCAAAACAATAAAATAGGAGGTGTTACTTTAAAAGCAGCCCTCATATCTCTTTACAGGCAAGTCAGAATTTACTGTTATGAATGGTTTCTAAGTAAAAAAGGTACAGTAGAAACAAATCAGTCAAGAAAGCAGAACAAAAACTTATGGGAAGTAACACAATTTCATGTTCTTTTTAACGTGTCAAAAGCTTGATTACATCAAAACAAAGATTTACCTCATAGTGGACAACAGGATGTTAAATTAAAAAAAGAAAAGAAAAGAAAAAGTAGCCTTAAATTCTTTTACATCAAGCTTCAAGAACACTTCTAATTACTTTCCAGTAATACTATGATCTGTGATTGGGAAATTCCAAAGCCAGAGGTCTTGTCCTTACATTAAGTGGCCTTTGATGGATTTTTATTTCCAGGGCCCTTTTGGCACTGTGTATGTGCCATCCTTTCAGCAGGTAATAGAAAGGAAAAACAAATAAAACAGGATGCAAAGGAGCTAATTTTCACAGATTAATGTAAACGAAGGTGACAGACCTCCAAAGTGTAGGAAGGAGAATTTAGAATAAATGTATTAACATTGTTTTGTATGTGTAGCAGTTCTGTATCTACACAACCATTTCAGCTTTTCGAAATAAAATAAATATATCAATATGAAAACTAAACATAAATCTGTTTTATCTTTATTAAAACATGTTTTTTCATGCCATCAGTACAAAAAGTATTGGCAGGAACTCAACTGGATTAACACATGGAGCTGAAGCTGAGTGCATTTTCAATTACCAAAGAGTAAATTCTTGTATTTGTCTATGATACAGCAGTTGATGATTTTAAATTAAAACATGCAGTGTAGTTTTACTAACCAAGCTTGGCTGGGACTTGAGTTGTATTTCACACCTGAAATATGATGTCTCCTGCATACCTGCCCTGATGCTGCTTTATTCGACAGGTGTTTTATCAAAACAGAAACACAGCTGTACTAGCTGAGCATAGAGGTCCATCTAGCCCAGATTTGTTTCTGACAGTTGCCAGTAATGGATGATTATGAAAGCAGGACAAGTACTGATCACTCACTACCTTGTTTAGGTTTTTGCCTATCATGGAAAATAGCAATACTGCAGGCAGATGTGCTGAATTTTGACATATTTTAAAGCTAGTGCTTTCTGATCCAGGAAACCACAGGTATCACTTCAGCTGCTTTCTTGAGCAGTGAGAATACTGACAGCAGCTGTATAATGAAATATCATACAAGCATTGTATGTTGTCTATATTTGTTGAAGTGCTATCTGGTGGTATTTAGGGATTCCTCGTTCCTATTTATTTTTATTTGAACTGTTTTTGTAAGTGGGTTAGGCTGTACATGGAGTAATTTTCCCCCCACTGCTTCTGGTGATAAACACCAGCTGTCAACAGTGAATGCCGTGACATGAGAAGCATACGCTGATTTTCAAGACAAGGTCAAATGACAGGTAGTTAAATAATGTAGAAACCATAATCTTCTGAACAAGCAAAAATCTGAGGTTGGCTCAGTGTTTTTCACAAAATTTACAATCAGCAGATGGTAATGCAGAGGTCAAGCTCCCAGACAGAATATATCATGTACCTGAATAAATAATTTGTGTATAAATGGAATTCTATGAGAACTATTTTTTACTATTGAGATACCTACATAACCTTGTGATGTTACCCTTAACATTCTATAAATTGCGGTCTAAATTGTGTTGTAAGGATATTCTGCTTGAAATCATATGTTGCTAGTAAAGTCAGATTTATATTAAGTTATACAAATTTGTTTAGAACAAATGATTTTAAAAGCCAAAATATTGTGTTTCCTGTGCTTAATAAATTGTTGTGTGTACTTAGAAGTGTCTTAATGATGGGAACAAGGTAGTAATCATATTCTTTGGAATTTAAGCCAAATGCAGCTGGTTCTAGGATTGTCTGGTCAGTCTTGTGGCTTTCCTTTCATATTCCCTTTCCACTTAGACCTCACTTCCTGTGATTTATGGTGCATCCTAAGCTTTTCTTCACCTTGTCTAAAACCCTATGTTTAACTGACATTAAATTAGATGTGTTCTGTACTACTCTGAAAGATTATTTCATTTATTCCTTAAACAAAATTTCTTTATATTTTTTGTGAAGTTAGAGAATTGCAGAGACTTATTATGCAAAAGTTCAAATGAGCTCAGTAAATATTTTCTTACTACCCTTTTGGAACAAAAACAAATGCAGGCATTTCTAAAGTTGATCTCTGAGGTATATTTTAAAAATGCTGTAAAGCAATAATCTAAAATCAGACTGTAACCAAAGCCACAGTGAGCTGTGACAGACATAATAATATAATGCCAATGGAAGATTTTTTAATGGAAATGTCAAATACAATTGTATTAATAGGAAGTTAGCTCCTTATGACAATGTAAGTACCATTTCATTGTCAGCTAGGAGCTTAAAAGATTCCTTTCCTTTTATATATTTCATTTTAATAAAGGAAATTAAAATATCAATCAAAAATCTATGCTAAAATGATGTTAAGGGTTTAAGGAAATAGGCAGTGTAGGAAAATTCACAGATAAAGCTGCCACAATATCCAGAGATTAAAAGCAGTGAAACAACCCCCAGGAATTGCTTGCCTTCCCTGAATTGTCAGTTGATGATGAGCTGATAGCAAAGTGAAATATTTCTTCCCACTGAGCTGAAGGTGTGATATTGACTTTTGAAGGTGCAAAGACAACTTGGTTAGACTGAATTTATTCTGAATTTGCTTTCTAGTTTTAAAGAGGCAGTCTCCTTTCAGTTAGTGGAAGACTAGTAAGCAGAATCTCGTACATTGTATTCTTTTAAGCAACCAAGATCTTTTCAAAAATAAGGAAATATTTATAAACTACATGGACCTTAAAGATCACAAAATCCTTGACCATAATGACACAGAAGATAGCTTTGAAAATAGAATTTACAGTTTTCAATCCTATTTACTGTTCTTAAAATAGCCATACAACCTTGGTTTTGAAAGGAAATTAATACAGAATATGGGAATGCTTCATTCTTTCTCTCTACAGTCACTTTGTGTAACTTTGTGATAGTTACATCCTTTCACTGAGCCAGGAAGTGAAAATAAGCTGTAGAGTTTGTACTCATTAAATCAAGGAAAAACATTACAGCTTGAAGATTATACAAATTACTGGCTATGAAAGTCAAGTGTTTATGCAACTCAAATGAAACCTGTGGCTAAAATAGCATTATACTCCTGTTCTGCAAAACTTTTTGCAATCCCATTAAGTAGTTACAACTTGTTTAAAAGCAATTTACTGTTATCTTTTTGTATCATTTGAATAAGAGCAGGATCCAAATCTCACTGAAATAATAAATGTAGATAATGTTGTCTCATTATGTACACCAAAAGAGGCATATAGGATGTCATCAGGTATCTAATATTGCCATTTGTAACATTTGAAGATGACCTCAAATGGTTTAGCATATGAAATGAAGCAGGGAAAAATATGTTTCTTTCTGACTGAGATGAGAAGTTTTGTGACTTTGTTTGTTTGTTTGTTTGTTTGTTCATTTTCTGTTTGGTTTTGGTTCCTTTTTATTTTCAATACACACTTTTATTGTTTTGAAGTTGTTGCATTATATTTGTCTATACTTTCTTGTATAGAAGAGTAACTATGGGAATACTTTGCAATGAGTTTTGCAGATTATGTTTTATATGAAGAAGATTTCAGCATCAAATTGTCATAGATATTAAAAGCTAAAAATCAAGAAAATATTTTGATCTGAGATTGCAGAGAACAATTCCATTTCCACTGTCTTAAAAATAAACACTTCCAAATATTATTCCCTAATGTTAACAATAGTGTAGTGGCATCCTATTACAGGAAACCATGGTTTTCCTCTCACCCATCATAACCTTATTTTTCTTCTATCTACCAGAACTGTGGTAGGTTTTTTTTTTTTTTTTTACATGATTTTTATATTTTCTGATCAAATTTTTATCCATAAACAGTGGAATGTAACAGAATGAAGTGGAATGAAATGGAACAGAACAGTTGGAAGAGGTCTCCAAAGATGTTGTCATTTAACCTGGCAAGCAGCTAAACATCTCTCAGCTTTTTGCTCGCCCCTGCCCCCATTCTCAGTGGACAGAAAAGGAAGAGGGGAAACAATAGTAATTATATATATTTACAAAACAAGTGATGCACAAAACAGTTGCTCAGCACCTGCTGACCAATGCACAACCAGTCCCCAGCCAGATGCTTATTGTGGTCTTAACATCCTCTGGTGCAGCTTTATGCCATTCCTTTGCATCTTGTCACTGCTTTCCAGGGAGAAGAAACTGGCACCTGTGTTTAATGCATCCGAGAGTGCTGTTTGTCCTTTTGGCTGCCAGGGCACATTACTGACTCGTATTGAGCCTGCTGCTGACCAGTGCCCTCAGATCTCTTTCTGCAAGGCACTTATTCAGCCTATTTTCTCCCACTCTGTACATGTATCTGTCATTAGTCCGTCCTAAGTACAGAACCATGCATTTTCGTTTGTTGAACTTTGTGCTACTAGTGGTTGTCCACTGTTCCAATCCATCTATACCTCATCCATCAAGAATATCAACAGAACCTCCCAGTTTAGTGTCGCCAGCAAGCTTGTTAAGGGCACATCTACTCTTGCGTCCAGATCATTGATAAAAATATTGAGCAGGACTGGCCCTGGAATTGAGCCCTGGGTAGTTACTATTTACATTTTGCCTTTCATGTCTTCTAATCAGGTGTCATGGTTTTATGACATTTGTTATCAGTATTCCACATCATAACATCATGTAAGGTACTGGGAGTTAAAGAGTTCAGTTCCATGGATCGTCAATGGATCGAGGTATACCTGCCTCAGAAGAGAAGAAAGACTACGTTCCCCAGAGGACTTTGCGTTGCTTTACGTTTTTCCGGGAAAGATAAAACTGTTGGCAAGTCACGGGATCGCTCTCTTTTCCTTTTCGGATCATCAGAGCAGTGTGTTCCCTA
>JANHGO010000033.1:9520355-9580596 GCA_024606505.1 Aquila spilogaster | reverse complement strand
ATCTTTTTCAGTAAATCACCTTTCCTCCTCAGATCGTTGCCACTGTTTTCTTTTCAGGCCCATCTTTTTTTCTTTTTTTTTTTTTCCTTTTCCCCCTCCCCTTTCCCAGGGTGTGGGCCCGTGGGTCTCCTCACCCCTTTGTCACGGAATCGGGCCGAACCAGCCCTTAAACCATTGACATCATTTGTAACATAGTGCAAAAATACTAATATAAGTGTTTTATAATGGAAACACTCAGGAGGTTCTAGTCTTTTCCTATTGACTTAGTGGAGCCAACATGATCAGTTTTGGCTCGCTACCACCAGTTATAATTGCATATAATTAGCAGAGGTTTATCCAAATCTGTGGGGTTAATCAAGGTGTAACAAGTCTTGTAGGTTTCTTTGAAAATGGAACATTGTATAGAAATGAAGTTTTGAAAGGGTGATTCGCATGTTCATAAATTAGAACTTTAGTTAATTTTATGAAAATAAAATTTTACAGTTCTGTTTTCAAGGGTATTAATTATACAGAGAATTTATGCCCTTCTGTTTTTGATAGCCTTCATAAGTGAGTTTCACCAAGATTCTTTCAGTATTTTTTCCGAGGATTTTTTTAATTATTTCATTTAATATTATGTCTAATTTGGATGCAACATTTCAGTATCATGCAGTATATTGAAGAAGTAACCTTCTACTACTTTTCAAGCATTCTGAGATCTTATATCTAGCGAAAACAAATGAGAGCAAGAAAAATCATTTTATTATAGCATGAATTTAATATCTATGTCAAATTTATGAATGATTGAAGAATGCAAAAACATAAGTTCCAACTGTCTATACATGAGATAAATGTACAAAGGGCTATGCGGTATCCTATCTGATCAGTCCATAAAAGATGATGTCAGGACAAACAGCTGTGAAATTAGATAATTTCTGAAAAAGGGATGATTGGCAAGACTGAGTAACAAAAATAAAAAAATAGGAGTTACATATGAGAAATATCACAGAACTCATGAGCAATTAGGTGGAAGTGCACTTATTGGATAACCATTTTGCAAAATGAAATTAAATAAGGCAAAGATATTTTTCTTGCTTTTTTTTTTTCCCCCTAGTACTACCACAAAATAAACTGAATATAAATTAACTTGAAAACAACTGGACAACAAAACCACCATATATAGAACATACACCAGAATGAAAGATTTTGGAAACAAAATCACAGTGCCATCATGCAATGCAGCAAAGATGAACAAATCCAGTGGCACCATACTGAATTTTCAGGGGCGTGCTCAATTCAAACTAGAACACGCTAAAATACATTCTTTAGTTTATCAGAGGAAGGCATTGGCCTTCAGAGAAGTGTTCATATCTTTCATGAGTTTCAGAATTTGGCTCATGTATGCACAGTTGTGCTGATTTTCAGGATACAGCTTTTCAAGAATAGCAGTTCTGCCACAGCTGTCAGAAGCAGTTGCATAATGTAATGGAAGAGATATGATCAAGGCTGCATAGAAGTGCAGTGATTAGGATCCACTCTTTGCATCTTCCACAGAAGTAACTATGCAATCAGGCTACATTTTCCATCTATATTTCCTTCTGTGGCAGAATCATAAAGAATATGTGACTAATATTTAACATTTTCTTTCACTCTAGATCCCGAAACATAGCAGATAGCATGAGAGGAGATGTGCATAATTTGTGTCGGGTATGATTCTGTACTGAAAGGTACAGTGGAGGCAAGTAGTGTTAACAAGGAAGAAATCTCAACCCATTTCAGTCTCAAAGCTCTGCATATACACTTCCTCTACAGAAGCAGAAAAGTTATGTACATAAAAGCCACTCTTATCTACAGTTTGTGGCTAAGCATGCTAAAATTATAACACATGTATGAGCTCACCTCTTATTGAATGCATTCTGTTTGGAAGCTGCCTTCCCATCCTTGGAAGTCACATTTTTTCTATGCTTTTAGTGTTTTCAGTTTTGCATAGAGAACATTTGTGTACAAAGAAAATGGAAATGGAAAACGGATAATGTTCTATTTTTACTTCTTGAAAACTTTCTAAATATATATATTTTTTTAAATAGAAATAAAAAGGAACAAGAAGAAGAGAAAGGGAGTTAAAAATACATCAGCAGCAATAAAGGAATTCAGTTAACAAAGTGGAAGCTATACCTTTGGTCATATGTCACATTTAAACTTTGGAAAATGCTCAGTTGCCAACATAGTGGGCATTAGTATAAGAACATGACTATAATCATTGCTAAAACATGTCAGTGGAGGAAAGGACTCCATTTCACCAACATAAAGAACTACTGAACAACCTATTAGCAGTTTCTGGAGTGATAAGGAGGTAAGAGAAAAGAGGAGAAGACATTGATACTATCAGTCAGGGCAACGTCTGTTCCAGGAAACTGGACATGAGTGGGAGGAAATACATTTTGTTCTCTTTGGCAGCATCCATTTGTAAATACACAATTGTACAGTTATATTGCAGTTGATGGTGATGCAGAAGTTAATATGAGGACTGCTCTGAAAGTAATGCCTATTATTTTATGTTGGCCTATGACATCAAAGGCAGATGGCTGTATAGCAGTAGAGGAAGAACTTTCCTTCCAACATTCTGATACATTTTGTTGCCATGTGAAAGATGGCAGCAGAGAGGCAGTCTGGCAAAATGGCATCTGACGTGGAAGCAAATGTGAAGCAAATGTGTGTCATTGAATTCCTCCATGCAGAACAAGTGGCACCCATTGACACTCATTGACACTTGCTGAACAGTTACGGAGACCGAACAGTGAATGTGAGCACAGTGAGGTAGTGAGTGGTGTGTTTCAGCAGTAGCAACAGTGATGTGAAAGACAAGCCACATTCCAGACAGCCATGCAGAACTGTCACACCACAAAATGAAGAGCATCTCAATCAGTTCATCTGTGTGAACTGGTGGATTACAACCAGGAAACTGTGTACAGAGCTAAATTTTGGCTTCAGTGCTTTGGAAACAGTGATGGCAACAAATGCTCACAAAGAAACAGAAAGAACATTGTATGCAAGTTTGTCAGGAACTGTTGCATCATTATGAGGCTGAAGGTGACAGTTTCCTGGATCACATCATTACTGATGGTGAGATGTGGTGTCACCACTACAAGCTGTGGTCAAAATGGCAGTCCATGGAGTGGTGGTATGAATTCTCCATCAAAGAAAAGGTTCAAGACACAGCCTTCAGCAGGTAAAGTGATGTGCACTGTCTTTTTGGATAGAAAAAGAGTGATCCTTCTCTGGATATCCTGGAACCCAGACAAACCATCAACTGTAACTGCTACATCATGATTCTAACTAAGCTAAAGGCTTGAATTTTCAGAGTCAGGCCAGAGAAGAAGACAACTTTTCTCTTACAAAACCATAGTGCCAGGCCCCAGCTTGAAGACTGTGGAGCACATTGCTGATTTTGGCTGGACTGTCCTAGAACACCCATCATATAGCCCAAATTTGGTGCCTTCTTTGTCTTTGTTGTAGTTTCTATGGCCATAAATAGGAGACGTTACTTTCAGAGAGAATTACGTGTATTGTGTAAGCATCTGAAGAAAAAAAAACACAAAACCAGAACACTCAGGAGTGTGATGGTTAAATAGTTAGTAAAAGCTTTTAGGCATGGGTATTGAACATAATACAGGGAAAATACATAATGAAAACATCTTGCATTCTTTTTATCCAAAAGCAAGTAATCACACGCATTAAATTTCTTAGCATGACTTTTTTATGTTCATATATTTTGCATGCAATTAGTGAGAGGCATATACTTTTAAACATTGGTTTGAAAGAAAGTCTTCACCTGAAACTGAGTCACTGAACTTGGTACATTTGCACTTCACAAAGCAGCATTTACAGGTAAAAACTGCAAACTTTATCTAGGCCACTGTCAGGAAGTGATGAATGAGGTCATTGGTAGTGTAACCCCACTTCTTTTCCCGTGGGTGATATTGGCTCCCTTGAATGCATTCACTGGTGAGTTTCTGAATATGCAAGGAATTCTACTGAATGTCTTTAGAATAGTAGATTTTCTATGATTTCTTCAATGTTACCTTGTCAATCAGGGGGAACAGTGTATTTGTCAGAGTACTGCTTTCCACAGTCCGTACAGAACTATTTTTCATAAATAGAAGTAGGGAGTTGCTTGTGATCCATGAACTTATACATACTAATAGCTCTGGCTATCAATTCTAAGAACTAGAATTTGCATTACAGAAAATCAGAAAGTCAATATTTGAACATTTTTAAGCAGTCTTCCATAGCTCTTCTCATGACTTTTTGAAATACCAAATCTATGCTGCAATCAATGGAGATATGGTAAAATTATGTGATATAGTAATTTTACTGAAATGTTACCCAGTGCACATCTTTCCCACCTGTGTAAAGTAGCAATTAATTGTCCTATTTTCTATTTAATTTATGAATTCCCTTTTGATACCAAGAGGTTGCATTCATGCAGTGACATAAATGGGCCACAGACTAATGCAAAATTAAGTGTTAGACTGCAGTTTGCAACAGTCAAATCAGAGTTTTAAAAAAAAAAGAAGAGAAAAATGCCAGACAGGTGAGATTTTAGGACCTCAGTGCCTTCAGTATAATGATCCTTTGATGAGCTGATTTCAGATCCATGTCATTCTTTGATTCAAATATACATTTATCTCCAGAATAGGCAGGGATGTTCTCCAACAAGTCGTATATGAATCAATTCCACATCATGTCTTTAAAAAGCACCACTGGTACATACAAACTGAAGGAAAATATGTGATGAAGATCTATGCTTGCATGTTGAAAATACATTTAATTTTTGTAATACTCAATTTTGTGTTTACCAATCCATAAAAGTGCTCACTAACTATGCTCTAATGCAGAGAATACTTTTGTCATTGCCAAAACCATGACTTTACAGGAAAAAAAAAAGAAAAAAAAATCAGATGGAGAACATTTAATCTATTCATTATAGTGGCCTTTTTTTTCTTTCTACTGGGAGAAATTCAGCACCTGTTAGTAGTGTTTAGATGAAGAGGAAGTTGGAGAAAAAAAAATTAATTTTAATTCACTATCTATTGGTACCTGTAGAAAGATGACAATTCTCTTTAATTTCATTCGTGCCTATGGAAGAAATGTAAGAGATCAATACCTCTGTATGGCAATAATCTAGTTTTTAAAAAGGAGTTACTGTTACTTTCTTCATTCCAAATAAGAATAAAAAGAGAAAGAAGGTACAAACAAAACTCAATCAAACAAAATTTAGAAGTCCCAAGTGATTTTAATAAAACAAGGATTGATTTTCTGCAAGGCACAAGAGGGCACAGCTAAGTTTTTCTGAAATTGTACTGAAAAGCATACAGTATCTTGGCTCCCACTGCCTTGTTTTGTAAAAGTTTTGTCTAGTAGAAAATAATGATGTAAGAGAAGTAGAGATGGCTGACTGCATGACTGGGATAAGTATTATGCTTCTTTTGGCTTATTCTGTCCAATGAGGAGGTGCATCCTCCATCCAGGTTCTACTCATTCTTTAGCAATTAGCATCATCTCATACTTTGCAAGCCTCATGCTCTGTAGTGTGTGAGGCCAAGTGTGATTAGGCTGTTATCAGTATTAGCTGATTCAGATTTTTGGTGAAAGTTTTTTACTTTCCATGACAAGTAACAATAGGTATCAGCATTCTTTAGTGCTGCTCAAAAGGACATCTTCCTATCAACCTGTACTGTCTATGTATAGGTGCATGTGTGTATGCACTATAACATTGAGACAGGAAGAACAGAACTGAAAGACCTTCTTCAGTCAAATTAATGCTGAAGATTATTTAAGAAACAAATGTTCATGCTAATCCATTTTGTGAGAAAGCTTGAAATGCCATATTCTGATGGCTAGAAGGACTTTTGCTTCCAGTTTTGATTGCAGATGTGACTGGATAATTTGAAATCCTTAATTTTTCTCCTCTAACTTTCCTTTTGAATGTCTCTCTCTCCTTCCTGTACTCAGCCCTTTTCTACCAACAGTCCCCTGAGTCAGATAGAACCAACATGACCTTGAGCACCGATCAACGCAGATGTAGTAAATTTACATAGTATCACGGAGTTTTCCTTGAAAATGTATCACCTAGTGGAAAATGGGGACTTATATCTGCCTAGACAATCTGAAATGAAGGACAGCTTAAACTAGAGGCTTTTGACGTATCAAACTGTTCTTTATGGGAAATTACTAACTTGTGTGACTTCTTTCTCCCATCTGAAATAGCAACATTAAAGGCAATAAGTTGGTATGCAGAAAAAGTGCTTCTGAATGAGACTTATTCACACAAGGAGGAACAAAGTTTTGCATGTCCGGTGTGACCTCACAAATTTAAAAATCAATTGGCTTAAAACAGTCTTGCCCCCTACACTCACTCCAGCATGCACACACCAGCATCCAAAATGTTTTTTTCACATTTATTTTCATATTCTCCTTAATTAAGATGCATGAGCCTATAAAATAAATGTTTCCACTTTTATACTGTGAGGAAAAGAACAGCACTACTCTTTGTTAATGCAAAGACCATTCAAAATTCATTCTAATTGCAATAAAATGCATTTTCAGAAACTCTGTGCTATGAATCTATTAAGAAATAGATCCAAATAACAGAAGGTCCTGTACAAACACGAGTACAAAGATGACCCTGCTTCACTAACCCGAAAGGGACACTAAACATAACAGATGAGTAAAAATGTCTAAAGGAACTGCTGTACAGACAACACTGAAGGCAGCAATCATAGTTTGTTAATTGATATCTGTAGCCAAGGATTTTGTATCATGCCAGAAAGAGGTTTTTTCATGGATTTAGAAAAAGAAGTTTTTCATGAGATGTTGGAACAAGAAAATATAAAGATGTATATTGAAAATTTTAGGGGTGGACAAAGAGGGTTAGGTGAAGATGAGTCAACCAAATGACGAATGTCAGTTTTGACGCAACGTTTCAATCAATCAGTAAGAAGTATAATTGACAAAAGGTAATGCAATCAAATGTCTACACTAGATTTTTTTATCCACATGCTTTGACTATAATGGCAAGGAAACAGAAATAGACAACTTACTGTTCGGTATCTGAACTGTTTGCATGTAAAACTACAGAGTTAAGCACTGACCTTCATTTTGAATAACTGTCATTTTTCCCCGTGGGCTGGCTAGAGTCTGTCATCTTGCCAAATGAAGTTTAGAAACTGGTCTTTACATTTCAAATCTTAAAAAAAGAAAAGCTAGTATGTTAGTGTTACAGGCCAGTGCATGCTGTCAAGATTAGTGACAGTCAGTACCATTTACAGATGTCTTGCTTATGTCTTTGCATTGCTCTTTGCAATTGCTTATATGGCTGTCACCTGAAATACTAGGAGGAATAGCATGGTAGAGAGCTCAGGCTTTTGGGCACTGCTGAATGACTGAGTCATATTTGCTTAGTAAGCACGTTGAGCTCTAGCCTAGTATTCTAGCAAGATCCAAGAAAGATAAAAAATAATGTCCTTCTTGAAATAGAGTGGTACAGATGTTTCTGTGTTATAGCTGTCTTCAAACACCAAATGCCAAACTACTCTGAAATCAAGAAAAGAGACTGTGAAAGTTTAAATATAATCTCCTTGTGGAATAAATTAGATTCCTAAATGTTTCCTGAAACTTTTACAACCGTTGTTGAAATTATATATCAAGCCAATTGTGTACTGATGGAAACAACATGACAAGAGCTTGGGGGTTATCAGTGTACATGAACAAATTATCTCCTGTTCCACTATATATGGCTATGATATATTGTTGTTCTCGGCAGTTTATGGAATAGATTAACTTGTCACAGAAATGCTATTTTCTGAAACACATTCTGCTTTTCTCTAGCATTTGGATACACAGACGGCCTACAAAGACACATGCAAAATTTTACATAGGTTGACATCGGTAGACTACTTATTTGAAACAGAGAATCAGTTGGTGCTGACTAATTAGTTATGACATATATATTCAGCATATATTTAGTTAAACATGAAATCCTGTAGTATTTGATAAGCACTGTGCTAAAATAGTTTATTCTGGTGACTGAATTTGATTAGATTTTTCTTTAAAAATCTGATCTGAGTTGTCATTAAAGAGTAGGATCAGATACTAGTAGAAAACTGTTTTGCACCCCCAGGACTCTTTTTAAGCCATATCTGAAATAAAATATGAATGTATTTATTGTTCATGGGGGAAAGGGCTTTGAAGTAATTGATTTTATTTATGTCTTATTTGAACTCATTACAGCAGAAAGAACTTAAAATAAGGATTCCTAACAATTGAAACAGTTACACATCATCAGTTTCATGAATTTTCCATGTTAAGTAATCACAGTACTTTTCTGATTAGGAGTCTCTGCTCTTTACATAACTAGTACTCTTCACATAACAATTTTTCTAGTGTATTTATCTGTCAATTATTCTATTTCTTATGGTCACAGGACTCCAAGAATCTGAACTCCTCTGGTAAACTAATACATCTCTCCTCCTAATATAAAGATTCTTCACAAATGAGTAGGGGAACTCTAAAAGCAGATTGTGCAGCCAAACAAGTGCTGTTTATTTATTTATTTATTTATTCCAATTCTAATTTGTTTTGGTTTCATTCCTTAGAAAAAGAGATTTCATTTAGACTGAAAATTATCTTCATCCTAAGGAAAACTGTGAAAACAGAACAGATATGTTTCTTTTCAGAGGGAATGATTGTATGAAGAAATCCATGCTTCACAGCTGCTAGTAACAGAGAGTAGAAAGAAGAGGAATTCCAGTAGCTTTATTCTGTGATTTCCAGCAGTGAATCATGCATTCCCTCACAAGCTGTTTGGAAATATAAGTGATCCTGTCCTGATATCTTAATGACAAAAAATGAAAATGAAATGGAAAGTTAACC
The DNA here is from genome assembly GCA_024606505.1 of Aquila spilogaster. Taxonomy (NCBI): domain Eukaryota; kingdom Metazoa; phylum Chordata; class Aves; order Accipitriformes; family Accipitridae; genus Aquila; species Aquila spilogaster. The sequence goes on along the minus strand of JANHGO010000033.1, from coordinate 9,571,683 downwards.
AATTTTCTGCTGAAGTCACAATGAGATCCTTCTTTGTGAGGTTGATGCTATGGCAGAAGACCTCAGAGCCAGACCATGAGGAGTAGTGTGCTAGTGGAAAATGTAAAGCTAGGTTACGCCTTAGGATCAGGCCATTACTGATAAATCAAAGAGGACTACTTCTTGTCTGTGAGAGTGAGTGATGTGGACTGTCTCTGTACTGCCTAGGACTTCCCTACCTGCCACATCATTCCTGTCTTGAAAATATCTGTTTGAAGGAGCCCAAAATGGAATCTGAAAGTAGACTAAACACCACAAGAAAACCTGGTGTATGATGATAAGACTTGCTTGGCCCTTAAGCCTGGCCTCAGAATGCTTTTCTTGTCTTCATTAGCAGCCCCAGCTGGCTCATCTTCCCAGGCAAGCCTGGGAACCTCCTCTTCTTCCCAGCTAGTCCCCTTCCCAGTTACAACGTGCCATGATGCACATCCCTATCACAAGTACTTTAATGCCTTTCAACAAATGAAGTTTGATTGTTCCTACCACAATAGCTCGATGCTGTTGTGATTTGATTCCAACCACAACTTATGTCTGTGAGGCTTTGTACTGCATATGTGTATTTCGACTTTTGTGCTTACGATGCATGTGCTTGCATGAGTTTACATCATATTTGCATTTTTTTGGGGGGGCTATGATGTACTGAGAACTAATAATACCAAATTCTACCAGAGGTATAATCAGAGTAGAAAAACTTCTGAATTAGGTAACTCACTAAACATTTCCCACATCCAAGATTATGGTTACAAGTCCTAATAGATAATTTAGGTTTTCAGTAGCCTCATATGAGTTATAGTAAACCTTAAAGCAGGCTATATCCATTCTGGTTTTCATCAGTTTGAAAATATTGACTCTTCACTTTGTAAAGCTGTGTTTATGTAAGACAATATCTTGCAATGAAAATAATGAGACCAATCAATAAAAGAACAAACAAGTGAGGTGCAGCTGCAAATTTCATTTGAGGGAAAGAGAAAATAAATGATTATTAAAGGGTGAAGTGAAATTTCTACCGTAGTCTGATACTGTTAGTATACATACACTTACGATGTAGTTGTATTTGAAAGCACTGTAAATAGCACAAAACTGCATGTTGCTTGTTCATATCAGTACAGAGTTGTGGCAAGAACTCTTTTTGAGTTGTGTGTGTTCTATTGTGCTCTACCTAAGCGTGTTTTCATTCACTGTAATAGTTATTTTCCTACAGAGGTCTGATTTTTTACCTACGCTATTTCTGTATCTTACTACCTGTGATATGTATATTAAAAGATATATCTCGTAGATCTCAACTTATCTACTTCCTACAGTTACAAGTTTATGTTCTCCTTAGCTGAGAATGGAGAACTGTATGAGCACCCTACTTTGTGTCACAGAAGTTTCTCTATCATGAATGACAAAAATATTATAATGACAGAGATTCAGGGCAGAGTCAAGTGTTTACATGAGGGAGAAATCTTGCTATGTGGTTCTGTCAGCAAAAGGAACTTCTACAATTTCTGTAGCTTTACATTATCATGGGCGGCTACATGGATATTGAGATAATTCCCTCCCCTTACTATGTTTCTCCCCTTACTAAAGGAGATGAATTCTGAAGCTTTATGTGTAAAGCATATACAGTCATCTTTATTCTTTTGCATTGTTAACATACTCATCATATAAATGAGTATACCATGACTGAAACAGCATTGTGTACATGTGCACTGGGAAATTTTCTTGCATACAGATATCTTTGCTGTTCCTAATTTCTCATTTGAATCTTAGAATAAAAAAAGTTATGGTGCAGTTGATTAACCTGCAAAGATTACAGATTCTCCTATAAATAAATATGTAGTGCTGAATAACACCAAAAGCCCTGGGATCTGCTGGAAAGAAATTTTTGTGGGGGACTTCTGTGTGTGGCTAGTCATGTTTAACATTTTTATCACTGATCTGGATTTAGGAATGAAACTCATCGTTAGCAAGTGTGCTGATTACACCAAACTGCTGTTGGCATTCTCAAGGGTCAAGAGGCCTTGCAGAGAGATTAGGAGATTAGCAATGGCATGAAATTCAAAAAACAGGAAATGATGGGTGCAGCGCCTAGGATGGAGTAGTACTGAACAGAGACAAAGACTGAGAGACAAGTGGTTGGAGAGCAGCTCAGCAGAAAGAGACGTGGAAATGTTGGTGACAGCAGGTTCAATATGAGCCAGCAGCATGCCATGGCAGCCAAGAGGGCAAACCACATCTTGGGGTGCATTAAACACAGCATCGCCAGGCAGTCAAAAGACACAATTCTCCCACTATATTTAGCATTGGTGCGGCACCACCATGAATACTGCAGATAGTTCTGGGCTCCACATCTCCCTGGTCACCATTGATGTAACACCAGAGAATGGCACAAAGGTAAGCCAGAGAAGGTTCAGACTAGTTATAGGGAAACATTTCTGTATCATGAGGGTGGTCAAACACTGGAAAAGGCTGCTTAGAGAGGTTGTTTACAATCCATGCCTGCCAGTATTCAAGAGACATTTAGACAATGCTCTCAATAATATGGTTTGACTTATGGTCAACCCTGAGAAGGTCAGGCAGTCAGACTAGATCATCTTTGTAGGTCCCTGCCAACTGTTCTACCCTCCTCTACTCCACTCCACTCCACTCCACTCTACTCCACTCTATTCATCAGAGCTTTACACTCAGAAAACTGGCCAGCTGTCCATCTACATGGGGGGTAACAGTGACACATGGAGTGCTGGATGTGACCAGAGACAGCCAAGTTTCAGAGTCTTTGATTTACTGAGGATTTCTTCTGTTGAAGTACATAGGAAGATTCTGTATTTCTTATATGGACACTGTAACCAATTTGTGTTGGCCAATAAAATAAATCAAGAAACTTCCAGTGACTCTTTCTTTTCGTCATCCTATTAATTTTCTAGCACTGAGCAAATGTACCAGTAAAACATCTTCCCTGCTAAATCTGGGCAAGTACAGTTGTTGTTTGCTTGCTTTTTATCCTAAAAGAGCTCAATGAAAATATATAAAATGTTTTTAGGGATGCTTAATAATAAGTATATGTACAAATTAATGTATAAATTAATCTTTCTGAGTAGGATACTAGCAGTTTAAAACATAATTACTGAGTCAAAAATAATATTGAGTACATAGATCAAATTTTAATTGCTAGACTAATTACAGAAAGACTAATTACAGAAAGACAAGAAACCTTTGAAATTGTTTGACTGAAGAGTTTAATCAATGTTGAGTTTGCATTTTTCCTTCTCCTCTCCCAGCTCCTTTGCAAATCATACAAGGTTTCACATAGTCATGTAACAATAATTTCTTACTTAGTGTAAATCACTAAATTTTAACTAGAATTTTAACTTTTTGGCTAAGACCAACAAACCATTGCATTGCATTTATATAATAATTTATACTTTAAAAGGACTGGAAATGAATAAAGTCTTAAAGTATTTACTGCTGTTTAGCGTTCAGCCAATGCAGGTAGCGAGCAGTCAATGTTTAAAGAGTTAAAAAAAATTAAAAAATTAAAAATTGAAAAAACTATTAATAACATTAAGAAAAAATTGAGTATTTTAGGGACTTGAATGTTTTTAAATGAAATAAGACATTCCCAGTAAAGTATAGTTTTGTCCATTTGTGATATTTTTCCTAATTAAGTCAACCAAAGAGACACTGTCATTCAGCAACTCAGACTTTTTCTCAGGCTATGTAAAACCATAGAGAATCTTAAGGAAAGGCAAGATATATTCTAACGACAGACTTTTCTATCACCCCAGGAATAATGCTCTGTGGGAGCTCTGCTACAACTCATGAATGTCACAGGATATCTGCAGAAGGTTTTATAAGTAAATTAAAGAGATAAATTCAAACATAAAATATTTTACAGCTACAGGAAAAGAAGCTGCCTTACAAGAACCAGGATTAAACTGAGTTATGAATTTCTTAAAAAGTGAAAGTCATATTTTATTTCCTGATATTATATTTTCAATAAACTCTTACTAAGTGGTACACTTTCCGAAACAGGAAATAAGTATTTAAAATATGCACTCTAAGATTCACTTTTATTATAAGGTATAGTCTAAGGTCAGATAATCTGGTTATATAAAGCATCACAGAACTGTGTACTTTAAGAACCTGATTGAAATAGTTCACACAATATACAAGGAGCACACTGCAGCTCTTTTTGAAGGAGGTATCTTCTTTATTTTTAAGTGAGAAACGGGTGTACGGATTTTCAAATTATAAAGAGGGAAACACAAGAGACAGATGTTGAATACAATAAGGAGATAATGATGTATGTATGATTAATATATCACTAAGTATGGTTTGGGACAGTTCTGTATGACCTCTTTATTCAGATTAAAAGCATGTGCTCTAAATAACGGTAGGCTTTTAATTTAATCAGCATTTGTCTTTATACTGCCAGGACTCAAACGGAAATGTCATGGGCATTTTGGTTGATGAGACCTTGCAGTTGCTATATCATTCTTGTTAAGGACAGTAAATGACTAGATATTTGACCTTTCCTGTTATACCCAGTTACACTGCAGACTGAAAAATTATGGAAGCTGTAGAACGTTGTCATTATGTACTTTGCTAATACAAATCAAATCATATTTTTTGAATATCTACTTAATTGGGATACTTGAATAATATCAGTTGTTATTCGCATGGATTCACATCCCAGCCTACTTTCACAGGACTAGATTTAAATGTATATGAAATATACTTTTTAGCATAGGTGATGCATAGCAATCCCGAATGAAGCCATATATTAGAGTCTTGATATTGCAATATCAGATTGTTCATCAACCTGGGAAAAATTTGATGCCTTGGAAATTAAATTCTATGCCTGCAGATTAAAGCCTTGAGTTTTATTGAAAAAGAACACAAAAAGATACACAAAATCTGTGTTTTCATTCAGGCTTCACCTTGCCTCAAGATGCATAAAAGAGCGTGTTGCAGACCACTAGTTTTTAATTTATTTATTTTTCCTTCTTTCTTATCCTGGGATCATCCAAAACGTATTGCAATAGACAGGATAAGTCCAGTCAGACTAATTGTATGTTCTGTGAGTTGCATCATGTTATTGATGCATAATACAAGCCAGAAAATTAAGAATCAAAAGGTATTGATAGAGCTCTGGTGCACTGATGGAATGCAGCTATTTATGTACATCTATGACAATGCACTCTTCTCTTAAAAACCTGAATATCAGCATTGGCATCTGCAGTCTATCTATAAATCAGTACACTAGGCCGGATGGAGGTGTCTGAGTGTAGATACAAGCATTTGAATTAGGTGCCTACATTATGTAAAAGTTAATAAAAATCTAGGGTCAGATTATGCCTAAACCTAAGATCAAATGCCACATGGTGTGTCCTCTGACATTCATTTACACCAGACATCTTTTCATGAGGTTTTTACAAATCATGCATCTTAATTACTATCTGAGGTACTGCAGGGCCATTCATGTAGCCATGGAGAAACTATATGCTGCCTTTATAACTAAGGAAATGACTCATCTACTTGATAATGGGAGAGATGGTCCTAAGATAAATGGAAAAAGATGGGTAATGCACTTGACAAACCTACACACAGCCCTACATACTAGAAGAAGCTGAAGCCTACCAATCCCTCTTGCATTATTTTCTCTGCTTCAAACAGTAACTGCCAACAACATGCCAATGATCTAATTATTTGCTGTACACAAACGCTTATGTAAAACATTATGAATCTTAAAAGAATGGGGTTCACTTCAAATTAACTTCATGTACAATAGAAGTTTTTTTTTAATCACTATCAAATTCCTTTTATTAAAACAAAGGATGCGTAGGCAGATGACTTCCATTTGAAACACGAATACAAGGAAATTAATTTTTCAGTTATGAAATTCCAACAAGAAATAAAAGTCAAAGGGACTTTAAAGTTGGACCAACAATCATAAGACTCTTAGCCATTAAAAATACAGTGAACATAAATAAGAGAGAAGGGGATAGATCAGCTTTCTGAGCCCAGTTTCCTTTTTTTTTAATCTAATATTTTTCAGGTGTAAGAACAAGAGGAGGGTTTCTCTGGCCTTTTCCCAAATAGAAATATCTGTTCACTTGATAAAACATGCAATTTTATAAATTTTATTTGTTTATTTTTAAATTAAAGTATAAGAAATGAAAGTTTCTCTTGAAATATCTAAATAGATTTCAAAACGTTTTCAAAAGAGACTAGAAAATAGAATTGAATGAACCCTTTAAGCAGACTTATAATGAAGTTCATGTGAGTCTTAAATACACAATGTCTGTGAGTATTTCCAGATTAAATATCAACTATGGTTGGTTTGTTTTAGTTTTTGTTTTCTTAAAAGTAATAATATTCAGAAGAAAAATCTTTTTTAATAAAATGGAAAAGCATGGTTTTATGAATTTCAATTCATTTCTACTTGTCAAAAATTATTTCATATTATTTATTCTGAGAAAATAATCTTTTTAATTGCTCTGATTTATAGACTTTCCAGTAGTTTTGAGTGCACATGCATCTCCGTAAATCTTCTTATACGGATTTCTCAGTTCAAAATAAATTAGGAATTGTACAATATAGAGAAAACTTCAGTTGTTTTGTCAAAATACTATACAGCTAATGCAAGTAAGACATTTACCCACTGCAATGCATGCAGAATGATCTAACTTGAAGGTGTTGTCTCTAATTCATGGAAGAATGAGGTTTTGGATGGAAAAGTGCAGTCTCATTTCCAAGCTTTTGTTGCTGGTCCTAAATATCACAGAATCAGAGATCACTGAGTCCAACCACACTGCTAAAGCAGGTTTCCTGTAGTAGGTCACTAAGGTAGGTGTACAGATGGGTCTTGAATATTTCCATAGAAGGAGACTCCACAACCTCTCTGTGCAGCCTTTTCCAGTAGTCCGTCACTCTGACAGTAAAAAAGTTCTTCCTTGTGTTAGTATGGAACCTCCTGGGTTCCAGTTTATGCCTGTTGCCTCTTGTTCTATTGCTCTAATATCATGAGTTTGCATGCCAAATATATAAATATCTATATCTATATAGATATTAGCTGTCCTTTTTAAAAAATGTACTGCATAAGGGTAGTGGAGAGCTAGGCATCCACTGTGTGGTGAGTGTTTAAGGGTATATTTGATTAAATCTAATGATAGATGTTATTTACCCTAGGAGATGCCTAAAAGTTTGATGTCTGAGCTTCAGCTACTGACAATAAGCTTTGAGGTAGATGTTTCTAAGAGCCTTCTGCCTTTTGGATCCTTATTTTATGGTAAATTATTATTTTTTTTTTAGATCTATCTATTTCTCATCAGAGACTACAAGGGTAGTTTAAGTTGCTAGCTCTTACTTAAGTGGTTAGCTTACCTGTCACAAGATGTTGGAAGCAGAAAGCCTTAAGTGATATTCAGGTGCCTAAAGGACACTGGGAATCAGTAGAAGTCGGTTCCAGACTCATTTTCAGATGTATTCTCAACTTCATCTCTGCAAATGAGTTGAACTGCTACAAAAATTAAGTCAACATTAAAGTGATTATACCTTTAGCATTCAGGGCAATCGATTAGCCAGACTAGGATATGGATTAGCTGTTGACACTATTCTTGATCTTAGTTCTGCTCCTTCCTATTAAGATCTTTCTTCTTTCATTCTCATGTTCTGTTCCCTCAAAGACTTCCCAAGAAGTCTTTGGAATAAAGGATAGTAGAGGTGATTTTCATCTCTGATGTTAAGCATTCTCTCAAACATCTTTTTCAACACCAAATTGATGTAGTGAGGCAAGAACATTTTTTAATGTATGGTGCTGTGCTTTGGATTGAAAAAGAGAATAATCTTGGTCACATGGCAATATTTTATTTGTTGCTGAGCAGTGCTGTACAGAGCCAAGGACATTTCAGCTTCTCATGCTCTCCTGCAAACCAGGAGCTGGGGTACCCAAGGAGCTGGGAGAAGACAGAATGAGGACTGTTGACCTAAACTGGCTACAGGGATATTCCATACCACATGACATCATTCTGAATGATAAAAGAGGGGTGAGTTGGCTGGGGAGGGCTACCTCTGCACAGGAGCTTGCTGGGCACTTGCTTTGTAAATTTATGATTATCATTTATTTATTTATTGTCCCTTCATTTTCTGTCCTATTAAACTGTCTATCTCAACTCAAGAGTTTTACCTTTTTCCAATTATTCCCCATCCCAGTACAGGGAAGTGAGCGAATGGCTTTGTGGCTGGGTTAAACCACACAATATAGCCAGCAAAACATGTGCAGTGTTTTATTATGCACTTTCATAATGAAATACCTGTAAGACTTGTACACTTCATCATCTTGCCTGGCAAAATCTGGATATATTGAAAGAAATAAGGCTTTTCCCTCGTGTATTGTATGAAGTAAGGCTTGCCTTTTTTGTTTGAATAAAATACCTTACTACTTCACCGAAAAAAGTCCTATAATTGTCACATGTGGTAGCATTTGAGGATTATGAAGACATTTTGTCTAGATATATCACGAAAGTCACTTTGATGATATTGTTAAGTGAAAAAGAAAGAAAAATTATAGTGAAATACTAGAAATGCTAAATTTCTTCTGAGAAATGTGAAATGAGCTTACTTATAGGATATTTGTGGTTAATCTTGGGGAAAAAAATAACTAATGTCAAATTATGCTGTAAACTGAAATGTCTCAGAAATAAATACTTTTTTTGTGGACAGATCTCTGTGGTTGAGGTGCCTTTCCTGCTTAAGTGGTCAGAATATTACTTTCCCTTCATTAACTCTTACCTCTGGTCAGATATGCTGCCTGCATTAGGCAGAGGACATCAGGTGACCTCCAAACTTTCTTTGTGCTTTTGTTGTTGTTGTGATGTCCTATCTGATTACAACAATTGTAGTAAATATTGTGGTTTTTTTTATAGGGAATGAACGAGAAATCCAACAAACAGATTATCTTCTTATGCCAAACACAGGCCAGCTAAACTAAAATATGAAGTGGTTTATGGACCATTAAATTGAAACCATCTCAGTTAAAATACAATCAAATGACAGTGCACAGGCATATTTTATTTTAGTTCATTTCCTACCTGTCAGGAAATATTGGGGATATCACTCCTCCTCTCTGTTTGATTATTCTATTATCGAAAGAATGGGGAGTGTCAGAAACATACATGTTGATTTAGTGTTGCACTGATTAAACCATTTTGTTTGTGTGATGTGTCATTTTTCATTGCTTTCTTATCAAGGTGTTTCAGCTGCACCCAAACCAGGTCTTACAATTGCTTCAGTTGCTTCTGGTAAAGTTACGTCAATGTCAATCGCTAAACAACTTTGGACTGCTTCATGTTGGTTCAGTTAGAAAAGAAAGAGTGCGGTATGGACTTCTAAATATGCATAGTGTGTTACTCCTTATAATAAAAGATTACCTCCTACATAAAAGTGTGGCTGCTACTATATGTATTAAATATAACACATTTAAAATGAAACTCTGGCATAGAGTTCAGAGGAGTGAACAAATACGTTTATATTAAAAACATCTATGAAGCAATGTGGGCATCATATGACACGCTTGTGAAACACCAAGTGGAAATATAAAGGTAAGCCCCATTATCCATCATAAGTAAAACTCCTGCACTTCAGCAAAAGACATGTCACCAGCCAAATGTGCAACACTCACCCAAAGGTAGGGATAACAGCCATCTGAGCATCATCTACAACCATTCCTGTATGTATTTGAAATGAGGTGGATGTGCAGTAGGAAAGGGCTGTGCATCAGTGATTACCAGTTACTGGAATTTGGAAACTTGTTCCTCCTGCTGAGTAGACTGCTGCTAAAGCAGATTTAGAAAGACACCATGATTTTTCCTTGATGCCCATACAGAGAGCAAGAAATTCAAATTATTATATTAGCCCTACATTAGCTTGATATCGTATATGAAAATAATGGAGACATCTGCCATATGTCAGACAAATATGTGCAATATATTTCTCTCTTGAAATAATCATGTTAAGTATTTAACTTACTGTAAGTACAGGTCATATGGGTATGTGCGAAATATGAAAGAGCAGCATACACAGCTAGCTGTTTTGTTGTGTGTTGTGGTTTGAAGAGTTAATCACACGACACCCTTCCCTCCCATCAGGAGAATGGGGAGAAGGAAGAGGAAAAGAACCCAACTGAGATAGGAGAAACTAATTTATTAAAAGGAATGTTAGATAATACAGAATAATTAAGAATAATCAATCAAATTAACCAAAAATAAAAGGGAGGAGAGAGAGAGTCAGTCCAAGTCTTTAACAGCAGGCTAATAATATTTGCTTCCAAAGGGTGTAAGCTCAATTCTGTTTCCTATTAATTTCTCTGTCAATGGCTGCATCCCCAGCAATACCTGCCAGCTGGTGGGCTTCTTTACCATTTAGATCCACATTACTGGCCCCAGTGTGCCAACACTGGAGCATCCAGGTGACAATGTTCTCATTTGGGTGTCGTGTATATTCTTTACACATCTCGAATCTCACTCATTTTTAAAGGCTGAGTAGTTGTGGTGGTTTCCTCATCTTCTCTTGTTTCTTCTTCTTCTTCTTGATCCAAGTGCGATGACATCCGCTACCACTTCTGTCCTTCTACAGGAGCAACTAACATTGACATTGATTTTCCCTCCAATTGAGCTGGTTGACCCTCTGTTATAAGTTTGGGGACACTCTCTCAGTTAGAAGACTCTCTCTTTTGGCTCAGAGACTCTCTCAGTTCAGACTTTCTCTTCCTGGGCTTGGATGCTTCCCTTTTCAGCTTGGAGGCTTTCTTTTTCAGCTCAGAGGCCCTCTCCCTCAGTTTGGAGATTCTCATTTCAGAGATTCTCTTTCTCAATTTAGACTTTCTCTCCCTTGGCTCGGAGACTTTCCCTTTCAGCTTGGAGACTTTCTTTCTCTGCTCAGAGACTCTCCCTCTTGGTCCCGAGCTCTCACTCTCAGCTTATAGGCTCTCTTTGGCTCGGAGACTCTTGATCAGTTTCAGAGACTCTCTCTGTAATAGTGTCGAATAAGGCTCAGTAGGCAGAAACCAGGCCCCAAATAATTTGTGCCTCCTTAGATCTGCTGGTGCTGCAGCCGTCTTCCCTTAAATATCTGCCTAAGTTTTCAAGGTTCTGCAGATTAAAAATTTGGAAGAAAAGGTGGATCATCAATACAATTTTCAAATCACATTTTTCAGTGCATCAGGAAAAAAAGAGAAAAGGGCAAGAGCAAATTGGTTTTTAACATCTGTCTTTGCTTTGTAGATAAGCTTAGGATTTACCTTGGGTGCTCTGAAGTCAGAATCCTAGCCAGAAAGAGAAACAAATTTATTGGTACAGCCATCTAGCACCAATCATTGACCTTTGTTTCTAGACAGTCAGACTGTCTCTACATCGTGATTTTGATGTCTTAGGAATGTAAGCCACCCTCTGTTTGTTCCAGAGAACCTGACAACAGTGAAGGATGAATAAAGCTGATTACACAATAAAAATCAAAAGAAGATATTACTGTAGAATTTCTAGGTATCTTTGCACCTTTGCTTTAACAGGAATGTTCTGCTATATGATGAGATCTACAAAGCTGGCTGAGTACTATTCATCTGTGCTTTGGTAGTAACTCTTGTACTCATATCCACTGAAAGATGTTAAATTTATAAAGTAGCTCTTGTGACTATATACTTACTGTGAACTTGGGAACTGATTAAAGCAATATGACTCAGAAATGCATACAAGTAAAATCACAGCTAATATTCAAAGAGGAATATAAACTGTTTTCCGTTACACACATTGGGCAATATGTTCTAGTAAAACTAAAATTCTTGGTTCTGTTGCATTCTGTGGAGCTGAAATCATTATGATTTTCTAATTTTGTAGAAGTTCGCCTTTAACTCAAAACTAATGTTTTCTACACACGCAGACACCCACACAGCACTGGAATAAAGTCTACCTCCTCTTGGTTGCTTATCTAATTTTTTGGGGGAAACAATTATGAATGTATTGTACTTACTTGATAGGCTCTAATCTATATTTTGTTGGCAAACACAAGAACTATCTAGTGCTACTGCCTTAGGGAAAACACTCCCTGTTACAGACTTACTTTCATTTACATAAGGCAGAGTAAAGATACAGGAGATAAATTCCTCAAGATTTGATACTTGTGTGAAGATGTCAGTGACCCCAGACCATCCATGTTCTCTGTCAAAATCATAGAATCATGGAATGGTTTGCACTGGAAGTGACCTTTAAGATAATATAGTTCCAACCCCCCTGCTCTAGGCAGGGACACCTCCCACTAGACCAGGTTTGCTTGTAGTCCCATTCAGCCTGGCAAAAAAAAGTGACAGCATTGCCTTCCATATCTGTAATTAGCAGCTCAGTTCTGCTGTATAGAGCAGGAAAATGATCCGATTTCAATTTTATGACCCCACCAAACACATTGTTTTGAATTCCCCCCCACTCAAGAATCTTCAAGAATCTGTCAGCTTTTCTGTCTCCCTACCCACCTTACCCCCATCCTGTATCTGAATTGCTGTTGTTTTTGTAAATCACTACCGCATTCATGTTATACTGTTCTCTGAACTAAAATTGGTAGAGCCACTGAAGATACTAATACCAAGATTTTGTTATGTGTTCAAGATATTTCCATAAGGATCCATATTTGTCTTCTTTTGAAACAAAAATGAACCGTTCCATCATCTCCATATTGGGAGAATATTGTTCAAGTGATGTACAAAACAGTGACATCAACTGCTTGGAAGATTTATATTTGCCAGATTTAAGTGAAAAGATTCCAGTGCTTCTATTGCTAACTCCTCAGAAAGTTAATTTAAGCTCTAATTACAGGAACATGTCTTGCAAATCTTTTGAATCATTTTAAAATTGTTTTTAATTATATTTTTGTTATTTCATTTCTGAGGTGTGTTTTTACAAAGGATATTCTTCAGGTTTAACTCAATGGAATATAGGTATTTCAGGCCTCCTTCTTTGGCAGAATTTCATTTCTCTTTGTTTATATAGAATGTGTTCTTAAATCTTCAGAATAATCTGATCTGTGAGATGAATACAGAAACAGAAACAGAAACAAAGCAAGCCATGTCTCAGCTGAATCAAAGCAGTGCAATATTTTCTTCTTGATTTCCAAGTTTTTGCTAAATAACTATATTCTTGTATGCTAACATTTTCATGATAACCCTACTTTTCATGTGTTAGTGCATTCAACTTTCCAAACTGATTTTATATATACTCTATTTTCTTGTGATTGCCCTTAATACTTTTAATACTCACTTAGGTCCAGTTAATTGTATTGATTTTCAAGATAATAATTTTAAAATTTCCAATTCTTTGCCTGAATAAACTTTATTTTCCTGATGGTTTTGAAATGTTATTTTTTCTTTGATGTGCGTTGATATGTGCCTATTGTGAGATATTTACAAAGCTGTTGGACACCAAGGGAAAATGGGAGATGTAAATATCTCTTTTTAGTTCTGTATCTGCTTCTAAACTGAATGAATTGTCAGGCACGATCATTTAACTATGACTATGTGTTTTAATAGAAAAATTTTACTGCGCAGTATTGATCGTTTTCATACAGGTAGTGAAAACACTCCAAGATTTCAAAACATCTTTAATTTTAATTGTGCATCTTTTATAAAACATGCAATGCTCAGCTGCACAGACTGGTGTGTGTTTCTATAGCAGATGCCTCTTTTCTCTTCACAGTTACTTCACAGTTCAAGTTCTTCATTACCCTGCTTCTGAGAGGGAGGCAATTAGAAAGGTGTAAAATGCTGACTGCTATGGACATTGATGCATCTTGAATAACCATAACTGAAAGAATAAACCTATGTTACAAATGCTATATATACATAGTGAATAAATGTCAAATATTAATATAGTTAGATTTATGATATGATATTTTTGAAAGAAGGCAGGCTGATTTTCAGATAATGTGTCTACCTATATCGATTCCACATTAGACGATCTTGGAATTGCTACAAACACCAAGGCTATGACAGCTAAATCTATATTTATAATGAAGTCTCAAGAATCGTAGAATCATACAATCATTAAGGTTGGAAAAGACCACTAAGATCATCTAGTCCAAGCCTCAAGACAGTCCAGGCCTTCTCAGGTAGCTTCTCCAGCACCGTGCTGTCCCAGTTCTGTGGGAGTGGCTGTTCCCTTCTCTCTGCAGGCGTTGACACCTCACGTGGGCCAGGTCCACCAAGAAGCTCAGCAGCAGCTTCCCCTGCATGCACGGCAGCTCCTGGTTTCCCAACAGCCTAACTGCATCTGCCAAAGAGCCTGGCCTGTTTCCTTCACCATCCCCAGCCAGATGGTGGGGAGCAGAAGGCAGAACTTTCTACTGTTTTGATTCTGATAGGAGTCATGCATTATAGTCTTTCAAACTGGGACAGGAGTGGTGTATCATGGAAGGAGTCTGTTTTTCCATTGCTGAGGAATTATGCTGCTCTCACCATGGTTGACACTTGCATTGTCAGATGGAATCATTTCATTTTTCCGTCCAGAAGCCTGTTTTCCCTGATTGTTCACAATTCATGCATACAGAATCACTCCTGAAATCCGTTTTGGAGTGGAACAACTGTGCCTTCCTGCAGATAAGACTCAGGAGGGGCCCTGTGCAGGCTGGTCCAAGGATTGCTCTAGCAGGTGGGAAGGCTGCCATGTTGCTCAGCAGACAAGTGTGTGCTTTCAGCTTCCTGCAATAGAAGCAAAAATTTGACAGGCATCAAGGAATCCAATTAGCATACCCATTTCATAAAGAAATATTTAAAGAATTATAAACATATTGTTACAGTGTCACATACCTAAAAATTAAAGTTACCTCTGCTAAGGCCTTGATGAGAACTGGTGTTGCATGGTGAGAGAATGCTATGTATGGCATACTGAGTACGTCAAAGAGGCTTGTGGAATATCTATTACATCCAAATTATAAATAGCCTGAGTATGCTTCCAGGCTAATTTACAAAGAGCAGGATGGTCTTGATTCATTCACAACTTATTTAGTTAAGGGGAGAGTCACTCCCTGGAGCATATTGCAAGGACCATGTAACCAAGATGTATAAATATATCTAAATATATGTATGTGCGTATAGGTAGGTACAAAATATTTTTTTTCCTCACAATGGATTAATACATCTGTCAACAGCTTAAGGGCTGGTTCAGCCTGATTCTGTGACGAAGGGGGTGAGGAGACCCACGGGCCCACACCCCGGGAAAGGGAAGGGGGAAAGGGAAAAGGGAACAGGGAGATGGGCGTGAAAACAAAACAGTGGCAACGATCTGAGGAGGAAAGCTAATTTACTGAAAAAAGATATCGGAATGCAAAATAACACAGTAGAATACAATATAATTGGAATTGAGGCTAATGAAGTGAGAGAGAGAGAGAGAGAGAGAGAGAGAGAGAGAGTGTCTGAAAACTGAAGGCCTTACGCTAACACTGAAGGCGAGATGGCTAGGGAACACACTGCTCTGGTGATCTGAAAAGGAAAAGAGAGAGCAATCCTGTGACTTGCCAACAGTTTTATCTTTCCCTCTGAGTGGAAAATGGAAAAATGCAAAGCAACACAAAGTCTTCTGGGGAACATAGTTCTTCTTCTCTTCTGAGGCAGGTATACCTGGAACCATCAACGATCCATGGAACTGGAGCATTAACTTTTTAACTCCCAGTGCCTTACATGATGTTATGGTATGGAATACTGATAACAAATGGCATAAAACCATGACAACACCTTAATTAATCACAGGCCAAATAGTTGAAATGCTACTGAAAAGTGAAATTGTTAAAAAGGTAAACATCATACTATGGAGTACTGTCTGCACAGTGACTGGAGAAAAACAAACAAAAAAAAACAACTATGCTCTTTTCGTGCTTGAAGACCACTAATGAAGTGGACAAACTGAAATTTGATGGCATAATCTGTTTTAACTGCAAAAGAGACTCCAATGAACTCCATCACAAATGACTGTTAGCAGCTGGATGTCAAGGACAAGATTCAGAAGTTAGCAAGGTGGAGTCTGACTGGTAATTTAGGAGAAAATCTCCATATTTGAAGGTGATCCAAAATTATTTAGGTTATTCAAAGAAAATAAAAAAAAGGATAGAACTTCATAGAAAACTGGACAGACTAAGAAAATGGAATTGTGGTTTCAGATATATATGCTGTTGAGAAATGCTAGGAAGTCCATTTAAAGAATATGTGAGGTATTTAACAGCTCAAACTTTATTGCGTAGATTCAGGAGAATAACATCAGAGAGAATAATGGAATAGGCAAGACCCGAGTAATAATAAAAAGTCTTCTTACTTGAAAAATACAAATGAAAAGATTATAACTCTGTGAAGGGAAAGGGAGGACGAGTACAGAAGTTGATCAGACACTGTGAACAAGGTGTAATGATACGTTAGAAGTTATGGTCAACAAAAATCTTGTACATTTGATACGAGGAAATGTAAAGATTATACCAACCTATAATTATCCTTTCCTTCAAGTTCTCCCAACAAAATTGAATATTAAACTGCAAAAAATGTGAGCAAATGCTTGCAGAAATCATCTCTGCCTCTTTTGCTAGCCAATCTGAGAATGGTAGCAATATGTTGTGTTCTTTGTGACCAAATACAGAAAGAAGACTTCTGTTGCCTTCCAGAGACAGAAGTTCAGAATCGAGTAGGCAAAGATGCATTATTTCCATAGACATCCAAGAACCTGATACATATACATGTCAGCTTAAATATGTGTATCTGCAGATAAATGCATATAGAAAAGTTGCATTTATTAAATAACTGGATCATTTAAAATGAGAAGACTGTTTTAAAATGTAATAACCTTTCTACTATGTATTCTCTGAAATTTTGTATGAACTGAAAATTTGCTTTTATATGACGGGGAAATTGATGAAATTTCCTGCTTCACAATTATGATTTTTATGTCTGTGCATCTGCCATAATATTTTCCCCTTCTGTTTCTTTCTTCCCCTGCAGAAGAAAGGCTTAGGCCTAATGCACTGTGTGGTGATCTTTTTCCCTGTTACTTTATGAACACTCAAAACAAGTACCAAATGATTGTCGTTTGTTCTTTCAATAATTCCTCTCTTTTGGCTATCATTTAAAAGAAAAACTAATACGTGGAAGTGCATGGAAGAGCAAAAGTATATTTATAAACATCTAAAATAATATGAAAGGAGCTTGCATGAGTTTGTCTGTTAGGTTATTCTCAGTCATTTATTTTAAAATTTCCATAGGGACTTTACTGCTACCACTGCTACAACAACAACAACAACAGCAACAACAACAACTACTACTACTACTACTACTACTACTACAAGGTGTCTTTGCTATTTCTATTGTCTTCCTCATGAATCAAGATGGACTATGAGAATGTATCCTCCTCATGATTTGTTATCTATTTGGAAGCAGAGATTAACTTTTCCATTAACCTGGAGGTCTGGGATTAGATTTGTCCTTGTAGTTCCAGCACCACATCACATCTTCACCTGAAGTGACATTTGCACCCTTTGCTGCTCCCTAGCAGGTACCATGCACAAGTAGTGAGCCAGCTGCTGGGGAATGCTGCATCCACCTTACTGCTAGACCTCATAGGAGCTCAACCTTGATTTCCACCATGAGGGAAATCTCTTTTGTGGGCAAACATGCTGCGAGCAACTGTAGATAAAGGGCTTAACCTTTAAGAAAGGAGCTCTTCCTTCTTCATACCCACTAAGAATACAGTTCTGGGAACAGATCAGCTATTAATTGTAGCACAGTATGTGATAAAAATCTACACTAATGTTTACTGTATATAAAGTAATCTGAGATATAGTTTATATATTTTGCGTGCATGTGCATGGTGCCCATCACTGTGCAGGAAATAATGGATTAACCTCGTAATATGTAGGGATGTACAAATGAAATACGTTTTATGTAAAGAAATAGTCACTTTTTGAAAATTAAAATTTTCTGTTATTGCAATGTCTTTCCAGTTAGACTAAATTTTTGTTTAGAAAATTTTAACTTTACTTGGTTTCATTGCAGTTTAGAAGTGTAAAACTGGATAGGCTGAATTCGTTTAAAGTCAGTCTTAATAGATGTAATGAAAAGTTATATGGTATCTGAAGATACTGTTATATATATATTATATATAATGATAGATATATAATAATAATAATATATTATATTATAATATATATAATAACAATATATTGTTATTTACATTCATTTTGTCAAAATAACAACAGATTTAAGGTTTCATTGCTTTATATTCAGCCAATGTCTTACGTGCATTTAACCAAATCACAGACTCCAGTCCTTATTTTTACTCTCCACTGTAAATGTAGAGATAGTGCAAAGAAAATGAGAGAAAAATCACTGCGAATGTTAGAGGTGTCAAAAGGCTGGGTCCACACAAGGGGCAAAATGTTTACGTTTTTAGATAAAGCTTTGTAATATTTCTGTTGTGTTCTTAGATGTAAAACATCTGCAAGTAAAATTTAACAGATTAGTTTCTCGTATGACCCCAGTAATGAAAGTTCCTCAGTCCACCCTCCTCTTTAAACATCAGAAAAGCTAACTGTAGTCTGAGTGGTTCACCAAATGTGGGGCAAACAACCTTTATTATTGTAAACTGTCTCCAGAACTGGACAGCATTTATTTTTGAAAATTAATAGGTCATTTATGCCTAGGAAACCATATTTATTTTTATAATTTTATTTAAATATTCTGAGTAGGTCAGCACATAATAATCTTTTCAACACTAAAATATGTTCCGTCTCACTGTATTTTCCAGGCTTTGTACACATCGCAAATTTGTTTGTGACTGACACTACAAAATTTAATCTCATCAACAATTAAAAAAGCAAGCACGCATTTTTCAAGAGTTTGTCTGTTAGATAGATAAATATTAATTTACTGAGTCTGTCTGCTGTGTTTCAGTGTACAGTACAACACAGTTATTTTTAAATTCATAACAAATAAATTGAATACTGTAGATATTAGTGCTTTCTTCAACCATTTTATTAAACTTGGATAAGTTTAGGAAAAAACAATTTCTTAGCAGTGTTAACTTTATATTCAAAATGTTAATCTATGCTGTTAATATTCTCATAGCTAAGGATAAGGTATTTTTCTATGTGACAGTGTACTCAGAGGCATGCAGCTGTTTGCAGCTAGGCTTAAGGTAAGAGTTTCTGAACAATCTGCAATGAGAATGTAATCCAGGAAAATTATTCATTCTTAAGCACGGGTTCTTTAATATATTTTTGTAACCTCCTGAATATGGTGAGTGTACTTGAAAGGACAGCAGTCATAACTTTCCAGAGATGTAAGTGTTTCTCTGACTGAGACTGGGAAAAATTTGAGTAACTGAGGATTAATGAAATTGATGGGATATAATAAACTCATATTTTATACTCAGATTAACTTGTAGAAAATGTTCATTAAATATCCAGAATAACTGTGGAAAGGAAACATTTTAGGAAGTTAGAAGTTTATATTAGCAGATGACTGTTTCAGATATGAGCTTTGTGCTTAACATAAATGAAGTTCAATTAGAAGTAATATCTAAGTGGAAGCAAATGGGTATTTTTTATATATTTTTTTAATCTTTTAGGGAAATATTTACTTCTCTGGTTTGTACTCAAATAGACCATGAAGTTCTTTGCAAATTGGATACATGAGCCATCATGTGTCTAAAACAGGACTTCTGTCCATATAGACACCATTACATATGGAATCATAGGTGTACATTAATCACATGTATTTTGCTGTTGTTTTTGAGTAGGAAAAAAACATGCATGAAAATGAATCAATTTTCCATAAGGTGTAAAGATATCTGATGTAATTTTCAACACTGAAATACTAATATCAGTTCCAAACAACATGCAGTAAGAGGCCATATCGTGAAGAAAGGAGTGTTTCTCTTTTCCTTGATGAGATTTGTTTTATTACTTTCTTAATTCTGACACTTGCCAAATGCTTCATGTTTGTAGGTAATCTTACAAAAACAAAATAGTTACTACGTTATGAATTCTGGAAGGCCACTGGGAGATGATCCTCCCCCTCTACCCTGCCCTGGTGAAGCCACATTTAGACTGCCGTGTCCAGTTCTGGGCTCCCTAGTTCAAAAATACAGGGATCTCCTCGCAGGAGTACAGCAGAGGGACACAATGACGATTACGGGCCTGGAGCATCTCCCGTATGAGGAAAGGCTGAGACACCTGGGTCTGTTCAGCCTGGGGAAAAGAAGACTGAGAGCAGTTCAGATGAATGTTTATAAATACCTAATAGGAGGTGGGAGACAAATGGATGAGGTTGGGCTCTTCTCAGTAGCGTGGAGCAATAGGACAAGGAGCAATGGCCTAAAACTTGAACATAGGAAGTTCCATGTTAACATGTGAAAGAACTTTATGGTAAATGTGATGGAGCACTGGAACAGGTTGCCCAGAGAGGCTGTGGAGTCTCCTTCTGTGGAGATATTCAAGACCCATCTGGACGCCTACCTGTGCGACCTGTTGTAGGGAACCTGCTTTCACAGGGGGGTTGGACTTGATGATCTCTCAAGGTCACTTCCAACTTCTGAAATTCTGTGATTCTGCAATTCTGTGATTTAACTTTCAATAATTTTTATATTTGCAAATATTACATAGATCCATATCTAATTTGTTGTTTCAGCTTCGATTTGAATTTAATTGTGCATTGTTTTGAAACTAGCTATCAAGTCTTAAACATAAGTACATGGCAAAAGGTGATGGCTAACATTTAAAAAAGAATATTTAATATATCTTAAGTGCCACTAGAAAGTCTTCTTAGAATTGTTTTACTGTTCATAGTATCAACACAATAAATGTAAAATATAAAAATAAAATTTAAGTTTTCATTAGAGAGTGTTGAGCTGGTAGTTTGTTTAGAGACGCTGGGGCTGGATAGAAGACTGAAAAATAGATAGGTAAGAGATATATGTACACAGGTGTATACATATAAACCCCTGAATTCTGCTAAGTGTTCATTTCTGTATTTCACAGTGGCAGTTTGTGCATAACTCTCATACCCTATCTATGTGTCAGGACCTTTGGAATAAATGAAGTGTATGGAGACCACAGAAGCACCAGTATGCTGTGTTAAAACACAAGGTTTTAAGCTCTACTTGTCCTGATAATTTGCACTTTATTATTTTTATTGGGATTTACGTGCAAAGGGGACTGCAAGCCTGCTATGTACAGATCTATGACTGATGGTAATAGAGGACTGCTAAGAATGCAGATCAACAGTGCTTGAAGATGAAAATAAAAATAAACCATAGTTTATTATTTCTTCACATATTTTGGACTTTTAATACGTTTACGATCTTTATTCCTCATATTTAAAAATACGCTGTCATCTTGCAGTTTTACATCTGTGAGATTCACATGACTATGTGAATCAGAGAAAGTCAGAAGAAACCAAAGCAGTTTTAATTTTTTTAAAGGAAGATCCATCTTTTAGCATTACATTTAATCGAAAGCAGACAGTCTGTGATCTCATACCTGTTTCCAAACTTTTCAGGGTGAAGAGAAAGGAGAACATTGATGTCAGACACTTTCTTAAGTAACCTTTTGAGTCAATAAAGTCTGAGGATAGTACAGCCACAGTATGTATAAGAAACAATAAGGTTTCATCCAAACTGTTCTCTGCATTTCAAAATATTACAAATGCCAGTGGTGGGGCACATCTAAGCCCTGTGTTATTTTCGGGTAAATGGCCTGGTTGCACCCATCTTTATTGCGTATTACACATATAAGATTCTCATAGAAGAGATCAATAGATTTGGAGAGCCTGACTAACATTGTGAGTTGATTTATTGGCTCTGCATGTATTTTCCTAAACATCTCTGCCTTTTTGTTTCATTCTTTGTCTTCATGCATTACGTATTCACTTGTTTTTGAGAGAAGTCCTAATTTTTTCCTATTTGCCTTTTTTCATTGAGTGATCAGATTCAGCCAAATACCTTTGACCTAGTCATTGGCTTTGTCTGTACCTCTTAGTAAAGCATGGCCATAGACCAGTCTTGAGGACTGGACTGCTAGTCATTATCTACTGCACATTTCCTGGCATAGATATGGCCTATGTCACTTCATGCATTCTGTGCAAGACAGTGCTTGTGGAGTACATCTGAGGGACCACTTCTAGAATGGGAAACGAGAAGCACCAGACTTGTATTTCTCTAACTTGCACAGTTTCTGTGCCCTATAGCAATGCTAGTAATGCCTCATTTGCCCTCATGCTGCCTTCTGGTACTTGCAAAACAAGCCTCAGTTTAATGCTGTGAAAATATCACTCTAGTGAGATGCACCACAGTGCTATACCAGACAGCCTGAAATGTAAAATCCAAAAAAGGTGGATTCAGCTCTGGGACCTCAGCAGAGGAAAGACTTGAATCTGTTATGGTGGTTGGCAAAAATGAAAAGAGGACTGAAGAAGAAAGGCTGAGAGAGCTAGAGTTCTTTAGCCAGGAGAAGACTCTGGGGAGATCATACTGTGGCCCCTAAGCACATAAAAGGGAGCTTATAAGAAAGATGAAGAAGTACTTTATACAAAGGCACATTAGGATAAGAAAAGGGGTAATGGCTTTAAACTGAAAGATAGTAGATTTAGACTAGATGCAAGGAAGGCATTCTTCACTCTGAGGATGGTGAGGTACTGGCATAGACTGCTCAGAGAAGCTGTGGATGCTCCATCTCTGGAGATATTCAAGACCAGGTTGGATGGGGCCCTGGGCAATCAGTCCCTGTCCATGGCAGGAGGGTCAGAAATTGATGGATTTTAAGTTCTCTTCCAACCCAAGCCATTCAATGGTTCTATAAAAACAAAACCCTATGAATAGTAGCTATTAATAACAACTATATAGTGCTATGCAATGTGCCAAACTGTCTCACATGACCTGAAGGCCAGAGAATGCTCTGTGACCATGTTTTATCCAGTACTGCTCGTATTGTCTCTTCTTGGTCAGTAGGGTAAAATAGGCACTTCTTAAATGAAACTAATCTCAATGTACTATAAAGTTGAATTCATATTAGCTAAATTCTGCTGTAGGTGAGATTATTAGGTGAGATCGGTTCCACCCTGAATGCAACAATTCTTTTGCTATTCACACGTTTGTGTTTGTTGGGTTTTTTTTTTGTTGTTGTTGTTTGGATGGGAAATGGGATTTTTAGAAGGATTTACAGATTGTCTTTTGCAGTTGCTACACAGATTTCCCCTGTTGGGAGAATTGTGCCTGTTCAGGAGTGCTACTACAGATAGTACATGGTACACTGAGAGCCCACTGATAATGGTTGTTCTTTTGTGCACTGGAAGAATTTGCCCTTGCTTAAGAAAGAGAAATTAAAACAAAACAAAATGAAACAAAATTTTGCTTGCAGTGTCACAGGTGTTGAATCTTATCTTGTTAGAACAAATGTACAGATAAGCCCCTACAGTGTGATCTCACGTTCAACAAACAGCTTAGTTATTAAACAGTGCTCCTGAGAGATATGCTAATGACCACTTTATTTTTAACAAATATAATTTGAACAGTTTTGCATTCTGAAGGGACATTGGGTTGGAATTACTCACAATGGGATGAATAACTATTTGAGAAATTGTTTTCTAAAAAGTTTTATATATTAAATAACCTTTAAACAAAATGTTAAAAATCAAGTACATTTTATTTAGTAATTAAAATATCCTGTATATAATTTCAAAGTCCAAATATGTAATGAAAAATAGCTTCATTGGAAGTGGTTCTTTGCAATGACTACATTTCCAACCAAAGTAAAAAGGCATTTTTCTTCTAGTATGGTAGGTGTAATACAGTTACGCACTGGCATAAGTTTGAGACAGGAGTTGAATTAACAGTTAACATACTTTAAGTAATGCTCTGACTTAAAATTGAAAAGATTTAAATACTGAATCTATTGTAAAATGTAAGAGGTTTCCTTGTATTTCTGCTGTATCAGTGTTGGTATCTAAGCCCAGAGGAAAGCTACCGTAGCAGGTGACATAGAAGTATTGAAAAGCTTTCTCAATAATGCTATGTTGCTCCTCAGTATAGAAAACAGCAACACTAACAAATATTCACAACTTCAATATTTAAATAGAATTATTTTGGAGTGAATCTTTCTTTCAAATATTCTTGGCTAAAGGCAACAGTATGGAAGTTTTTGAGTGTCTCGTGAAGCCCGTGACACTTCTGGCCTGAAGAAATCAGTATAAAACACTAACAAGCAACCCACGCTTCAGCTGAGTAAAGAATGGCTAGAAGCAGAAAAGTAGCTTCCAAAAACAGCATGAAGGGATTCAGAAACTGACACATATTACTGTTTTTTAGATGATTTGTTGTTTTTGCATGCAAAAGGGGTGATTTTATAACTCTCAGAGCTGCAGAATAAGTACAGACTCTGTTCATCAAGGTGAATAGTCTTCCTGCCATACACCTCTTATCAGAAGGCAGCAGAGTAGTTGCACAAGTGTGGCCAGGGTCATAAGTTAAAGAAAACTGTTCCTCAGATATATTAGGCTTCATTTAACTTAAAGATTCCTCCCCACTGGACAGACAGATGGGATGTAAAACAACAGCTTTTGTTGTCAGATCACAGGGGGAAACACGTAATCAGGTAACATACTTTATTTTAATTTGCAAGAAGTACAATTTTTTTGCCCCGGTATTCAGAAAACAAAACACATTTTTACCAAGTTTATTCTAAAGTTCAAATCTCTGCTTAAGATTTTTCTCTTAAAATTTCATTGCTCAGCTCTGTGAAACAAAGTGAAGCTGTGAAATCAGTATGAAGGTATAAAGACAATAATGAGACAAGCATAAACATGAGAGTATGCTGTCATTTCAATTCATGATTAGCCTTAGATATTCATTCTTGCAAAGCATAGTTTGACCTGAAGGATCAAGTATTTAATCAGAGGCATTAATTAATTTGTTCTGATGATTGTATTAGATGCAGGTGAATGAAATACAGCCGTTTCCTAACCTGTAAGTGACACTGGCATCACTATTATGGAAGCAAGCATCCACCACACGCTTGGTAAATATCACAGTTTTGGAACTATTGCGGCAATACAGCCATAAACGCTATAATGCAAGTTTTCCAAGGTTATAATTTCACAGAAATACAAGTCAAAACTAAGAAAATTGATCAGATAACTTAAATAGTGTAAATCCTGATGTTCTGTCTGTTTAAATGTTGTGTTCTCTCACAATATTAGTATTACACATATGAGCACTGCTCTGAAAGTAATGCCTCCTGTTTAATTATGTTGGCCCAGAATGTCAGAGATGGATGTTGGCAGTATGGCAGTAGAGGCTGAGCCTTCTCACCAGTATTCCATTACATTTTGTTGCCATGTGACAGATGGCAGCAGAGGAGCAGTCTGACAAAATGGTGTCTGACAAAGAAGTGAGTATGAAGCAAAGGGTGTTACTGAATTTCTCCGTGCAGAAACAGTGGCACTCACTGACATTCACTGACGTTTGCTGAACATCTGTGGACACCAAAGAGTGGATGTGAGCACAGTGAGATGATGGGTAGCGCATTTCAGCAGTGGCAACAGCAACGTGAATGACAAGCCACATTCCAGAAAGCCATGCAGAGCTGTTACACCACGAAATGAGGAGCATCTCAATCAGCTGATCCACACAAATTGGTGGATTACAAGACAACCACATACGGAGCTGAATATTGGCTTCAGTGCATTGGAAATGATGGAGACAAAATTGGAATATTGCAGTTTGCACCAGCTGGGTCCCACAAGTGCTCACACAGGAGCAGAAAGAACATCATATGCCAGTTTGTCAGGAATTGTTGAACCAATACAAGGCTGAAGGTGACAGTTTCCTGGATCGCGTCATTACTGGTAATGAGATATGGTGTCACCACTACAAGCCAGAGTCAAAACAACAGTCCGTGGAGTATCAACATTTGAATTCCTCATTGAAGAAAATGTTTAAGAAGCAGCCCTATGTGGGTAAAGCGATGTATTCAGTCTTTTGGGATAGGGAAGAAGTGATCCTTCTGGATTTCCTGGAACCCAAACCATTACTGGATTGCAATGTGGACTAAAATTAAGTCTTGAACTTCCAGAGTCAGGCCAGAGAAGAAGACAACCTTTGTCTTACAACATGATAACACCAGGCCCCATACCAATTTGAAGATGGTGAAGCACGTTGCCAATCTTGCCTGTCTTGCCATACTCACCATATATTCTGGATTTGGCACCTTCTGACTTCCATCTGTTTGGCTGATGAAAAATGGACATGCAGTCCAGCATTTTGCAGTGCAACGTTTTCCTGGAAAGGATGCAGTCATAGCAGCTGTGACTCAGTGTGTCACTTCTACTGGTGCAGATTTTTCTAAGTGTGGCATGCGAGCTCTTGTTCATCACTGGCAAAAACGAATAGTTAATGGTGGTGACTATGTTTATTGGAGGCATTACTTTCAGAGTGACTTACGTTCACTGATGTACAGGTCAACATATTTAGGTTAGTTTTGTAAATAATCCCACCATCTCATTTATTCTGTGAAAGTTGTGACACTGCAATTATAAGAAAATATTTACTAGTAGTGGGGTTTTATCCTGCTGATTGTCAGTGTGAAATTTGCAACACATATTTGTTTCCAATGCACTCGAATGCTTTGTGAGTGTAACTAAGGAAATTAAAAGATATATTGAAGCAGCTTTTCTATAAATGTTGTTTAACACAAATAATGAACACAAAGTAAACAAAATGAGAATAATCCAAGCACAAATTTATCCTTTGCATGTCAGAATTTTCTTCATAAATCCATCAAGGCAATTTTTTCCATCCAGAACAGAGCTGTTGTCCATATGTTTGTAAATTTATCCCTGTATGTGTAAGAAGGAGTAGGAATCCTCAAGGCTTATAATTTCCATTGTGCAAAACGTACAAGAAACTGGGGAAGAGAGGAAAAATAAGTTCGTAAACAAATAAAAGAGTGTTTTTGCTAAAATCTGAATAGTTTTCTTTTCCTGCACTGTGGATTATATTTTCAGGAACTCAAAATATTCCTTTAATCTGAATAATGAATAATTATCTAATTTTTAAATGAAAAAAAAAATGGCCTCTTAAATCCCTAATATACCAAGGAAAAAAGAGGATGATAACTAAAAGAACTGCATTCAGGTTTAATCTCATCACAACTTGTGTCTTCATCATGCTTGCAAACTCCAAATTTGTCTAATTATCATTGATAATTATCAGTTATTTTCTCTAGGGAGTTATGTGATAATCCTTAGATCCTCTGGCATTTCACTTCAGAGTCTAAGTAATCCTTGAGAAAGCCTTCTTAACTACATAGATTATCTTTATGTTTCTCTCTGACAGTTCTGGAGGAATCAGAGTTTTACTACAGACTTTGTTATAAGAGCTTAATATGATTTACTTACAGTTGCTTAGCCTATTTAGCGTTGTAAAGTCAGGAATGGGGGGTTTCTTTCATAGAGGAAGTTAGGAAAACATGAGAGATTTGTTTTTCTTGGATAATAGGTTATGACCTGACACTTTTTTATTCTCGATTGATTTTCCTTTTAGTAATGGAGTGTTCCTGTCCATATAATTTGTGTTGCTGTAGTACGATGGAGAGTTGATTTCAGAGCAATCAGATGATGTCAGGTCATCTTCTACCAATAATGGGATGGAGTCTTACAATCAATGCAAATTGCATTCTTCATTCATTTATTAAATCTTCTTAGTGATGAGAAGTCTTAAAAGTTTTCCTAAACTGTGGATCAAGATGACTGGATGTGGACATGTGCTTTAAAAGAAAGCTAACAGCTAATTTTTCCCTACCTCTTTCCTTGACTCATTACTCACAGTATGCACAACAGTCATTCCCCGATAACATGATCTTTTCCTTGGAGCTTTTGTTAATTTAATTCAGTCTCATAACAAAGGGAGTGTGGGAGTGTGGAGAAAGGCTTTAAACTAAAAGTTTCTCCTTCCATGAAGAGGGTATATAAATCTGTAATCTCATAAATTATTCATTTATTGTGCTTAGCTGTGCATTGTAGCAAACTGTACATTTTATTGATGCACCTTTTAAGAATGCTTAATAAAAGCTACAGAATGTTTTCAGGAGTACACAGGATTCAGAACAGAAGCTTAATACCGTACGCCTTGCGATACTGAAAAGGACACCTGAATGGGAAAGAACAGTTAGCTACTTCAGGGTAGCAGCCATATTTCCTCCAGGTTTATTCTATCAAAGAAGAACACTCATGCAGGGAAAACTTAGTAGAAACACTTGTAGAAGAGATTAATGAAATAAATCTCTCAGTAGCACTAATTTGAATTTAAAAGAATGAACAGATGGTCTTTATGTGACTGGAAGCATGAGGACAAAATTCAGTGCATGTGTTTGCTAAGACAGCTCTGCTCCAAGAAAACACACCTGTTTACTTTTTTGATAACAAAAATGTTGTTAATATAGTTTTTATTTACAGTTATCTTCGCAGTTAAATTACTCTGCAGTGTTTTAGTCCCTTTTGTATGCAGGCAGATAATTAGCTTTAAACTACTTAATATTATCTATATAAGTGTTTCTCCCCATGGGTCCGATAACATTAATCATGACATCAGAATAGCAAGGTGATCCTTCCAGTTTCCTCAATCCTATTTACACCATACGGCAAACAAAGTATAACTAGGAATATAACAAATATTGTGTATCCTCAATTAGAAAGTAGATTTTCTTCCAAGAAACAATAAATCAAAACTTATACTGGAATGTATAGATAGTAGATCTCTACATTGCTTGTCTTCCTAGTAATGATGGAATTAAAATATATCTAAAACTTCACCAAATTTCACTACATTGCCAAAAAAAGAAACATACATTAAGTACTTTTCTGTAACTCAGCCAGTATGCATGAGTGGTACTGTGACAAAAGGACCATACGTTATCACCCTCAGTCTGTCCCTTCCTAGTCAGCCGCTAAAAAGTGTTGATCATAAAAGACTTTGCTACAGAAAGGCATCAAGCTACAAGGGCTGCCCAGAAAACAATCTCTCATTTTATTATGTTGGCCCATGATGTCAGAGGAGGATGTTGGTGGTATGACAGTAGAAGCTAAACCTTCCCACCAATATTCCATTTCATTTTATTGCAGTGTGACAGATGGCAGCAGAGGGACAGTCTGGCAGAACAGCATCTGACATGGAAATGCATATGAAGCAAAGGTGTATAATTGAATTCTTCTATGTGGAAAAAATGGCATCCACTGACATTCATTGATGCTTGCTGAATGTTTATGGAGACCAACCAGTGGATGTGAGCACAGTGAGGTGGTGGGTGATGCATTTCAGCAGTGGTGACAGTGACTCACCTCCACTAGTACAGACTTTTGCAAAGGCAGCATGCAGGGTCTTGTACATTGCTGATGAAAGTGCGCAGCTAATCGTGGTGACTGTGTTGAAAATGAGTATTTTGTAGCTGAGAATTTGCTCTTATCAAATAATGTTATTGTGTTCTTTGTATCTGTTGTCATTTTCCTGGAAATAAATAGGAGGCATTACTTTCGGAGTGCCATACAGATTTCCTGCAGTTTAGTACGAAACAGGAACCAATCTCAAGGATGCCAATTTCATTCTGATTTTCAGAAACCCAAGTTGTGAGTGCAACGTAAGTTTATTGTGATTCTGAGAAAAGAGATTACCTCGTGTACTCAGATTGCATACTTCTTTGAAAAAGTCTATTCAAGTAAAAAGATAATTGACAATAAAACTAACACATAAGTATTTAACTGGCAAGTTTGGAACTCTGCTGTAAAGAGGAAAATAAACTGAATATCTGTGTGTTCTCAGTGAACTCACTGAAGCTCTTTCTTTGTTGCTTTTACATTTCTGATAACTTTGAGGGAACACGAGGAGTTTTCTGAAACTGCCTTTTCTTTCTAAAATTGTTCAAGATAGAAATCTCCTCATCTGTCTTACATACACTCTTAAAGAATTTTTTTCTAGTTCATCTTTATTCTATAATTCAATTAGAATTTAGTATAACTGGAACAGATCTTTTAAATAAATATAATTCAAATTTTGCCCCAACTGTTTTCTTTTTGTCATTGACATTTAAAAGGGAAAATGCAAATGCATCATTCTCATCTGACTAGCAACTTTACTGAATGTACCTTTAATCATATTTCTTCATTAATGTTTGTATGCTAAACTGACTGCCATACTACTCAATACATTTTCAGATGAACTAAACTGCAAATAATGCAAATAAAAAGTAAAATAATGAAAGGTAATGACAAACTACATGTTTTCATGAGTGCTGCCTGTACATACTCTAACAATGAAATTAAATTCAAGACATAATGACTTGAACTAGATAAAGATGAGACTACTAGTTATTGAACTAACTAGTTAGGCACAAGAACATGCCTTCTCTTTTCCTGCCTTCTTCCATCATTTCTACCAGTTCTAGACCTTCTGATGTCATGAGAAACACATACTGCATTCTTTAGTCCAAGTCATGTGAAGGGATTTTCATTTTTTTTCACATAAATTAAGGAGCACTCTCTCCACCTACTTAAATGGAAACACACGATACCATTCTTTCTTAACCTTGCTAGCTTAGTGTCTATATGGAAAAGTAACATGAAAATGGCCTTTTACATATTTTTAAGAGGAATGGGGCATTGAAAAATGAAATAAAAAAACTTCTGATGCTTTGTAAACTGCTGTTATATATTATACAAACTTTCCACACAACTGTCTTGAATTGTTGTTCATCTGAGCTCTTATTTACATTACAAAGAACAAAAGAAATTTGAATCCTAATATGAGCATACATGATTTTCTGTGAAATAGTGAATATTGAAAATATATATATGTGAAAATGCAGTGCTTTTCAGCTGCCGGAAATTCTGTAATTTAAATATACATACATATATATACATGATTAGGTCTGTTGCAGATTTAAGGCAGTAAAACTTCAGGGCTCCTTGAATAGTTGGTCCCATTTCAGGTAAACAGTTTAAAAATCAGGTCAGAATCAAATGAAAAATACATGCCATGCCCTCAAGCCAAGAAACATGTTCTCTATATCATTTTCAAAAACTTAACAAACCATGGGTAGCAAAAAAAAAAAAAAAGAAAGAAAGAAAAAGAAGAAGAATAGCACAAAAGCAATTAGAAGATAATTTAGCCCCTAATATGTCCCACAGAGGTTAGCAGTTAGAGTATCATCCCACACTGTGAGTAAATTTCATTTAAGTTTTCTTATCTTGCTTTGGAGATTAGAGTGCCAAAAATATACCTTGTTAATAGACATCAGGTTCCATTTCACCCCACTGAAAACTTTTCTTATTCTGTACTAAATCCTATTATCCTTATGATTCTCATTTAGGTTACAGCTACCCCATTTATCTTTCTTTAGTTTTATCCATAAATAACATAATTTCAGAAAACCTCATTCTTGTCATCTGTCACTACGCGTAACCAGAATAAAATTAACTAGAAAAAGCGTTGTTTTGCACAGACGACCAAGTGCTGTCTGATAATGGTACTTATGATGTCTTTCATCACTACCTGGATATATATTACTGCGTAAGTAAAATATACATATATACACACACACACCACACACACACAAGTACATATATACTCTTTCTCATTGCAGTTCTCTCATCTTCTTGGCAAGAGATTTGATTCTAATGCCTTGATCAGCTCCCATTTTTCTTTCCATAGTGCCAGTTCCATAATGCTCTTAAGTCAGGAATAAGTAAAAGTATTCGTGCATCATATGGTTCTATGGGTTTACATATAGACCGGAGGCAAAATGTGTTTCAAATTAGAAGCTTTCCTTTAAAAGCAATTGAATCTTAATATTAAAGATGTCCTAAGTGTTTTGCCGAATCAGGAAGAAGTTCAGAGGGTGAAGAAGTGATTTTCTTCTGAATGTGATACTGTATCATTCTCTTTTACACAGCATTTTTTCTGGTGGCTTGCAGGAAATCTTGATAGATAGGTAAGTCATTCAATCAATTAAGGAGCTATCAATTCACCACTCTTTGTTTCACTTATGGCTCATTTTGAGAAAAAAAAGCAGTTTGCATTTTCAGCTTTTTAAACTGCTTTTAAAAGTGCTCAGAAGATGTTCTTTAGCAATTTGTGATTCTGTGAATTTCCCATGGGAGCGATTTGTACCTTACGTATTATTTCCATGGTAACTTCAGAGAACAGGAACAGGGTTGCATGCTTTGTTACATCCATCTCAATTTAGTTCAGGACATGCTGTGTTGTTTTCTTTTTTTTCCCAGGGTCAGTTTTCATTTAAGAAAATATTAAATGGCCTGTAAAATGAAGATTTAAAAGGCAAATGTCCTTTAATATAATACTGTACTAAAGTTCTTTTTCACAGTACATTAGTTTTCATCTTTGAATCTAATACCAGGGATCTTTTTATTATTATTTTTAGCAAAGCAGTAACTGAAATATGTTGTAAGTTTTGTGTGACAGAAATAATGTGGAATTTATCACGTGCCACTTGGAAATTTCCTCCTGACCTTTTCACTGCACCATTCCTTGTTAATGGAAGTACAAGTCATGGATAGAAGCAACTTTATTCAAGTTAATCCAAGCAGCTAATTGGTTTGAGATATTCTCTGGAGACATCCTTAGGTGTCTCTGGTTTTGCTTCCTTTTAAATTGTAGCACTGAAACACTTTTCTACATTGTTATGTGGCTTCTCTGCATGCACATACCTCCAGTACAATTAAAAATATTTGATCTCTGTACTCTCTTCAAGCCTACCAATCCTACTTTCATTGAATACAGTGTTTTTCATACTCTTTTTAGTCTTAATTTTGTAAATAATTACTTGCAAATGTACATCACTAAATGAGACTCCTTGTTCAACTGGTGCTATTATTTAGCATTGTTGCATAGGTGAAGTACTTACCTCTAGGATCAGGCTTTTTATTGATTGTCTCCATATTTGTATCCTTTGGCCAAATATATATTAGTTTATTAGTAGATTACATGAGAAGTATAGAGATAATGAGGGGCCTGTAATGAATGATACCATGAGAAATGAAAACAGAAAGTACTGCTGCTGAGGGATTGACATGATATCATGAGACATTTATTAGAATATTAGGTTTCATTTATTTGTTTGTGTGTATGTCCTCTTAAATGTTAAGAAATACTATTTAAGGCACAGTACAACTTCATCATGAAGCTGCCAGGTTACAAAAGCACACTTTGTAGGTCCTGAAATATGCTGGATGGAAGTCATTTTTACAAAATATCGATAGAAAATATACTGCAGGGAATTGTTGTGCTGTGTAGAGGCAGAATTGCATTATTGTCATCTCCATTAAGGTGTCAGCAGTCACCAATAGATTCCATGAAGTCATTTCCTGTGTGCAGTGGGGAAACAGCTATCAGATATAGATGGAAACAATTGCATTTAATTATATATATTAATGAACCAGCAATTTACTGATAAGGACTGTATCTCAAGTATGACTTCATAATGTTCAGAGTGTTTAGAATATATTGGTTTCACAATGGTGCCACTTTTTTCAATTGAAAGTATCCGGATATTTAACGTAACTCTTCATTTGAACTTCTAATTGATTTAAACTAAAACTTTTCAAGAAAGAAAACAGCTGAAAATTAAAAAACATCTTTCAACAAAACTTTTCAAAACCGAATGTTTCTACTGAAGTCATTCGTTTTTCTAATTTCTGTAGGGAGACTGACTTGTATTTGTTGATTTGTTAATTCTTTTTTTCCAGCCTTGAAATGTTCCTATGCATTTCTCACTCACTTCTGTTTCAGAGCACATTGATTTAGTCACATTTCAAGTCTGTGAAGGAAATTGCTGCATATTAAGTCACTTTTTTGGCTGAAGCAGTGGAAAATGGATGTATGATTTTGCAGGAAGCATTTGCTGTAGCAAGTGACACCTTTCCCTGTAAAGATACTTTTGGCTCAGCTCCCTTCTCCTACTCCTCACAGACTTCTCTGACTTTATAAAAGGGCTTCCACTGTTTGCTCAACTTGGTGCCTAGAAGGAAGCAATGGTGAGCACTGGATATATTTGTGCTCATTATGTGCTCTTTCATTGTGTCTTTCCTTCCTATACTGCATTCAGGATTAAAAACCTACATCCAGACTCACTTTCCTATGGAAGATGTTCCATCATGAGTAATTTTGTGATTAAAAGCAGGGTCTTTGCATCTCAGCTCTATAACTAATTGTAAGAAGGAAAGGGGAGAGAGTTGATGATGCCATGTTCATATATTGTGCATATACCGCAAATCCAAGAGGACTGACTAAATATGGATATTGTGGTAAAAACAAAAACATTAATTACAAACACTGTATGAAAATCACCAGGGCTTTGATATCTTTTTTTTTTTTTCCTGAATCCTTGTGAATAATTTTACTGCCTATCTAGAAGTAACATTGCCATTAATTAAAAGAAAACTTCAACAATAAGCTGGAATGTAACCATTTTTTCCTCAAAGTATGAAGTTTGATTTTGCTATTTGTTTGAAACTCATGTTTAGTCATTCCAGTGCAAGTAGCTTGAGAACATAAGTTCAATTACCTTCATTTTGTGAAACATAACTTTTATTTGTCTTGAGGTTCTTGCGGAAGATTCAGAATCATTGCTATATAATAATAATTAAATATTAGCCAAGGTAGAATTGAAGCAAAACATTGGAACACTGTTTGAAATAAATACAAGCTAAATATAGACACTTCCCAAGAAACACCTCTTTGCAATCGTTTAATTTGGCATCATTTTTGATTTTAAAATGAGTTTTTTAGTCTGGTTTTTTTTCAATAAGATGTTTTATCAGAGGCAGTGTTCAATCCCTCTTTTCACAATCTACCATTTAGGAACTGTGCTAAGAAGTAGTGTGAGAAACACTCATGTCCAAAATCCGGGCTCAGGCAGAATTTGCTATGAATCACAATTTATTTTACGTTTTTGCAAAAATGAGTGTCCTACTGGATGTAGGACATAACACACTGGTACCACCCCCCCACACACGTTTTGTTTCCTTTGTTCATACATACTTTGTAATCCACATTCAAAGACAGAAGTCACTCAGTGGCACAGGAATCACTCAGTGGCTAAGCAGATGAATCCATATTCTGCTTGCAGTAGGTTGTGAAATCAGTGTCACTGTTTCAACTTTTGCTATAATTAGTGATTTCTGCACTTGAAAATTTTGAGCTCTAAACTATCTTTTGGAATTACTCTTACCTGCAGTGCAGTGACTGTCTGCCAACTCTCATTAAGATTTATTTACTGTCATTTGCAAAAGT
Source organism: Aquila spilogaster (assembly GCA_024606505.1). Taxonomy (NCBI): domain Eukaryota; kingdom Metazoa; phylum Chordata; class Aves; order Accipitriformes; family Accipitridae; genus Aquila; species Aquila spilogaster. Next base: position 9,536,293 of record JANHGO010000033.1, on the reverse strand, counting down.
AAAACTAGGCCATTAATCCTCCCTTGTAGTGTGACCTACACTTAACAGCTACTGCTGTTGCCATTATCAGTGCCTTTAGTCTGAAGGTGACAAAATGCATTAAAGATGCTAATAAGGTAGGAGTCCTGACACCCCTGCAAGATAATTAGGCGATGTTATTCTGTATTGTAGAAGGAAGAGATTCGAGTACACTGAGGACTGATTATTTTCTCTAACATGCATAGTATTTTTATACATAATAATTTATTTAAATTTATAGGGTCAGAATTGAACAAAGGCTTATGTGCAGTGCCATTCACTCCTATCATAAGATATTACAGCAGCATATTAGTGTGAGAATGTTTACTTTCTACTTTTCCAATCCCTTGCAGATTCAAATGTGTTTTCAAAAAATTCGAATGCGTTGTTGAAAAATTGAATCTACTTCTGAAATTACATTTGGGTCTAACATAAACAAAATTGCTTATGTCTAAGTAAATAAAACCAGGTAGCGCCTCTGTCCTTGGGGATTTTCAAGACTAGATTGGATAAAGCCCAAAGCAACCTCATCTGACCTCGTGACTGATCCTGCTTTGAGCAGGAGATTGGACTAAAAACTCCTGAATTATCTGAGTTGGAAGTGACCCTTAAAGTCCATCTAGTCCAGCTCCCCTGCAATGAACAGAGACACCTACAGCTAAATCAGGTTGCTCAGAGCCCTGTCCAGCTTGACCTTGAATGCCTCCAGGGATGGGACATCCACCACCTCTCTAGGCAGCCTTTTCCAGTGCCTCACCACTCCTACTGTAAGAAAACTCCTTTATATCCACTCTAAATCTCCCCTCCGTTAGTATGAAACCATTTCTCATTGTCCTATCACAGCAGACCCTGCCTAAGTGTGTGTCCCCTTCTTTCTTATAGCTCCCATTTAGATACTGAAAGGCTGCTATCAGGTCACCTCACAGCCTTCTCTTCTCCAGGCTGAGCAGCCCCAGCTCTCTCAGCCTGTCCTCGTAGGAGAGGTGTTGCATCCATTTTTGTGACTCTCCTCTGGACATGCTCCAACAGATCCATGTCTCTCCTGTACTGAGGACTCCACATCTGGATGCGGTTCTCCAGGTGAGGCCTCACCAGCACAGAGTAGAGGGGCAGGGTCACCTCCCTCGACCTTCTGGCCACGCTTCTTTTGTTGCAGTCCAGGATGCAGTTGGCTTTCTGGGCTGTGAGGACACATTGCTGGCTCATGTCCAGCTTCCCCTCTAGCAGTACCCCCAAGTTTTTTCAGCAGGGCTGTGCCCTGCTTGCATCCCCCAGCTTGTACCAATAGTGTTTGCCACAACCCAGGTGAAAGATCTTGCACTTGGACTTATTGAACGTCATGAGGTTCTCCTGGATCCACTGCTCAAGCCTCTCTAGATCTCTTTGGATGGCATCTTGCCCCTTGGGTGTGTCAACCATATGCACGAAATCTATGGTTTTTTTTGCTGCTTATTTACTGCTAGAAGCTGCACATCAATGACAAGTATATCCCTGTATCATTAGCACATTACTATGTGTAGGAAACTTAATATTCAAAGTAAGATACATGTAGAACACATTCTATTAATTGTAATAAAATTCCATAGCACTAGAACTTCTTAGCATTAAAGGAATTATTGTGCCTTGTCAAAACTCTCATGCATTAAATAAGCAAATGACTTAATTATACCTAAAAAGCTTCCTAACAGAAACAGATAATAGTCATGGAAACTGGAACCAGGGGATGTAAAATGCAGATGGCTCAGAATCTTTTCTGAGTGCCCACAGCACACATTTTCAAATAGATTTAAAAATTACTGCAAATCTGAAATCAAATTACAATTCATCTGTTGCTTACAGAATTGTAAAATATGTTTTGTTGGTGGCTATAAGTTATGCATAAAGTTTTATACAATGATTGTAAATGAGTTTACTTTTAGTATAAATTTGTAATTAAGTTGCACCATCCAAATCTCTTAAGATTTGGGACCGCAGCCTAAATAGCATATCCTTTCTGCAGATTAATAACTTGTTTGACACAAAATGTATGTAAGATTGTTTATTTTATGAAGTCCATGATGGCCTCTGTGGGTGAATATGCACATCAAAATATCACAGGAAGTGCCTAACACTTTTTCTTCCTTTAATTCCTGGAACTTTTTAATATTAATTCTTTATATTTTTTTTTCAATTAATTCTTGATTATTTTCAGCACTCTTCAAGCTTAAGGCAGAGGTAGTCTGTAATTAGGGATATCTAGGGAACCCCTGGAATCAGGGTTGTGCTCTCTGTCTCAGCCTAACTTGCACTGTCAGTAGGGGACCAAGAAGAAACTCTTGTGATGCTGTGTGTCACCTTGGCAGACTGAAATGCTGTCCTTCGTATTTGAAAGATAATTTCACCTCCTGCCTGTGTAGGAAAGCTATCTTAAAAGTCGACTGTTTGAGGGTGAACAACTAAATCCAGGCTTTTCTGCAAGATCCTTTCACAGTCAGGAAGACAAATTAAAAGGCTGAATACCCTATTTGAATGTGCAGTTCACAATGCAAAAACTACAATTCGTCAATCTTCTGAGAAAATACTGCTAGTGAAAGTTGCTACAGGGGCCAGTACAAAGAGACTACAAGAAAAGAAACTTACTCCAGAAAGAGCAGAGGAAAAACAGAAACAAAAATATTGTACTAGGACAAACATTTGGTGTCTGCTGCAATAGTACACTGCTTGTAAGGCTTCATAGGGGTTGAATCTGCTTAGTGGTGACTGCTTATAGGCACTGTCAAGGTCTCTTCTTCAGAGGAAGACTAAGAAGTTATTAAAGGAAAAATAAGTCTGACTGTACTATACCTAAACTTTATCATCTGTCCTCAGTTGTTGAAAGTAAACCAAAGAGCACAATCTGATTTTATTTCCACCAAAGACTATATATTTGGAGGAGATAAAAGAGCATAACAGAATGCAAAGCAATTGCTTCCTTTGATTTTACTTACATGAAATATTTATAACTTGCATTCACTTTCTGTTTTCCACTCATGTTGAAAGCATACAACTTAATACATATGAGGAAAGCATGCATCTTAATATTTGTCATGCTGTGAATGGACCACAGTAGCAATCTGAAATCTGACCTCCTGTCTTTTTGTCTGGATACTTAATTGGATCTGTTGTGGCACAACTCTGCAAAAGGAAGAATGTTTAAACTACTCTATTTCTTTGCATGCATTATGTATATTTGATTATTGCGGTGAATAAACACAGTCCAACTGTAACTATACGGCTATGGCCAACTAGAAACTTCTTTTTTCTTAAAGGGAGACATTTGGATACTGTAGATTCCCTGTTCAGAACATGCTCCATCATAAGAGGGATGCACCAGTCCAGTAATATGGTGACCACTCAGTTTTGGTATCCTGTTTTGCTCATTAGTTATTCTATGAATGTATCCATACAATATGGATATTAGTCCTGCAAAGAGTACATACTCCTTCCTTCAAAGAAAGACTGAAGGAGCTGGGCTTGTTCAGCCTGGAGAAGAGAAGGCTCCTGGGATACCTGATAGTGGCCTTCCAATACTTAAAGGAAGCTTATAAGCAGGAGATAAATCAACTTTTTACATGGATAGATCATGATAGAAAAAGGGGGAATTAATTTAAAAGAGGGAAGACTTAGATTAGATGTCAAGGTTAAATTATTCACTGATAGAGTGGTCAGGTACTGTAACACTGCCCAGAGAAGCTGTGGTTTCTCCATCCCTGGAAGCATTCAAGGCCAGGTTGGATGGAGCCCTGGGCAATCTGATGTAGTGCCTGATTTAGTGGTTAGCAACCCTGCCCACAGCAGAGCGCTGGAACTAGATGATCTTTGAGATCCCTTCCAACCCAAGGCATTCTGTGATTCTGTGATAACAGGAGATGAATACAATTAATGACAAAATTAATCTGAAGCACAGATTCTCTCTAATATTTTTTCTGAAACAGCTGCACCAGCCTAAAACAACTTTGCTCCCACCATCACTACTCTTCCCCAGCTCTCAAGTACAGCTCTGGTCTCCGTGTTCTTCTGTCTTCCTCGTTTTACCTCTTCTGCTTTCTCCATGCATATCAAGATGGATCAGCCTGGGTGTTCTTTATTCCTAGTACCTTCAGAGATAGCACCCTGAAATTAAATCGCATGACAAGTTTTTATTTCCTCTAAGTGATAATGGGGTGCCCTTTGGATCTGAAATATGCATCCAGAGGAGCCTCCTGAGTCCTGGTTGTTTGATAGATCTTCAGTGAAGGGACAAGAGGGAACAACACATGGCAGAAAGCTCTAGTCCCCATGCTGCCTTCTCTCATGTTGTCTGATTTCCACCTCAGTCTTAGGAATTAGAGAATTCTGTCTAGATAGCCATAATTAAAAAGTCCATTCATAGGTCTGATGCACAAGCTTTGCAAGCCACACTTAGGGATTTTAAGGTAGTATGTGAATCTCTTTTTTTTCTTTCTGTAGCAGCTAGCAGTTTCAAAACAGATTAATAAATTTCAGTTATCAGTAGAAGCTTGAAATAACAAGGCTTAAAATCTATAGAGCAGCTTCTAGAATGTTCATTTATCCTTTTTTTATTGTTTTTAAAGTGAGGTAGAAAGTAAGCAAATATTGGTATCATTCTGTGAGATCAAAAATTCTTTACTTGGCTTCTTTTGGTCTTTTTAACTGATATACTTTCAATTTAATGACACAACTGAGCTCCTGTAGAAAAACAGCATGCAACAAGGAAACTATTCTCTGCAAGCTGTTGTGCTTTGTAGGTGCTTTTCTATTCTCTATTGGGATTTAACCTGAGGTCAGACAACATATGAGCTAAGCTGATGCTTCATATACAATACCTGGACTTTTAATAAACTAAATGGAGCTGATAGGAAAGATTTAGCAGGTATATAGTGTGTACTTCTACAAAAAATAGATTCCTGAGGAAGAAGAAAATAAGAAATAACTAAAGCTGAACATTTATTGAGTCTGTGGGAGATCTAAATTCAAATCTCTCTCCTTTAATGGATACTGGGAGCTTGTATTCATATTTCCTTATAACCAGGTCATACTCTGACTTTATGGACATTGTAATACGAGAACCTCTCAGTCCTCTTTTGGAGATATGTGTATTAATTTTGAACTCTGTCTTAAAGCTCGTTGATTCTGGGTCTGATTCTTTTCGTAAGATTTCCCTAACCACACAGATCTGTTCACCTGGAAACCTAGACAGATTTTTTTTTCTTTTCTATAAAATGGGAACTTTCCATATCAAGATCTATTTTCAGATGAATCTTTCTTCATTGCCAGATATTCCACGTTAATCAGAAAGGCAGCAGATTAAATAACTTGTAGCGTCATCACTCTACCACTTAATATTTCCATTTCTATTTCTTTCTTGTGTATATTTCAAATTTCATGTTAGATTACCATGCGTCAAAGTAAATTTTTCTATATAGAGCATTGGATCAGATCCTCGTCCCTTCTAAGTTCTCTTTAGGGCCCTTTAAATTCAAAGGGATCCTTTATGTTTAATGTTTCTTGCACAAGAACGATTTGGAAACATGGAAGAAATGCACCATACTGGTGAAGCTTCCTACATTAGCTGACATAGTTGGCATCAGCAAGTCACACATTCTTTCTGATCTCAAGAGAGAGTGAGAGGTGACATGTCTATTCCTATCTGCATCTGAAACCTATATGTTGCATATTTTCAGTGGTTGCACCTATTAATATTTAGCATTATTTTGCAGTTTCAGGAACGTTGGTTTCAATTTTTACTAACCCACAGTTAACTGAATCACTAATCTGTTTCCTAATGGTCTCCTGTCTTTGCTCAAAAATATACACTATGATGTGTTACTTCTGCATACACTAATTTGTTGATTCTGTGGTGCTTTGATTTACCATTCTGAGTGAAGCACCAATTGTTTGGAAAACAACTTCTGCCTCCCACTGCAAAAAATGACTTTCAATACATGGGTAGATGGGCAGTGACCATGCCATCATATGCATCAAAATTATGTCTCAGAAGTTTCACTGTTAATAATTTTACTGACAAGTTTTAAGATTGAAGAAAAAAATTACAACACCATTTTTTAACACAGTCCAGAACACTTTGTTAAATAGCCTGTAAATGAGGTCACGTGGAAGGATAGCAGTACTTTAGAGGCTTAGCAACTTGATTCTCCAGCTTACCACTGGGATAAGAGTCTCTTTTCCAAGACTGCTTGCAGCTGACAGTGCTATCAACAACTGCAGCTCATTAAGACAACAATAACAATAACAGTAAAAAAAAAAAAAAAAAAGAAAGTATCAGAGATATAGGTAAAACCAAGGATTCTGTTTATCTCAAGCAAAAAGGCACGGAAAAGGGACCCCTGGGATATCTGAGGGAAGAAACTCTGATGCTAATTGACATGATTTAGAAAGATGGCTCTGTTATTGCTAGCAGTCTAATTTAGTCATTAACTCCCCAATGCTGAAGCAATCAAACCAGTTGTTATAATTTTAGTAGATGGTTAACAAGGTATGCCTTAGAGTACTGATGTATATGCTAGAAGGTAGGCTAAAAAAATGTGAAAAGAGCTTATTAATAACCACATTTAGTATATCTATCTGGTTATGAAACACCAGTGCTTAATGTTATTTGTCTGCTGAATGAGCTTTATTATATTTTGGGCAAATATGTAAAAATAAATTGTCATGAAACAACAGGAAAAAAAAAAGCAAAACTAAACAAAACTGTCTGCATCTCCTTACTCTCACCACTTTTCAAATTAAAATACTTATGTTTTTTACATAAAAATAAATATTTGCTAGAGAGAAAAGGTTTTGTGTTGTTTTTCTTTTCCTCCCTGTACTGTATGCACTGAGACCTGTATTAGAGTCCCTGTATTAGGGAACTCTGATGATTTTTTTCCTTCCTTTACTGTGTTTTCTTTGCAGAAAATGCCCCTATATCTAAGAATTCTAACATTCACCTGGAAGTTGTCAAGTGTGTAAGAATTAAAAAGTAACTTTATTGGAATTAGTGGCAAACGTAACTGATTATCTTAGCACAAAGGTTCAGTTCAACACTGTCCTAAACTCTGAAACTGTCCGATGGGTTTCATGCTTTTTTTTCCATACTACCTAACAATGTCCTGTAGCATGTGCTACACCTCCAGTACTTCCCACTGATAGTTCTAACCAGCCTCTTTGCTTTATGTGGTCCTGAAACCAAAAATGCATAAAAAATTATATGAAAATCCCTGCAGAGAACAGTCTCTTTCCAGACTTCCCTTCTACCCAGAAAAGATCTCTGTGCTTCTCTTGCTGTCCTCTCTTGACCTTTGTCATTAAACTTAGTATAAAGTTGAGTTATACAAGGAACAAGTATCTGAATAGGAAGAAGAGTAGCCAGAAGCTCCAAGGATAAGGTGCTTTTATGCCACATGGATGTAAGAATTTCAGTCTTTAGGTTGAGACAAGCAAAATATCAACAAGCATATATACAAATTTCCCTGTTTCCAGGTTTTTTTAATGTAATTTTTTGAAAATTTTCATTATTTTCTTGTGTTCTGTGTGGTCTGTTTTTTGGTTTCTTTCTTTCACGTTTTTTCTCCCAAGCAAACAGTTGACATTTGACATGGAATGTTTAATACTAATGACAGGCTATTTCTGCTTATATTTCGATTTTGAGAGAACAACAGAAAATATTTAAAGATGAGCATTTGAGAAAAAAAAAATTGCTTCTTTGCTTAACTGGGATCTGCAAGGAGGTCTTGCAAATTTCACAGAATTAACACCCTTTTGTGACATTACTGTGAATTATCCCTGAGTGGTATAAACGGGCATTAGAAAATGATGCTGTCAGGGATGGATTAAGAAAATTGACTTGCATAAGGCTTCAAATATCTGACATCTTCTTTGAGTTACCTCTCATGAGTGCTGCAATCCACTAGGAGAAAGATGGAAGTGATAGCCTTTGTGAAGCAGAGCAGATGAGTGCTCTTGTAGATGGAAGGGCTTTTGAAAAGTTGAATTGCATGCAGGTCAGCACAATCATAATTTACTGCTGCCTACTGCTAGGGCAATTTGTATAGCAGGGATTTTTATAAAGCTTGTTGAAATAATTGCAAGGGACTCGTCGTCAGATGGGACAATAAACAATAAGAATACCAACAAGCCAGCAATCTGTCATTCACTGGCTGACATTTTCTCCTAATATTATCTTCGAGTATAAACTAGTCATAATTTTCAGCATGCAGAACAGGTAAACGGCTTACTTTCCTTCCTCTCATACAAATACATTCAGAGAAGACTTTTCATTGGGACAATACTAGCTTCACAGCAAGGAGGACCCCAGTAAGGCAGAAGACATACTCAAATGGCAATTCTCTTTGCTTGACTAAAAACTTTGCCCATATTCTTCACTGGTATCACCAAGGAAAGAAAGAGAAGAAAAAAGGGCTGGAGGAGAGCTCTACAGTCATCCCTGATCACAAGCACTGTCATGAGTCACAGCTGAATTTCTGCAAGGTTCCCATTTCTCTTGGTATAAAAAGATGCATGATGTAATTGGTCATTTTGACACAAGTTAGAAACAGCCATAATTCACACCTGGATGTCAGCAGTGTATTTTGATGAAGTATTCAATGACACCCCTTTGCTTCACATGCACTGCCATGTCAGATATCATTCTGTCAGACCGCCCCTCTGCTGCTGTCTGTCACATGGCAACAACATGGAATGGAATATTGGTGGGAAGGTTCAGCCTCCACTGCCATTACAACAACATCCACCTCTGACTTCATGGGCTAACATAATAAAATAGGAGACATTACTTTTGGAGCAACTCTCACAGATGGTCTGTGAGGTCTCTTCCAACCCCAGCCATTCTATTATTCATTCAGTGAATATTGTTACTTTAATGAAATGCCAGATACATGAGTTCTATTATTGTCATACAGTTAGGTGACTGTGTGAAAATATGACCTTTTATAAATACGTCTAAATTACCTTCCTGATGTGTGTACGGTATTAGGTGATTACTAAGGCAAAAGAGTGTTTTAAGGCTTCGTTTCTTCATAAAAGTGATCAAATGGGAAAAAAAATAAGGCTCATGCTTATGTTGTTCTTAACTGAGGAAAGGCTGTAGAAGGAAAATTATATTCTAGACAGTAATTTGAAGGAGAATTTTTTCCATGAGGTAGGATTTTAGAAAAAACTCTTTTTCTTCTTGCTTTTTTTTTTTTTTTTTAATAATGTAACATACATTAGTCACTATCAAGAAGGCATCAATTTTTAGTCTAATGTAGTCATCAAAGTCTCTAGTAATTCACCTTTTGGCATTAACATTTATATATTTGCATAATGCCTTGAGAGTATGTGAAAGGCTATAGAGACACGCAGTAACAATTTTGCATTGGAGAGTTAAAAATTCATCTGGGTTCTAACAAGTAAGGGAGTGAGGAAAACAATGCATTCAATGAGATAGAGATAGACAGTACATTTTAAAGTCACAAAAATGTTAATTTTTCTGAAATATCTGCAACAAAATGTTGAAAAGTGTAGGATTTAGAGTACATGAGATAGTTGGATTTAAGTCTTATAGTTAAAATACAGGACTCCTGACAGAAGACTAGTTATGACAATGACTGACCCCTTAAGCTATTTTTTCTTAGCTACTAGTATTTCAACAGACATAATTTTATTGTATCTAGAATAGTCGGAGGTCCTACACTGTGTGTCTTTAAGCAACTCAATGATTAACCTAATTAACCTTTAACATTTTTAAGGTATACGCTTCTTAAGTGAAGTGCAACAACTGCAAAACACATGGCAAGAGGACTGCCAGTGGTAAAGCAGTAAGCAAACAAATGGGGCAAGAGACTTGTTTTAATGTACTGCATTACGAGATGAGGAAGATAAGCTTGAGTGCTAGTAGATAAACAATCCAATACTCCAGTGGGATGTTGTGCATCAGAGACAGAATACAGTGCAGATCCTTTGAGATGAGAGTAGCATGATCATATTTCTCGGCTCTCAGCAGAAAACAAAGAGCAGTGTATTTAAACATGCAGACTGTCATGCTGAATTAGGGAAACTGGGTTGAATGTCAGCAAGAAATGGATAAGGTAGAAGTAGGAAGGAGGGAGAGAATGACTCAAAAGTTCTCCACTCCAGCCCACGTGCATTAACAGAAGAAAGTCTGACCCTATTTGTCTGAGCAATGAATTTGTTAAGATAAGATATAGTCTTTCATGTATACAAAATTCTGTAGTCACAGACCAGCTACACTACTCTAGTGTATCAGACATATAGCCAAATTTTTTAATCATCAAAATTTCAAACATTTTATCTAAACAATGAATTTCAACACCATTTATGAGATATATTAGAAAAATAAATATAAAAAAAATAACCAGCAACACCACTTCTGGCCTCTGAATTTTTAGCTGCAATTTGTAGATTACAGAATATTTTAATGGCTTGATGAAGTGCAGGACAAAATGACAAAGAAAGTAATGACATTTCTTCACATTTTCTTTGTCATTTCTCATTTAAGAGGAAATCTGTGACCATTAGCTGTTAAAGTGACCTGCATATCTTTTATAATATCATCATATGCATAGGACCTGATACTTACTGCCAGTAAGACACTGAAGATTATTCTCACGTAAAAGGTTAATCATGTGCATAAGTGTTTGCAGGAAAAAAGCTATTAAAATTTGCACCATATGCTCCCAAGTAGCAAGGCAAACCGTGAAGAAAAATGAGACAGAAAAATTCCATTCTTTAGACCATGACACTTATCTGGCTGTTTCTTAGTCTTCAGCTCACACACTCGTAGTCTGGAGTAATAGCAAACAAAGGGAGAGATATCGGCATTACAATTACATGGAATATTTCATATCAAAGCTTATAAAGTGACTAAGAAATAATCAGGACCACCGTCTCACTGCTAATCCGAGAGTTGTCTCTTCAAGGTTGAATACTCTCTACTCTCAGTGGTATTAGAAGCCACATACTGAACTACTTGCTCTAGATCTGGAGAACACATTAGGACAGTTGTACCAATACAGTGTAACATGCCTACTTGAGAAAACCATCAGATACTGTCTCAGTCCATGTTACAGTAGAAGTGGTAACATAGCCTATTCTCGCCTGCAACTAGTTATTTCATTACATTCATTTCCCACACAAAATATTTTTAAGATCTCCAAATCCAAAAGGTATTTTTCATTTTCGATGTTGAAAACAATAGAGACAGAAATTCAAAACCATATGTAGGAACACGAGCTGATAAAACTAGGAATAGATTTGTCTTTAATAAGTATGGTAGTATTTCATGCAATTATAAATATTTTCTTTCTGCTTTTCTTCTAATTAGATCAAAAGTGGAGTTCTATCCTACAACCCAAATTTCTATCTTTTAAGTTCTCATCTGAGTAATACTCCCGTAGCAGAACACAGTAACATGTGTCAGGCTAAAATGTTTGAATTCTTAACTGCCATAAAAGATCAGTCTCTCTCAGTGTATTGTACACAAAACACTCCAACCTTCAACTATTTTTGTGGACACATTTGTGTCCTGGTTTTGTTGGTTTGACTGATTTTGTATCCAGTCTTATGAAATATTTTTTTCCAAATTCATTTACAACTTCCTCTCTTTTCATCCATATTTGTCCAAGGAAGTTGAGTACATTCAACTTAGATAATGAAGTACTAAGGTAACACTGTGCCTAACTCTCAAAGCAATTTCTGTGAATCTGCATTTGCTAGACAACGTTTGCTAGACCCGTCTACTTTCCCTTTGGGTGCACTGCCTGAGTCACCACCAGTACAGGAGCATAACTCTGACTGTGAACTCCAGGTAGAAACTAGGCTGGGTAAGGCTGTAGGGTCTTAGTTTAAAAAGCCTAAGCTCTGCGGATTTTTCTAAAGCATTTACAGCCCTCATCATACTAATATATTGCAGGACACTGAACAACATTAGAGGCAGCACACTTGCTATGCAAATAGCAGAAGTACCCAGTATGAAAGAAGACGTCATATACATTCTAGTAGCAGGAGTGGGCTCAGAGTTCAGTGTTCTGATGCAGCAGTTCTCATACAATTAAATAGTTATATGCACCCCAGATTCAAATACCAAGATCTAAGCCTGTACAATAAGCTGCCACCATGGAAACTACCTTCTTACCTTTTATTAGAAAAGAAAGACAAACAAACAAACTGAAGCTAAAGTGATCTGAAAATGCACAATATTCATCAGACGTTACAATTCTAGTGGCCTCAAGAATTTCTAGAAAAAGAAAGTATTTCTGCTTCACAGTTTTCAGACAGTAATGCTAATAATTAACACTGTCCTTCTGGAGGAAAGATAAAAGGTTAGTTGAGAAGAGATGGAACTTTCACTATTACAGTTTTGTCTTGTTTCCTTGAAAACAAAATAAATCAAACAATGCAGATATGAGAGGAACCGATAGCCAGAACAGAAAATACAGTATCAGTAATGAGGGCTAAGCCATACAGCATAGCTTTTTTTAATAAATAAAAAAAAAAACAAACAGGTATTACTTGCTATCAACTAGCTCAACACTCAGTAAACTTATGTCAGTGTCAAGCTGACACAGACAGTACCATTAGCTGCCTTTCTAGTGATAAGCAGTTGAACAAAAGAGAACATTATGAGTATCTAAGACCAGCAAAGTTGCAAAGAAATGGATTAGGAGTCCTAATCTGTTAAACACATCTGTTTTGACATACCCAGCCAACGAACTGTGACCACTCACTGTATATCAGAGGCAGCTGAAAAAGATAATTCAGCCATTGGCCAGAGGCAGATCTAATGTGTTGAGTGTTTTTCAATCCAAACCTATGAATTGAAACCTAATTCTGGTGTGGATTTTAACACATCAATAAGTCAAAGAGCTGGTGGACACTGTTGCACAGAAAGAGCTCTGGTCATCAGTACAGCTTCCTGTTTTACTTGCACTTAGCTTTAAGTCAGTTTTCAGCTACAGTGTTCTTCATGTTCACAGAAAACATCTCAGAAGTTGCTGGTGTGGCTCTGTAACTGGGAACATTTGAAGAGAAGAAACAGAGGGTGAAGATGAAAAGGATACATGAAAGCAAGTGTTGTCAGGAACTTAAATGTCACATTTCAAATAAAGCCTGAGATCTAATTGAATCCAGGGAAGGTGATGATATCTTCTATATGACTTTTTAGTTTTGGTCTGGTTAGATCATTTCTAAGGGTCAAAATGAGGAAGAGATGTTAGTTTGTAGGGAGGAAGGAGATGAAAAGAAAATCCAGCAGATAGTAGAGTCAGTGGGTAATTCTCATTCTATTACTGTCTGACTATGGATCCTGATGACTAGGACACTTCCTCCTTCCTTTTTGTTTGTTCACTAGATAGAACGCATATGTATTCTATCAACTCAAAGAAAACAAGTTCTGATTTATCTTATCTATGTTCCATACTTATTAGATGATAGAAGTAGAAAATCTTTGAAAGATTCTTGTTTCGTATTGCAGTTGTTGGCTGAATTTAGAAAGCACTTTCTGCAAGTAGATGAGTCAGGATTTTTTGTTACCTTGGGCAGCTAAAATAATTTTCACAATAATAGTACACTTTCCATTATTTGCTGTGAATGTATCTAGAGATCAGTTAGAATGAAATTAGTTCAGACACTATTTCCTTTGTAGCAACTCTAAAATGCTTTGGGAAAGAATCCAACCAAGCTCAAGATATAACTACAGAAGAATATATGCTCAAGTTTAGCATTAATTAGATTAGTGTAAAATTACCTCAAACCCAGAATGTTGTCAGCCTCTAGATATTGAATTCAATATGGAGATGGAGAAGTCCATACAATGTTGGGTGAAACTGAAAGAAAGGTGGGAAGACACATCAAAAAATATCCTGATAGTTCTCTGAGGAATGTAGCCATCTAGTCCTCTGCAGGACGTCTTGTTGCATTGACAGTTAAAGAGGCCAGGGAAGTTGTCATTACTAAAATTCCCCTGCTGAAAATCACCAGGAAATTCTCTTCAAAGAAGGTGAGAGAGGTCTGCAAGTCAACTGGAGAAAGAGATAGATTGATGAAAAAAGTCTTAAATCATTCCGTGTGATATGCCTCACTGGATCCTGGATTGGTTTGGTAGCCTAAACTTGCTTAGCTAAGTTTAGCCTGAACTTAAACCAAGCCTAAACCAAGTTTTTGCTAAAAAGCAAAGAAAGGATTGAGTACTGTCTCAAGAGAAGTTGAAAATAATAGAGACCTGGAAGAGTTAAGAAACTATCAGATGGAGAATGTAACTACAGTGCATGAGCAGGTTAATTTACATTACTGTCTAAATAAAAAGCAATAAGAAAGTCTGAAATCGAATGAAAACATTCTTTCTTTCTTTATTATTATTATTATACTTTGAATTATTGTTTCTATTACTTGTAAACACATTATGAAATGGGTCTTAGGTAGATATTATGTTCTTAGTCACTAGGTTAGTGTATGTATATAGTATATAGTGTGAAAAAAAGTCAATTATTTCCCAACAGAATGTTTCATGACTAATTTTGCAACCTCTTAAGAAAAAGAGTCTGCTGAGATGAGACTTATGCTTTTAGCTCTCTGCCCAACAGACCTAGGCTTGACCTTTTATTTCCAACCTAGCTGATGAAATTTCTCTCTATGAAAGACTGAGACTTGCTTTGAAATATGGTTGATCTTTCTGATCTCATTGGTATTACGTCTCCAAATGCAAGCTGTTTTAAATTCCTTTTTAAAATCAATAATGATAAAGGAAGTACACAAAATTCTATCATCCAGGTGTCACTCCACTGAAGCGCCTTATCCTTCCCTGTACACTGCAGCCTTAAATCTCAACAACTTGAAGTATCTTTTCGTTATGGTATCTATCTCCTTCCTTTTTTTTCTACAGACATATAGGGTCTATGAACAGAAAGGTAAGATGTATTAGAGATTCCTTTGTGGTGAAGTCCAAGATAAATTGAGATTTCTAAGTGTTAAAAAAAATATTTCACTGATGGATTTTTGGTAGAGCATATGGTCTCTGTAACAATCAAAAAAAAACAAAAACAACAACAAAAAAAAACAACACCATCACCAACTAAAGCAATTTGAAAATCCTCAGAGCTGAAAGTTTAAGAGGCAGAAGTCAAGTCATAGAGAAAAAGATCTAACATTAAAGTAAATAATAATCCCAGATTTTCTGGATACTGAGAAACAAAGGAGGTAATTGAATCCCTGGCTCACTACAAGTTTTATTACTCTAGTAAACAGAATTTGGGAAAAAGAAAAAAAGAAAAAAAAAAGGAGATTTAGGAAAAAATCAGTAGTGTAAAAATCAGCAATACCTAATTCTTCTTTCTAGTAGAACCACTGAAATATCTGTGTCAATTCTGTGTTCGCTAGTGTATATGGAATGTATAATTAATTTGCTCTTTTCACTTGGAATGGATCATCTCTTTCTCTGACAGCTTTGATCAGAACAAATCATCAGACCTCTTAACCACCTCCTGCTGTGAATGATTAACACTCAGAATTATAATAAAGTGAAAAAATAATTCTGCATATGTTTTTCATAGTTGTAGCTAAATACACTATCCCCAGCTTATGTCTTCTGTCATATTAAGGCTGTGTTTTTACACTTATATATGTCCTGAAATTTCAATAGTCATAACAAACATAATGCATAATTTACTTTTCATTGTAAACTTGAAAGGCTTTGCGAAGGTGTCAAAGACTTTAATTGGTTGTTTCTTCAGTGTTATAAAAAAAGGGAAAACGAATCTCAACATTATTAATAATTACCGGTACAGGTTGGGGGATGACCTGCGGGAGAGGAGCTCTGAGGAGAGGGACCTGGGGGTCCTGGTGGATGACAGGTTGGCCATGAGCAAGCAGTGTGCCCTGGTGGCCAA
>JANHGO010000033.1:9480011-9520255 GCA_024606505.1 Aquila spilogaster | reverse complement strand
ATCCCACTGGGTGGGGGGGGAGTGAGTGAGCGGCTGCGTGGTGCTTAGTTGCTGGCTGGGGTTAAACCACGACACCTGTGCACCACTGCCTTAAATCTCAGCAACTTGAAGTGCCTTGCCATTAAAGTATCTGACTCCTTCTGTTTTCTGAAGACACGTAAGATCTGTGAACAAAGAGGCGAGATCTATATGCAGAGATTTCTCCATGGCGAAGTCCAGGAAATCTTTCTGCTAACAATGATAAATAGGGATTCGAAAGTGTTTTAAAAAAAAAAAATGAATTGATGGGATTTTGAGAGAGAAAATTATCTCTATTAATAAAAAAAAAAGTTTGAGAATCCCCAAGGTTGAAAAATAAAGAGGCAGAAGTCAGGTCATAGAGAAAAAGGTTTAGCATTAAAATAAATAGTAATTCCAAATTTTCTGGTTTCTGAGAAATAAGTGAAATAATTGAATCCCTGGCTCACTACAAGTTTTATTACCCCAGTAAACAGACAAAAAAAGATTTGGGGAAAAAAAAGTAAAAATCAGTAATAGCTTATTCCTATTTCTAGAAGAGCCACTGGAAAAGCTGTCAATTCTTTGTCCACTAGTGAATGGAATGTATAATTAATTTGCTCTTTTTGCTTGGAAGAGATCATCTCTTTCTGTGACAGTTTTGATCAGAACAAACCATCAGACCTCTAAACCACCTCCTGCTGTGAATGATTAACACTCAGAATTATAATAAAGCAAAAAAAAATTATTCAGCATATGTTTTTCATAGCTGTAGCTTAGCATACTAGCCTCAGCTTATGTCTTCTGTCATATTAAGGACTATACTTTTACACTTATAAGTGTCTTACAATTTTGACAGAATCATAACAACCATAATGCATAATTTACTTTTCATTATCAATTTTAAACACTTTGCAAAGGTGTCAAAGACTTACACTGGGTGCTTGTTCAGTGTTATAAATCAATGGAAAACAAACCTCAACATTTTTAATATTTCTGTTATTTCTTTGAAACAATTGTATTGTGCATGAGTGGTGTAGAGCAGTATCTTTCCATACATTTCAGTATAAATGCATAGTTAGTTGTATAAATGCATAGCTACTCATAGCTAAGATTATGGCTCTTTGCTTCTTTGGGGTTTTGGTTTTTGGTTTTTTTTAAGGATATTATCTTGGTGTTGACTTCATATCATGTCTTGGTGTTGACTTTATATCATGAATACCACAACGTGGTGCCAGATGGAAGTAATGTAAGAAGAGTCCAATATAGGAATATCGTCTCTGTACAACCACATTTAAAAAAAAAAAAAAATCTTTCAAATCATACATTTTTAGTAGTATTGTATAGTTCATGTATTATGTGTCAGTAATTTATGAACACTGGTATTTGTGAATATGAAATTAGCTGGGAGGTAAAAACATCAGAACTGTGTTATTCTGCTTCGCTTTAGCATCTAGACCGTATTACCTTATTTAAAATTCAATGAAATGTTTTGGGGCATTAAAAATTACACACATTTTGTCACTGAGATAAACCAAGGCAAATAAATGTGTATTAATGGAAACTGACTCCCGATAGAATCTATCCATATTGTTTCATTAATTGAATAAAGTATTAAGCATTACAAATTGTGATGGATTTGAAAAGCTACCTTAAAATAGAAGTATTATATTTTAAACCATGACATCTGTCCTTCGGATTTTGTCTAATGTGTGTAATCTCTAATGTCCAAAAACTTTAAATTGAATTCAGCTCAGCTACCCACATATAAAAATTCTGTATTGGCTGAAGTGCTTGCTGGATCAAACCACTGTTTGGATTGAATTACATATCCAAATATTTGTCATTTTGTTGCCAATTTGTTTTTCCCAGTTCCTACCAAGATATACCCCTGAAATACCGACTATATTTACAGGACTCTTGCCATTTTGTCTATTTCACATAAAATAAAGTGTTATTTACATAAGTTTAAAATATTTACACTCCTTGAAATTGAATTTTACCATATGATGTGACTTTCTAGCACAGCATGGAGCGAATAAAATTGTAATGCTCAAAATTAAGACGGCATACATGAGGGTACCCATAGCATCAGGGTTGGTGTTTGTTCTTGTGGAGATATAACAGTAATTCTGTTTTCTAACTTGTGTTCGAGTCACTGCTGTGACTATCAATAGGGAGCTTGTCTAATTATTCTCTGAATTGACATGAGGCTTGGGTTTCCATTATACAGCTGATAGAAATTCACCATGCTAACATTGTAAAACAGAGGCGCTACTTCTAGTAATTAGTTCTAATCAGACGTTTGTTCCCTAAACCACATACACCTGCTTCTTACAATATAGCATTCTAGTTGCTGAAAGACAGGATTCTGTTTGCTTTTTACTTGTTTACCTGGTCTCATCATCCTGATATTTGTAAATACTTGTGAAACAATGGAATCCTTGTTTACAGGCTCTGTTACAGAGCTTGAGTGTAAATCCTCTTATGTGATTCAGATCTTCTGTAAATGATCATACTGTATGATAAGCATAAAGAATTGACTAATGTTCATTTACACTGTAGTCATCTTACATTCTATTAGACATACATTAAAAATCTCACTTGGGCCCTCTTTGAGAAAGTCAAGGCTGTAAGGTCACAGATTTCATGTTGAACAAACCCCACATTAGTCACAAAAGAGACAGGCTGTAGCTGTGCAAGATCTCGTGGGTTGTTTTTTTTTGTTAAGGAGACCAACCACTAACATACAGTATTTGCATCTTGAAACTTCATTCTGGCAATGGTATCTTAAGGTTAATCTGTACTGAAACTGAGTTTTCTTCAGCTAGTTGATATTCAGTGAATGGCCTGACTTACACTGCTGAAGAATCCTTAATTGAGTAGTTTTTTCATTCCAAGTCTTGATGTTGTGAAAAAGAACCCATCAGTTTTGAAAAGGAATTTTAGATGATTTTCTTTCTCTTCTCAGGACCCTGAATAGAAAGGTAGGTTATTCCCAATCCCATCAAGGAACACAACAATTACTGGCTAGATACATACTTGCAGTGACACTGTTACTGCGGTAATGTTACAGCATGACTAAGCAATGTACCTGTCAAACCTGCTACTGAAGTTTGTGAATTAATGCTCAAATCAATTCAGCAGACTGTAATACATTAACTTGTAACTGGCCTTAATGTTAGAGATGGTTGCATGAGAACAGAGTTGTTTTGTGCATATTGGAAATGGCCAAGACCTTCCTGACAATGTTTTGTTTGTTTTATTTTAGCTGGAAAATCCAATTAATTGAAACAGAAGCTCATTATTGGTTTATGCCAGTACAAGAAGGCTTTTGCTGGCAAAGCCTTCTCAGCTCCCTAATGGAGTTCCTAGTCAAAACCAGTAGTGGGAGAGAAACTGGATTTAATGTGTAGGGTTGTAGTCTCCAGCATGAGAGGAAAGTGCCATGATGAACAGGTTAGTCATTATTCTGGATTAGCCTTTTTCAGGTTTTCCTGCTGGAGCTGTTCCACTTCATGTGACTAATTATGTATTAATTGATGAATCAGTGTCAGCAATGTCCCAAGTAACTCCCCTGCTTACTGAATTTACCCTTGATAATTTTATGTAAGGTAGAAGTTCTTTAAAAAGGGACAGTCAGAATAAATAAGATGCAAATCCAGTAACATCATGATATGGAGCATCTGTGAATGGGGAAACAAAAAATGGACATGAGCCAGCCAGAGACAACCAGAAATGTTGGTATAATTCAGAGCATGTTGAAGGCTGGACATTGCATGTCCTCCAGTCATCAAAGCAGTGATTGCAGCAGGACTGAAGCAGAGAAGTTAACTCATGTGGAGATAACTCTGTATGACATCTGAGATAGCAAAGAATTAAACTCAATTCGATTCGACACTGTTCAAAATTAGTCCATTTAGTAAGGATCCCTAGGCACTACCCTGCTAGCCTTCAGCAACCGCTCCTCAACTGAGGTTTGCTGGCACATACTATGCGCCCAACTTTATTTCTCTTCCTTCCTTTCTCAGCATTTTGGGGCGTTTTTGCTGCCACTCGCTGATCAAGATTTCTACTCTGTTCTCATGCAACCAAATACAAGAGAACTTGAATTTCTGGGAACTACAGCTCGAGGTAATCCACTAAGTGGGTTTAGCAGAATGACTGCAGGATCCTGGCTGAGCTGCTTCCCTGAATAATGACTATAGATTAGATGTCATAATAACAGCTGTCAACAAGCAGCGTGCAAAACAGTTTTTTGAAGTCACAATTACTCGACAACCTCTGTTCCCCTCGCGTACCAGAAGCACGTTTGATGTGCCGTCTGTTGCCCTCCCACCTAGCATTACCACTGCTTTGGGCACCGTACGTGCCTGCTGCTGCTTGCAAGATGAGTCATACAGCTCAGCGAAGCCTATACTTCAGCTGTGCAAAATGAATAAAAGTGACACCAGCATCCTGGCTACATAAGATGTACTTAAACTAGTGCCTTTTCAGTTCAGCAGGAAACTGTTTGCCTTTGCATTTGGGATTGGTGTTGGCAGGAGGTTGGAAGTGACCGCTCCATGATAGCTTTTGTCTGTAATTGGCCTTTGCTCTCCTGACATACTTGATCTCAGTGGGAATAATTAATCTTTCCCCCACTCAGGATATTGACTGGGTAGTTGGAGCTTAGAGAGATCAGCTAGAATTGTTCTGAGTCACCAAAAAATTGGCACGGGAAGAGGCGGGATGAGAAAGGGTAGAGGTCCTCTACAGACATGAATGTAAGACCAGGCAGGGAAAGAAAACACTGTATCCCTTTGCTTTCCTTACAGAGTAGCTGATCAAAGTGTTTCCTAAATAACAATCTAAAACATTGGATTGGCTAAGATCTACCATATGGAGAAAAATATTATTTGCTCTGTTTAGAAGGCAGATATGTAATACTGAAAGGCGAAACATGATTTTCCTGCCTTAAAATTGATAAGATGGTCACCTAAAAATAGGTTGCCTGTAAGACAATTTTTAAAGAAAAATATACAAAACCTGTTAACGCTCCAGTAACATATTTTCTTACTGTTGCTTCTCTCTGCATTTAAATTTCATCATTTCAAGTCTTTTAAATGGTATATAAATCAAGAAATCCAGTATTCCGAGAATGGCTAATGTGCATGAGGATACACATTTTGACAGTGCAGTAAGCAATATTGATTCAGCCAATTCTTCACAAAAAGCAAGTGCAGGAGGAAAAGTCAAGTGTTATTTCTTGTGCTCCCCATGTTTCAGTCTTAGGTGGGGGAATGCCATTTGTGGTGTGGGAATTACTGGTTTGGGCCCCTGTTACAGCTCCTCACATGCTGTAAGCAGCCAGAAGTCACTAAGAAGAGAAAACGTGGGGTTTTTTAACCTTTAGCTATTCCTGTATCCCAAGGATGAGGCTACCTATCCCTTCAAGTGTGCTCACAATGAGTGGCAGGTCTTTTGCACTGTCTGAAAGTCTTAGGAGGATTTTGGAAATCAGAGCCTGAGTAGATCAGGACACACTGTACTGACCATCTTATGTTAAAATTCTGTTTAACTCTTCATAAGCCCAGTGGGACTTCCATACAGATTTAAATGCATGAGGAAAAATTCAGGAGGTCCAGTCAGGGAAGTGTTAACCACCTTCCTCTGTTCTAGAATTTGAATGCATCCAGAAGTCCTCCTTGTGGCTATGGAAATTTGGACATAAATTTAGTTAAATGTTTTCTAAACCAACCCTCCTGTCTGAGTAAACAGGAATTTCCATACACAGAGTTTCAGGACAAGCATCATTCAAAAGAAAAAAAAAAAAAAAAAAAAAAAATTATCAGCTTAAGCATCCATGGCAGAAAAAGAATTGATTTAGTTCTCTTCTTTGCAAATAATACACCGTTAAGTTTGACTTAGAAGCTGGGGCTGGTCCTAAACGGTGAATTTTCATTTTGAATCGTTTTCAGTTTTCTGTTCCAGATTATTTTTTATTTAAAATTGCTTTTGTTTTTATTAACTGAAGAGTTGGAGGTTTTTTTCAAATGAGATCTTGCTTTCAACATGAAATATCTTTTTTTTTTTACTTGATTAAAGATTAATAAAATGTTTGGTCCAAATTGATTTTTCATTTTTCCCATGATTTGCCAGCAAAGTACAAAAATACTGTTTGCCAAGCTTCAGTCACAAAATATTTAGTGCATCATACAGAAATAGTACAATGTGATTTTTACTTTTTCATAAATTTGGTTCTGAATGCATTAATCTTTATATTTCCAGGCAAGTAGCTCCAACAGCTTAAGTGCATGTAAAATACAAGGAATAGATATTTTTGTCTTTTGTTTCCCTCATTCAAATTTCATGATCTTGCTAGCTGTACTAATGCTAACAAATTACCAAGCAGTGATAGGTTTGGGTTGGGGAGGGTGGGGGGAAGGAAGAAAGGTTTGATTCTCAGATCTTAGACACTAAACAATTATTTTTAGTGGAATGATCAAATGGTTAAACCTTCTGAATTAACTCTTTCAACTAGGCAAGTATGGATCATATATAGGGGTAGTTGCATAGTGGATTCATGTATTTTCTGTGTGAAAGCTTTGCAGTCTTCATAAAGTAATAGATAATTGTAAGATAGCAGATAACAACAGAAATTTGTAAAAAAATCAACTAAAGTTGTAATGATAAAAGAAAATACGGTCGTATACAGAATTCAGTTATTTCAATTTATAGCATCTTCTGTTCTACTTCTCTAAGTTCTGATTAATAGAGCTTCTAAAAAATGTTAGACATTTTAAGACTGTCTTTCAACTAAGAAAAGATGTTTTGTTGAGAACTGAGTTTGGCCAGGTTATCCAGGCTTCACATGAAGGTCACGAAAGTGAAACTTTACCTCAGCTATTTTTTTTAAGTTTTAGCAACATCATTTCTTTACCTTTTTGTCTAAGCTTCCTTGGAGATCTTGTTAAAGTTTCACAACTTCCTCCTTCATCCCTGATGAGGTTTATTGTTTCTCTGTGCATTTAACAAATAAGGTTTTGAAACTTTGGTTTGGGATTTCTCTAGGGTATGAATTAAAGAATTCACATTTCTTTCCAAAATATTCTCCGTGGACTTCGAGCAACTTGTTGCTATTGCAGCTTCATGTGTTCCTTTATTTTAAATAGCAAAAATTTGAGTTTTATAGCTGCACACTATTAAGGTAAAGAAAAGAACGTGCTGGAAGATAAAAGTTAGAAATAAGACATGCCCTGTGGCCATGTCAAAACTATTAAATCTCCATCATAAAACTAATATTTTGCTATTTCTCCCCTGAAGCAATAGACTGTGATCTCGTTGTGCTTTATAAGCTAAGAAAGGTTAGGCCAGCCTCCTCAGTCTTTGGATGAATGAAATCCTAAGAACTCATCTGTGCTTAGGATGATGCTGATTAAGTTAGTGCAGAGACAAACAAGATCCAGCTAGAACAGTTTGAATTTACTTTTCACAGCTGTTTATTGCTGCTTCTCTAGGTAATCATTACAGCCCCCGCAGCTGAGGCCCAATAACAGCTTGTGGGAATCCTCCCACTCTGTTTCAGAGCAAACCAGCTGTATTAATTTAAGTCACTGTGGAAGATGGCTCAGGCTAACCCAAATGGTGGCTTATTAGTGCAGCTCAATATGGGGATGGTGAGGAGCAACTGTTAAGGCTGAGCCCTAGAGCTGCTTTTGCTACCTTCAAAGTGAGTACTTTATGGCTCTTTAAGCTATACTGTTATGGAAGGGTAATGGCAGGAGGAGGTCCTAGAGCGTTGCAGGTTGTTTTGGGAGATAATGATTCTTATTTTTGAGAGTTTTGGTCCTTTGAAACACCACACTGAAGACTTTCTGTGTAGTTAACAGTGTTAAGTGCTGAAGAGATTCAAGTAGTTTCATATTCTTCTTTTTGTTATAAAAATGGGTTCTCTCTTTTGACTTCAAAAAAAATCAAGTGAAAAAGAAAACATTTTTCAAGTGAAATTAAAATTTCTTAATTCATATACATTGAACTGTTTTTTTTCTCCATGCAAATGCAAAGCAATGCTGTTTAATAAAAAGAATGAATGGAGCTCATTTCTTCAAAAATAATTTAAGTTTCTCTTACATATTTTTTTGTCCATGACTAATACTGATGTTAACTTTCTGATCAAATTTGGACCAAAATACAATTTGGTGGGGTTTTGGGTTTGTTTTGTTGTTGTTTGAGAAATATCAACTTTATATAAATGGGAAATACTATTTAATTTTTGTGTTCCACTCTACTGTATACTGTTGATTAAATGCTGTTAGAAATAGCCCTCGTGATCAAAGATAACACTGTTGCTAAATAAGAGAGACCCAGGAAATCAGCTTGAGTATTCAACCCCTGTTCGTCCACACCACTTATTTTTTAGGTCTGTCTTTCAATCTGTTTTGGACCTCTTTAACTAGCTCTCTCTGATAGCCCTAAGCATTGTGGACACAAGCCTCATGAGCAAGAACTTGTTTCTTTTTCTTTTCTTTTTTGAACACTGATATTTTAGGATAAGTTAACTGACAGAAGTTTTGTAATCGGTTTATTAGACTACTTGTGCATCTGTTTAGTAAAGTTCAGCTGTGCCCTGTCCTATGATTTCTAATAATCTTTTTTCCTGAAGCTTTCTGAAAATAATCTCTTGCCTGTGATGCTCTTGCCTCTACATATGAAATTATTACTTATGGAGAACAAAAAGGAGGAGGTAAAGCTTTTTTGACTCTCACAGATGACTAAGTATATGCAGTCTTTGCAGTAATATACTTATTTATCACCTGAGAGAGACACAAAGCCTCTGGCAAATGAGGCATAGAGGCTGCCAGTACCATCTTCCCGCTGGCCATTGCTGAGGGACACAAAATATTGCTGCCTGGGCTATTTTTGTCACTGCTTCCTATGCAAGGAAACCAGAAAAAGATATCTGATATGTTTCTCCCGTCTCAAAGAACTCTACAGTGAGACCCTTGGAGAGATTCTTAATTCTGTTTATAATGACTGAATTGCAATTTCTGAATTAATAAATGGTGCTTATACATACATACATACGTACCTGTGTGCATATATATATATATGCATACACATATACATATCCGTATGTCAGCCAAGCTGCATTGATGTCAGGGAAATAAATTTTGTAATAGGCACTGTCCCTTTTCCCCTAAACAGGTTTTAAAATAACTATCAACAGTAGCATATGATTAATGCTCCCATTTGATTAATGCTGTAGCTTAGAGATGGGTTTCAACTAAAATTGCTTTAATGTATTCTTATTTCTCTCAGATTAGGGAGAGGGTCTGCAATGCTCTGTGGTTCATTTTGTTACTTCAGTTTGGGGCACTGATGAACAGCAGCTCTGTGATCCGCCTGTGTGGAAAGGACCATATTAATTGTGATTCATAAATATTATCCCCCTGTTGTGCTATTTTAGTGCAACACTCAATCCAGGTAATTATGGTCCATTGCCTCTGCTGCAAGCAGACACTGTATAAATCCTTCAGCCAAGGTGGGCTTGTCAGGCTGAGAATAATGTGTAGGTCCTTAGAAAGGATTTATATTCAAGGTCCATTTGGTAGGTGTGTTTTCCAGGTTTTCATTTCTCAGAACTGATGACAAACCGAACTAGTTGGTTATTCCCCACCAATGCTGTTCTAGTGATAGGATGATCGATAACCTGTGATTAATTTAGAGTCACTCATATGTTACTACTAGGCAGTTTCGACAGCCTTACTTTAAGTATCGATTTCTTTTGTAATTTACAAAAGAGAGGCATACCAGATATGATGATGCTTTGGAAGTTGTTTGCATTCTTCTTGTACATGCCCCCATCAGAAAAAGTGTTATGGTATAAAGTTCATTGGAATCAAATATACCCCTGCTCGGGAACAGTCTTGTTTTGCTTCCTCTGTCTTTCATTGATGATGGATTTAAATTCAGTTTAAAAATAAATAAATAAAGCTTTCAGCAGTGTATTAACAAGAGTCTGTCCAAGCAACATAATGTACTAGTCCCTTGTTACTGCATGTATTCTGGTTTTACAAGGCCTTGCAATCTCAAGGGCTGAGAGGTCAAGGCGTATTTTGCTTTGTTATCTGTTCAAACAAAAGCCCTTTTTGGTCAGTATAACTAAGGAAGTACCTAATGCCACTTGACAAAATAAATGCATGTTATGGTCATGTTTTGGAAATGGTAATTTCTTCTTTTCCTGGAAAAACATATAATGTTAAATTTGGTTTTCCTTTTTAAAAAGTGCAATTTCCACTGAAATCAATAGCATTACTATGGCTGAGAAAAAGCTATGTTGGTAGTATATCAGGGTGTATGGTTGGAGCACATGGAAGTTCATCTGATGGGAATGAAGGATAATAAAAATTGTAGTGGAGAATCCAGGATTTCTGCCCAGTAAAGCATAATTTTGGATAGTACCTTATATTTGGAAGCATCAGACAAACAGTTTGGAAGGTTTAATGAGGCCTAAGGATAACAGCCTTTAGTATGTAGAAAAAAACAGTGAGTTGGTTACAGCATGAAAATGTTCCTCTCTGTTAATTGTGATAAATGACTGTTTTAATAGTGGGTTAATCTTCCCTGACATCTTCAAAACTGTGAAGATTTTTTTAAGCAAATAGAAAAGATTTGTGGTGAAAATGAAACTAATTCACTTCCCCTTCGTACTACTGAAATCATCAAACTGTAAGATATGTTAATCATTTTGCAAAAAGAATTCCCCCCTTGGGAAATTTGCTAAAATATATTTATTGAATTATTCATTTTCATTTGAATAATGAAATTATTTACATGAAGCTAAATCATAACAAAACAAAAACCCCTGTAACATTATATGAAAAAAATGGACACTGGTTTAACGGCAGATCAAACAAATGTGCTGCCGATAATTTTTAAAACAGTGAGCTCATTTTCTGGGGTTTTTTTTGTTATTGTTTGTTTGGGTTTTGGGTTGGTTTGTTTGTTTGTTTGTTTGGGTTTTTTTTGGAAAGCTGCCCTGTGGGACACAAAAAGAATACAGGAATAAAGTAGTTTGGGGTTGGTTTGTTTGTTTGGGTTTTTTGTCATCGGATATCAAGCTGAATGTATTAGTACCTATATCCTGCTGTTTTGCTAATACGTGTCAAACTAGCTATATTCCATATAGCACAATAAACAATATCACACAAACAGCAGGTAAATATGCAGCTGTATATACAAAATGGAATCAGAATGCAATATGCAAAGCAGCCATCCAAACCCATCGAAAATAGAGATACATTTAATGTGATCTGTAGAGCTGACATTTTCAGCAGGAAAAGTGATATATTTTCAGAAAAGATGCAATGTACACAAAAATACCCAACTCACGTTGGCCGTATCTTGTGACTGTTTTCAATTAAATCTTCTTTTGCCCACTCTTGACCAAACTGAAGGCATCAACCACTCAGCCTTGGTGAGAAGGACTGCTGCCTAGTACAAAGGCTGTTCTATGTTGCTGCAGAAACAGAAAGGTCCCCCCATCAGGAGCTAGTGGCAGGAGGATGGTAAAAGAGTTTACAATACAGTTTTGTGGTTATGGGGCTCTCACGAGTACAGCAGTTTTAATTCTTTCCTAGGTGAGAATTTACCCTCAGCTTTGACAAACATGCACATCTCAGGTGATCGAGGCTGTGCCTTGTGTCTGTGTGGCACAAAACAAGCATGGGCTGCATTATTACTCACTTTATTTAAAAATATTGTGTAAGTAAGAGCATACTTTATCCACATTTTGCTGTTCATTATGTATGATATCAACTCTAAGGCTCTGATCCCACCACCATTTGCTATTTAACATAGTGATAATGTGAAACAGCACTGCAAGATACTATTAACAGTATGGAAACTTTTCAAAGTGCTTGACTTAGGTCATATTTATTTAGGACTTTACTAATAGAAATCCTTATTCTCTTCATTGATGCACTGAAGCCTAGGTTTATTCCATGTATTTTAGGCATCTGACCAAAATATCTAAGTCAGAAAACATTTTCCCTAGAATCCCACAAAGTCAATGAGGAGAAAGAGATGCGTTTCCAGAGATTCAGATCTTAAATTTCAACAGATTGCAGAAAACTCCATATTGTACAAGAAGTCTACAGAAGACACGCTTTTCATTTAAACTCCCAAAAGGAAGGTATGTGAATCTGGTACCAGTATACATTGATCTGTTTTTAAGACCCGTACTGGTATCACTTGTAATAACTGAAATAACAATTCCTCTGGTTAATTTCTACACATTATCTTGAATCACATTGAACATAAGATTTGCATCAAAATTCTGAAGATGCAGGCATATTTCTATGCCCCACAAATTATCCCGCAGAAAGAAGATTAAACTCTATCACTAATTTACATGTGTGCTCAGTCAAACAATAGATGGTGGCCTTGGAAGTATCACTAGTGAGTGAATCACCAACAGAAAGGTCTGCAAAAAAAGTGTATGTCAAATTTTGCAGAACAAGTGGATTAAACTGTCAGTGAAGTTTTGCTTTATGTTGTAGGTACGTTCATAGAATTCATGAAGAGTGGAGGAACCTGGTGGTTGATTTCCATCACAGTCCTGATATTACTCTAGTTAGTATCTGTTACAGTGGCAGCTGCCTTTGGCTTTCTTCACAGCCTGCTTTGAGGGTTGAGCAGCTGGGTAAGGGATTTGCACAGGCATAGGAAAGGAAGCTAAGGGTTATGACAGCAATGACCACAACAGCATGAAAATCCCAGGCAGGGAATTTTATTACAGTGTTAGATCACATTTAATGCCATTCCAGAATGTTTTTATTTTAGTTATTCCTGCTTTTTTTCATCCTAAAGCAAAGCAAAGCCTGGGATTCTGCATTCTGTTTGTTTGTTTGTTTGTTTAGTCTGCAGAAAATACAGTTAGTGAAAGGGAAATGACAACATTTAAAAGGAAGATGGGACTGACAGGAAGGTTAAGGAGGCGTTTATCTTCAACATGGGTCCAGCAGCCAAGATACTCATGGGTTAACACATTTACCAGGGTATGCAAGTAGAAGTCCATCTGATGGCCCAGTAATGAAATGACATGCAATATTCTATGATTGCCCTCAATTACCCTATGCAAAGCAAGAATTAATTACTAGCATTGAAAAAGTTCACCTTTGTCCCTCGTTTCAGGCTCTCATTTATACGGAGTGTTTCTCAGGCGATATTAATAGAGGTCCAAGTACTTGATAGCTGTTTTTTTTTCTTCTTCTTCCTTGTAATGGGGCTGATCCTTTTACATGATAACTAAAGTCTAATCAATCAATGGCTGGAGTAAGCATTAAGATATATACAGAGCATTTTAAAAGTGCTGAACCCACCCATGTACTGTTTGGCACTTTGTTGTCCAGAAATGTAGTACACAGGATGGTTAATTTGATCCATTTGTTTTGCAACAAAGACTGCCACCACTAAGTTATTTTAATGTAATGCTATAAATCAATTTGAAGGCTGCGTAAAAAAAGAAAAAAAAAGCCAAATAAAAACAACCTAGAGATTCATCACATTTTGTCTGTTTTTCCTTGTTGAATCAAGAGATGCATTTCTAAAAGAAAAACAATGCTAAATGATCATTACCTTGGGCTCCCTTCGATTCCCAAGTTGCCAATATTGTATTATATTGGTGGAATGAACTGGCTGCTTGCATGTGATTTTTAAAATACATTCTGTCTGTGCATATTTAGTACAAGTCTAGACATAAATGCAGAGGCAGAGCCAGAAATTTAAACAGAAATTACTCAAAAAAAAAAAAAAAATTAAGATGTGAGAATAATCATATTCCCCCATGTCATATTTTTTTTTACGGTGAGGTTGACCCTATGAATTTGGGTCTAATTTAACAGGTAGACGTGATGCTGTAACAATAAGAGTGTAGTGGCATAGGAGAATAGACATTAACGTATTTATTTGGTTCTAGACATTTTCTTGAAAATAAAAATGGCTTAGGATGTGTGTATCCAGGCAGTTATGGATGATACTGAGGTGCACGAAGATTTTTTGCATACACTGGTATAACATTCAGGTACATACTAAGGCTGAAGACAAGTGCATGAAGAGTAAAGGTAGCAGATGAGAAATCAATTCCAGAGACTCAGTAACTGAAAATTTCCAGTCCCTGGTGTCAGCTAGGGAGAGCTGGTAGCAAACTGCTAGTGAAGTGAGTGCAGCTTCCGAAATCAGTTGTTCAAATTAACCTGCTTGACTCTGCTGTGAAAGGTACTGTAAATACTCATTCACTCAGGAAAGAGTGGGAGGAAGTTTCAAAAGCCCTCTCTCTTCTTTCAGCAAAAAAATCCATGGAAGGAGGCCTCTCTCATCTGTGTAGACATCTATAATGTGTTGGCAGTATCTGAAGTGGTCATTCAAGCTTCCTTTATAGAAAAAGAATAGGTGCTTCTAGAGTGCTATTTCCCTCATTTCTTAGGTAGAGATCTGATACAGACCACTTGAATTGCTCTCTAAAAGTTCTGACTTCTCACTACCACTGAAAAAGCTCTAGAAAACTAAATCTGTTGTAGGTGTCTACAGAGATCTACAGGTGGTTGAGACAAATCCCATCTCCAGTAAGTGACTTATGAGTGCTTCATTCCCATTTGGTGTGAAGTCAAACTGGTTATTTTGAGTGATAACTGAAGATTTAGGAAACTGATCCTAGCCATTTCCAGTAGTTAGAAGATTTCAATGGAAAATAATTTAAAATAAGCTGTTTGCCTTTGTACTGAAGGGGAGTGGAAATATATCACACACTGGCTACAATCGAGAAATACTTAAGAAAGCATCTCCCATCGAGAAAGTGGTATTTGATTGTAACAGAGTGGGTGGGCATCCATGTCAATTTAGCATATTAATCAGCATATTGTCAATGAGTTCAGGATAGACAGCCAAGTCACCTAATCATGTAAACGTATTCTTAATTGCTTTCTAAATAAACGGTAGCAACAGAGGTGCTCGGGCAACACAGAAACATGATCAGACACTAGTCACAATAACTTCTCACTCACTGAAGACTGGCTTCATTTTATATACTGCATTTTGTCTCTTCTTTAGTTTGTTGTTTGCAAAAGATACCAAAAAACTGGGGGGGGGGACGGGGGGGTGTCTTTTGCCAGTAACTCAATATTTTCTTCAAACTCCATCTTCTTCCCACTTTCTTATGTTCCAATTTAGGGGACTTTTTTTCAGGACTTTTTTTGCTGAAGGGGAATATGTGGGGTTTTTTTTGTTTTTGGTTTTTTTTAGAAAAGTTGAAGTATATAAACCCAAAGGATTATAGAAGTTAGGCCACGGCTCTGGAGTCGAGGTTGCATTTTCATGGAAAGGAGGATTAAAATCCTTCTCTTTCACACTTTACAAATTGAAGTAAGTTTTCAACCTAAACTGCAGCCTTCACAGAAACATGATACAGCTGAGGAAAAAGACAAGCTCAGAAGTTGTGCATGGTTTTTTGTTGTTGTTGTCTCCCCTTGTTTTCTACCGATGTTATTATGGAGCTAAATGGAGAAAATATACACCTGAGACTGTGTTAGTTGTTTTATTGAGCTGTGTCTCTGCAGTAACTGCACAGACCACCTTCACAGCTAGACACACTAGAAGCTTTGCTGAGCTGCAGTATTTTTAATGGAAACACAGGCTTGGAAAAATAAAAAGATTAACAGAAAGAACTTAAACCCTTGGTTTTTGTATGCCTGTGACTGAATATCCCCAACACAGTAAATTGTCATTCTATACAAGAAAGTCATGGGCCTATGTTTTGTTCCTGGCTTTACTTAATAAATAAATAAAAGTTGTAATACCACAGCACTGGGCGTGGTGAGAGAACCAGGTTGGCACGCTGGTTGACATAAGGATAGTGTAACAGTAGTGCTAGCAGAGAGACTTCTAACAGAGGAGATAGCAGCAGGTATCAGCAGAGCATCGTGTAAGAACGCTGATGCTGAATGAGTTAAAACCACAGTGCTTTTTCCCTAGGCAATACATAGCATTTAAAGCTTCTTGGGTAATCCTTAAGAGTCCAGTGAGAGAAAGGAGTGAAAGGAGAGCAACTGCATGTGTTCACAACGGCACATGGCTTGGTGTGGTAGGTCAGTGGAAGCCTTTCGGTTGTTCTCACCCTGCTTAGAAATCCAGCAACGCTGAGGCCAGCAGAGACTTGCACAGAAAATCTGATGATGTTAGTGTCTGTTTACAGGAGGAGTAGTAGTGTTAGTTTACAGGATAAGGAACAAATTTAAAGTCTGGGCCTGAAACTGTAAGCAATAAATGTTTCTCTGCCCTTCAGGATGAAACTAAGGTGAAACTTTAAGGAGAAATTAAATGTGTCATGAGAACGTTGATAATATCTGACTATATTTCACCTGTAAATGAATATGTTTCTACATAAACAACTGGTAGAAATGGGAGTTACTGAAAGAATGGATTTGTTTTCTGTTGGTTTTCAGGAGTCTTCATATGCAGTGAAACATCCCTAATGAATGTCCAATCTCAACATAAAACAGTTAAATGAGTAAAAGCTCAGAGCAGTAAATTGTGGGCTACATTGATTTTCTGACCTGCATACACAGTAGATTTTTCACATTGAGGCTACCCACAGAGTCTTTTGTTTTCCCCTTCTCGGATTTCAGTTTGAAATAATTGAGAGGAAGCTTTCAGAATCTCCTTTCAGAGACATCTTTTGGAGGTGACCTTTGACTTGGAAGAGACAGTTAAAGCAGCTTTTCAAATATTGCAAAATTCCATTATTTTCAGGAAACTTTCACTGTTTGACCTAGTAGCTAAGATGGTGAAAATATAACACTAAAATCAAAATTGTCCAGAAGAATCAGTAATTACTTGTTTTTTAAACTCCTTGGATGACAACAGAGGAAGGAATTAAAAATGCAACCTTCTCACGGAAAAGTCAGGATCCCTCCAGTTAATAATATGCTTGCATAGTCTGTTTGTCATTGACACGGGGGTTCTGTACGTAAAGGTTTTGGTTGGGACGTAAAGAAGACTGAAACAGAGGAAAAAAAAAAAAAGGATATCGAGGCAGAAAGCAAAATTTTGTATGAATGCTTGATTTTTTCAAGGGAGGCAGTTACATACCGCAAACAACCAATTTAAATCTAGCTGTTCAGATCCAGCTCTTTTCCTATGTCTGTTTAACTTTTGGGAGAATAGCCTGCCGTTTGCATCACTGACTTGAGATGCAAGTTTTGACAAAATTACATGTTTTCAGTATTTTTCAGTCTTCACTTTTCATTGTAGGAAACTAGACTTCAGGAATTTCTGAGGAAGGTGAGAGAAGGGAAAAATAAAGCTATAATCTAGCATTGAATGCCATACCTCCATGAGAAAACTCTTTCCTGTTCTGGAAAAAAACAGTGATCATTGAGACTTACAGCACACTTTCCATGCATGTACACTCTGATTTGGTGGGAGAGGACATTTAGGGCTAGTCTCATAGTCCAATACTTTCTGGCAGAGATTGTAAATAAAATTTAGGGCTTCACTGCCAAAAGGTAGGTTGTTATCATGGGGAGACTATCACATATCAGATGCAAAGTACAATATTGAGGTAAAGACAAGCAACTGGTATTTTATTTGGAATGAAATTAAGTGAAAGCTCTAAATGCCTAATAATTGAAAAGAACAGTAGGTCTATTACGAATTCAAAATCAGTTAGTAAGGAATGGTATGTGAGCAGTCCCATGGTAAGGCAAAAAAAAAAAAAAAGACGACCCTTTTCTCTACAAGGCAGGACTAGACCACAGTGGAAATTATTTTAGTGTTGCTTTCCTTAGTCAAGCTGAGCCTACACTGATGCTGATAGCAAAGAATTTCAAGTTTTGGATAATACCTCGTAATATTTTCCACTGTGTGAGTAAAGTTTTCCACCGAATTAAAATGAAAAATACTTCTTGCAGTTACACAAACGTTGCAGTTGGACTAGATGATCATTGTAGGTCCCTTCCAACTGAAATAGTCTGTTCTGTTCTATTTCCTAAAAGAATTCATCTTGTCTTCTTATGGCCATATCCTAAGGTGGACAAAAACTTGAGGTCGGGGACCTGAAATGCAGTCTCCAGCCTCCAGCAAACAGCAATTTCAGCAGCTGCTAGCAGGATGTCCCCTTCCCCTTACCACTCTGAGTTCTGATGGAAGACTCTTACAGAGCCTTGCTCCTTGGTTGCATTTGCTATTATTGGTTGTGTCTTTGTTTCCAGATCAATTTATGTCCAGTTGATACTCACCTGGTTTTGCACCAGTATGGAACTTAAGCTTAAATAGTCCTTTTCCATCCCTCTCTGAAAAGTTATAGATCCATAAAGCTTTAAATATGTTACTTTCTACATATATATATGTATGTGTATATATATTATATGTAGTATAAAGCACAAAAATGCATAAAATGTTTCAAGGTAGCAAACTATTTTTACATTTGAGAAATCAGGGATTTAAAACCAGTCACTATTTGCACTTTTGCATATGAATCACAGCTAGGAATTAATCTGCAACTAGCAATTAACTGTTAGCTGGTGAAACAGCTTATACAGAAGGGAATCTTACCTGTACTCGGTGTTCATGGGTGGCACTTTAAAACTACCTATTGTGCAGAAACACAGTATTGCTTTCATCCTGGTTAGCTTCTGAAATGTGTATCTTCTCCGGCTCTGATAAGTCTCTGAGCCATTTGGACTAAGTCCAGGTAAAATACTTTCAATCCAGCAAATCAACTCCCTGCTGTGGTACATTGTTAGGAAGTACTGAAAGGTGCTTTCAGATTTGTAAATAACAACAGATCATATAAAAATTATTCTTCTGTTATAAAAGACTTTATGTAAACCAAAGTATTCATTTCAAACTTTGGATAGTATGGTGATGTGACAGAGAGTGCAAGCATCTGGACAACCCTGATAATAGAGGAAAGAAATCCTACAGATTATATTTTTAAATGTAAAGGTCACTAGATTTTAATTTTTCATTAAAAATTGTCTCAACTCCTATGCTGAAAGTGATGTTTCAGGAATACAGATGAGCAGACAAAAATCTGTCTGTTAAAGCCATTCCAAAAGAGAACAAAGAGAAGATGCTGGAGTTTGGCAGAAGGCTTTTGAAATACAAAATTGTACTTAATCCCTGTGCTGAAATTTCCACTGACTGTACTACAGGTCGTAGAGGGTCTCAAAGGCATAAGAAGCTCCATAAGTTTGATAAAAATGATTACACTCATGAAGAACAGCTATGCCTTTTGAACACTTTCATAATACTGTTTTGCACTAGTTCTTTTTTTGAACTGATGGTGGTGTATAAAATAAGGAGAACAAAGCAAAGTGATTTTCTCTTGAGGACACCAATCCACTGGTGAAAGCATATTAGACCATGATCCTATGCCTACTTATAAAAGATATGAATTGTCACCACCCCCAGATGCAAAGTCTTGATGTTGTTATTTCAAGCTGCTACTTTTTTTTTAATCTTTTTTTTTTTTTTAAATTTTTTTTTTTTTTTTTTTTTTGCAAGATCCAATAAAAGACCTAAGTAGGATTTGGACAGTATTTAAGCACGTGCATGTAAAATTGTAATTCTGAAGTTTTGCATAATTTTCTTGCCCCGTACTTGGAGAAATGGAGCTCCTGTCACATGCACCTTATTTTCTGACCTTAAACTTTTGCATTTCCACACCTCAGAATAGCATAGACCAAGTCAGAATTGCAAAACGTAGGTACTCCTCCAAATTTCCTTTGTTTCTAGGTCTCAAATTTCAAGTAATTCTTGCTGCTTTTCATCAGCCTCTTTTCCTACATGGCATATCAACCTTCCAGTTCTCTCCCGTCTTCTCTCCCATTGTCTCTGTCTCCCTCCTTTCTTTTTTTTATCCTTCATATGAAGCCTTCATGGGAAAGGCTTGATGCCTCTGCCTACTACCTGGAGAACTTGAACGAGCAGCCAAAGTCAGACACTGAAATGGGAATAGGGGTAGTTTTCCCAGGTAATATCCATGCAAGGAGCCAGCTCCTGCTGCCTTCTGCTGCCACCGCCCTGTCCAGAGAGAGGACGCACTGTTCTTTGCTCCTGCTAGACTAGGTTTCAGTTCTTCACATCGATTTCTGGCCAGCAAGTACCAGAGGAGCAGTTATCTTTTTCAAGACTAATCTGATCCTTGCTAAGGGTTGATAATAAACCATTTCAGATGATACTTGTTGATAGGTCTGCAGTTGGACTCTCTAGCTCACCTCTTAAAACTTTATAGTTTCTTTCAACTTTACAGTGACATTATAAGAATTTATTAGTGAAAACCTGGGACAGGACCTTATCCAGTATTTATACTCCTAAATCAGAAGGGAGGATTAATATTTTGTGTATTTAAGAGCTAAGAGTTGGTGTTCAACTTGTACTTAACAGGGATTAGTTACCAATTCAAACTTTGAAGTGGAAATAGGAATGGCCATTTTATACCAATCATGAGCTGCTTGCAACACGGTGCTTTTCAGAGGGATTGGAAAATCCTTAAAGGACAGTGATATTAACTTGGAAAAATGACCTATTTTAAAATGGATTCACTCAGGAAAGATGGTACTAAGAGTTGCAGAGAAGCATGTTTAACACATTCCAAAGAAAAAGCTGAGAAAGAGGTTTTCAGGTGGAGATTATGACTGGATGAAGACACCTAGCTCTGGAGGCAAGGTGATTTTCTGTGCTTTTTGAGCCCTGTGGTGCTTGCAGAAGCTCCTGCATTTTTGATCCATAAACAGGACTCTTGAAAGAAGCACTAGTCATTATGTCTTTCTTTTGCTAATGCAAACAATTCCCCCCACCTCTGAGTACCAGTTAAACCCCTTTATTAAGAACAAAAGTCCTAAATAACTGCTTTCAGGTTCTGATTTCTGGCTAGGAGTAAAATGAAAAAATAAGATTCTTGCCAAGACAGGGTTGTTGCTTCCCCACAGTAATTTCAAGTAACATTTCAGAAAATATTGGGTTAAGTATTCTATTTTATTGTCCCTCATTTATCTAACCTGAACCTTGAGATCTGTCTGTTATTATTGTTGTACACATCTCATTCCAAGCAGGACAGCTTAAGTTCTTAATTACCTGTTCAGTTCTCAGTTTTCGATTGCACAAATAACGTGTGATGTTCCCCAGCGTGTAGCCATATAGGTCTTTCTAAACATGACAGGAATGAATACTTACTGAGACTGCTAATCTCAATGACTATGCAGCAGATCTTATTTCCTCTCCCTCCTTCAAAGCTATGAAGTTTAGAATCTCTATGAAGGGCAAGAGGTTTGAGTTTTAAATCCTTTAAAATCAGGTGAAGCAACCAACACCTTGTAAAGCGAAGATTAAACAGCAAGTGATAATGTTTAATCCAATTCTGTTAGATTTTGCATCAGAAGAAACACATAAGCAATATAAATCTTGTGCTGTATTTTACTCCAAGGTCTAAATTTTTTTGCTGTTCCTTCTTCAAGCTATATTAAAAATATTAAAGCTTGGCTAAATTAAATGTTTGTATAGTGCTTAACATTTAGCTTGCTGAAGTATACTTTATGACTTCTGTCACTATAATATGTAAGTACTTCATAGATTGGTTGGGTATGTTGTTACAGCTTTCAAATCCTCTCTGAGGCATGCAGACTGATTAGCCCCATTTTTCTGTTGAGAAACTAAAGCATAAGATTATGTATAGCTTTTTTTATAGACACCTCACTCTGCTGGACCTACAAATAGCCTCCTCAGTGCGATCTTTAGGAAAAGTTAATGTATTTCGCTTCTATGGCATCTGCTGAACCAGAATGCAGGTAGATGTCACTTGATTCTGTTTGCAGGAGGTTTTGTGCTCATATCTTTAAATTGTCACTGCAAAGAAAATCAGAGTAAGACCTAGGATTTCAGCCTTGAGCACCTACATTTGAGGCTACCACATGAACGTCTAGCATTGTTTTTTCTCTGATGTTGCTTGAAATTAGACAGAGGTACTTACTCCCTACTTTACATGCCATAGTACCAATAGTCATTGGTAGCGATATGAAATGTTGCATATAACGGGATTCCCATACCTACATCCATTGAAGGAATTAGTTTGACCTTTTCATGGTCCATACATGCTCTGGAAGTGTACAGAAACATCCTTGTCCTATCCAGTTACTGTGATTTCACTCACTCTTGTAATGTAGCAAGTTACTATCTCTTCCAAAGACAGTGTCCCGAAGGTAATTGAAATAGCGTACGGAATTCCAGCATAAAAGGCCTTTCCATAGTTACAGCTTATTTCTTAGACAAGATCAGTAGTCATCACCATTTCCTTAAATTTTAAACCACCATTGCTTACATGGGCTGCCTAAGTGCTTCTGGTTTTAACCACACAGTCAGAGATCCGGGCTATTTGGCTTCTCATGATAGTATGTCAGAGACACTTAGTAATGATAAATAGGGATCTGTAACATGCATCACAAAACTAAAAAATTTATTAAAAAGGACAGAAAATGTGTATAGTGTTAGACATTCCTGGTGCTAAGCTTTGACTTTGTGCTATAGAAGAAAAAAAAAAACAAACAAACCTCTGAAAAAATGTAGAATTTGGAAACTAATCCATGTCTCTCTTCCTTCTTGTTCATTGCTATTCTGTCTACATTTTGGTTCTTAGTAGCTTTTGTTTTGGGATGTATGTCTTTGGAAGAACCAGATGTTGCATCACAATTGCTGTTGATTTCTCATAGGGTGTCACATTGTTGTAAAACCCTAATTACACATGTTTTTCACAGTTCCTGAAGCTAAATGATGATTTTTCCTACTAAGTTGTCTTTCTATCTTTCTTTCTTGCATGCTGTGGTAACTTAACATCTTCCAGCAAAAATGTACTTGAAATATACAAATTTAGTTGCATACCTCAAAAATGTAAAAGGCTGTTTTCTTGGCGGAGGTCCCATTACCAGTTGGAGGACATTAGCTGTGCTCGCAGAGAACATCTTCTGGTTTGGTTTCATTTCAAAGGAATCTAGTTGCACAGTCCAAGACCATCCAGCCATGTGAAAGGAAGCATGGTTAAGCACACCAAAAGTGCATGCCTGATCCAAACATCTAATGTAGATTCACCCCTGAGACGTAAAGAAGAATGTCCCGCGACAGACACAAACTTCCTCCTTGTGTAATCTGCTAACTTATCACAAGTATTAACTCTTACAAGTAATGATGGTTTTGGACAGATGGAAAAGTGGATCCCTAGGTCGCCTACCAGATATGGATAAGATCACTTGAGCATGCTATCAATATGCTCAGTGTTATGTTAGAAGGTGGCTTAAGTAAATACTGTAGGGCAGAAAAAGAGGGGATTCACCTGCAACAGTGATTAGAAAAAGATGGTGAGGCTGCCTTATTGAAAAACTGGTACTAATACAGACTATTTTATGAAATGGTAAATTTTCTAATATATGTTTTGCCTCACTTAAACCTACAAAAATGTGGGGGTTTTTTTTGTAAATTATTTTATCTGTAAACCAAGTATGTGAAATAAATTTTGTAAAATAAGGACAATTCAGTGTAAATAAAATCTGTTAACATCATGAGTGACAAGCTAGAAAACTGGCTCCATTTTATTCCATATCTCTATTTCTTGTTGTCATAGATAAATCATTCATTTTTTAAATTATTATAAATATTTACAAAAATAAAAAAAATATTTTAGTGTTATCCATTACAATTTAATGAGTAAAAAAAAATTCTGCTATCTGTTTCTGTCTGCTTAAGGGATTACCATCTTCTAACTGAAGGAAAGGTAACTAGACTGCAAAATAGTCTTTCTTTTGTGTGCATAAGCTTTTAGTATTGTCAGTATTTTCAAATCATCACTATGTTAATGAGTGAGGATAGGTTTGGGGTTTTTTAGTCATTTGTAATGGATTATTTTGTATAGATAATATTCATCAATTTTCCATGCAAATCAAAAGAGCATAGGTCTTCTACATCTACAGCATGAACTTCTCTTCTTAAAAGCCTTCCTCAGCTTTATTGCCCAGTTACTTTTATTGGAAACTTGTTGCAGAAAGTCTCCTGTCTAATAGAAAACATCTAATTCCTAGACAAGCTGTATTCATGTCCTTTTGTTCTTATGCCTATTTCATCCATCACCTTAAAAAGCTCTCTTTTTTTTTTTTTTTTTTTTTTCTCCCTGGTGTTTAACACTTGTATGTACTAGAGAGTAATCATATCTGGCCCTGACCCAACCCTCATAATGTTAGGTTAAGCATGACAAGCTCTTTCAGTGTCCTGTGGTATGACGG
Organism: Aquila spilogaster; assembly: GCA_024606505.1. Taxonomy (NCBI): domain Eukaryota; kingdom Metazoa; phylum Chordata; class Aves; order Accipitriformes; family Accipitridae; genus Aquila; species Aquila spilogaster. Next base: position 9,495,953 of record JANHGO010000033.1, on the reverse strand, counting down.
GTTCTCTGTTCCTTTGATTATCCTAATGGTCGCATTAAAATGACCAATGAATCCCTTGCTGATATGTTTAATTTGCTATTATATTTCTTTTTGAAGTGCGGAGAAGACAACCATAAATAAATGAAATCCATTCATTGCACGTTCCTTCCAATGGTCCTTTCTGGCTGTCCTTATTGTAATAGAAAACCAGATTCCCGAACTAGCAAATAACCCCTAAATGGAATTATGACATTCATAAGCTGTGGTTATAATCAAACGACCATCACGAGGCAGCTATGATTCACCAGCTTCTTGCTGCTCACTGGGACTCTTCGCTCTTCATCAGCCATCAAATCGGCAATTACAAGAGTGGTTCACACAAATGTAACTCCAATACACTAAGTTCCACTTTATTTTAAGCCAGCCCCAGCACAACACTTGCTTGATGGTTTGTTTCTCAAATTGCTATCACCCACCATGCTTTTCCAGCTACAGGTTGACAAGGTCTGTTCCATGGAAAATCCCAAATCTAATAGTTACCCTGAATTTAGAAGTAATGTTTCTGTTCCCTGGAGGGAATGGCTCATGTCATAGAAGATGACTAGCTGGTCAATCAAACCAATTAGCACATCCCTACTTGCTTTTCTCATCTCCCAGGGTTTGCAATGTGTCCTGAAATCTTCAGACATGTTTACCAGTAATGTGAATGTCATCTTTAGAAATATTTACCAGAAATGTGATTGCCAGAATCAAACTCCAGTGGTAATGGCATAAAAACAACATACAGAACTGCCAGACCTACCATCTTGGTTTGGGTTGTTTTGGGTTTTTTCCTCTATAGAAAGGCCTCAGAAGCTCCCACAGTTGAAAACAGCTTATAAAGTGCTTTAAGACCTCTGGATGAAGAACAGTAAATACATGCAAAGTATTAGTTGCTTTTCTTTGGGCTAGCATCATGCATGATAATATTATGCTTATTTAGGAGGTAGAAGAATTTCAGTACAATATGCAGACTAAGTATCATATAAATACTATGTGACCGACATAGAGAGTAAGAAATTACAACATATGGAGAGAAATACTGTTTTAGTAGCCTAATATTTATTTTCTGTTCTAATTTGTATAAATGGCATGAAGCTCCACAACCCTTTTGGAGGGGAAAATTTGGGAATGTTTGGCCCCTTAACATAAGCCCATTTTATCTGAGCAATCTGGATAGATCAAGTGATAAAAGGGCTGAACAATCTAACTGGCAGATAATCACAAGCTCAGCTTTTCAAATAGGGAGAGCAAACGCTCTGAGTGTGATTCACGTGACCGTGTACATTGTAGACATCTTCATCTGTATTAGTCACTCCTGGTATTTTTATAGTCAGTGAAGAGAAATAAGCACTTCAGGTGCAATTTATATGCCCTTAATGTGCACTCCACATTAGGTCAAACCAACCGTATTCTAAGAAGTGCTAATTGTATTCCCTAACTAAAAAGGGACCCTACTGTGACCAATCTGGATACAGTTTGGATACAGTACTGGATACAGTACTGACGGCATCCAAAGTTAGGTGACATGAATCCAACTTTTAAATAACTAAGTCACAAATCAAACCGGTTGGAGGCTGCTGCATATCTAAGTGTGTTCCCAAACTTGTTCTTCACCTTGCAGTATAAGCATAGACTTGTGAAAGTGAATACTGTATTACCTGTGCTTCTGCATCATGAATTGTGACAAAATAGCGGAAAGAGAATTTCCAGACCAGTCAGAGAGCAACCATGTCTTTAATGAGCTGTACAGAATTAGCGCAGTCATCACCCTACTTTATACCTTGTCAGTGAAGGGTGCACACAGGCACACCCATGAAAACTTCTCTCCCACGCAGCATAGTTTACACTAGCTGAACATGTCTGACCATGGGTAAATTCTACCATGAAAGAAAAAACCAAAGGAAAGTTTGTGGGGTTTTTACTAGTTTTATCAGTAAAAAAAAAAAAAAAAAATAGGTTTTTGCTAGTTTTTACCCCTACTACTCTTATCTTAGGGTTTTCTTCTTGTTTACAAGCTGGTCATTGTAACCTGGATGCTTCGTAGCTATTATAGATAGCAGCTTAGGGAAATGCTATTCTCTATCACACTCATTAGGTATTTCTCCAGAGACAATTTAGAAGTGCTGTATTAGGGAAATAAACATTTAGAACAAAAAAGGAAAAGAACTCAATAAAAATTTAACATTCAGTCACTTACCATAAATATTTAAAGTACTATTGATGATGATGAATGAAGAAAAATGGCTATCTAGAAATAATGGATCAGTCAGAAATCGAGCCTATGTATTTGTAGAAATAAACATTTTCTTGCCAACTAGGCACTTTTATGGAAAGGAATTAATTTTTTAATTTTTTAGTCTGTACAGTTAGAAGAGGTCTACAATGCATGTTATTCCAAGGCGGTGAGTTTAAGTCAAGATTTTTACCATTATTTTTATTGGGGCATGAATAGATTTGCACTTAAAGTTTACAAGTGTGGATCTAAGTAATGGTAGTCTTAAAAGATGGCAATAAATCGGTAATCATGTCTATTTTTAACAGTCATAGATTTATTACTTTCTGAGGTTTTATGAGAAAGATCTAGAAGTGTTCTGATTGATGTACAGTTCTGTATTTTATGCACACTTACTAAAGATTGCTGTGGCTAAGTACATTAGTGTGTATAAAAATGTACAATATTGACTTTAAAAGTTACATCTCTAGCACATGCATAAACATCCACATATGAGAGACAGCATAACATGGAAGGTATATAATAATGTTAGGGTGGTCAGTAGCTTATTACCGGTTTTCTCCAAAGTTTTAGAGCCACATAATCGTATACCACTGGATTCTTTAATGGTGTAAGTGATATGTCAGAAGTCATGCTGAGAGGGAAATGAGGAAGGATGAACTGCTTTGTTTTCTGTGACTTGCTCTGCACAGTTCAGGTTGACTTGGACCTCTTCGTCAGCTCCTGGTTTTCATTTGTTTGTTTGGGGTGTGAGGTTTGTTTATTGGATTGGGGTTTTTTGTACGGAAAGGGTCAGCCCTGTGCTTGTTTAAAAAAACTAAGTGGGGTTCTTCTTACTTCATGGTGATCTTCACTATTTTGGACAGTGATGGGTGTAACCTTTCTTTCAAGTTTCCAGACCTCCAGCTCCTCAAGGACTGTGTGAATGATCTTCTTGCTACAATTTGGTATTAACATTTGCATTTTTTTTCTTTATGCTTTTCTTTTTCATTCTGTCTGTGCACATCTTGCGTTCTGAACATATTTAGCAAACTTTAATGGAAAAGAAAGCTTTGTGCTCTACTCAAAATTAAGAAAATAGGATTTTTATATCACATTTGAAAGTGATCATACTAACAATACAAGCAGATAAGCACATTTGACAAGAATTGTCTACTAAAATATGTGTTTCTTCTCAGCATTCAGACGCTCACAAACAGACACTGGTTTTAGAGCTTGCTGGAGCAAGGCTATAATAAATAGAACAGGGAAGAGAATTGTATTAGTTCTGTGGCCAGCCACAAGTTGCCTATACAATTCAACTTTTTGAAAGGTTATCCTTATAACCTGGTTTACTGGTTCAAATGCGAAAAACCAGTAAAACTGCTAAGAAAACTTGAAGTTGTGGATGAATGTATCCATGTGTTGGGTTTTGGTGCTTTTTTAAATCTCTTTTGATACATGACATTCTTCTTTAACCATAGGCACAATAAGTTCGCCTTTTGGGTGAAATTCATTCTCCCCACGCTTTTGTTGACCTATGTCTTCAATGCACTGTCTAATTAGATAACAAGAGGGCCAGCCTTCAATATCAACAGCTTCATCCCCAACTCATATCTGATCAACCGTGCTTGCATTGTTATACTACATGCATACGTGAGTTACTACGATGGTTGTAGCCCTCAATCTGAAAAAAACCATACAATAATTCTGTTACTTCTGCTGAAGAAGTATGGGGAGCTGACACTTGGTCTTGGTAGGTATATGGAGAATAAATCTTGGCAGAGGTTTGTAATGGTTGCTTTGTGTCCACATGGCAGAGCGAAGAGACCACTGAGGTTTTAGATTGTATTGCTGACCTTGTAGCATGTGTGTTAAAGATAACCAAACTCGGGCCACAGAACTTGATGTGCAGATGAGAAGCAGAATGAGACAGCAAGTGAGTAAAAGACGTGATAACGTTGAAGAGTAGGAAACGTTTCTGGCATTCAGAGGACCAGCCACTTCTGTTTTGATTTCTCTGGTCCTTCAGAGCCTCCTTGTCCTCCCCAAGCTAATCCTCAAGGTGCATGAGAGACAGTCTCCCACATTGCATCATTAAGGCTCACGTTAGGAATTTAAAAGCCTGTCATTAGCGGTTTCCTGAAATAGTGGATAAAAAAGAAAATAAAAATCAATTCAACTGCCAAGGTCAATGCCTTCTTGGACAAGGTAGGAAAGAAAAGGAAATAGTTTTCTGGGTGCTTTTAGTTTTTTTTTCAGAGAATGATATGGCAGTTTACAATAGGAAAAGCACTCACACATTTTATTTTCCAAGCTTTTAAAACCTGTGTTTAAAATCCTCTCTAACAACTCCTACCATTACTTGTTATCATAATGAATTGTTGTCGTTTTGTAGTTCAATCTAGGACAGACGTATCATTTGAGGGGCAGCAATTTGTCATCAAATCCACATTTTTTCATTTGTTTGTTTATTTCCTTAAATTATGGATTTAGTAATTTAAGAAGTCTCTGTTTTTTGTTGTTGTTGATGATATCTGAGCAGCCAAAGTTTTATCAGACGTGTGAGCCTAATGTTATATGTTCCTTAAGCACAAGTTTACTGGTAATGTGCATTTTGGTTCAGCATAACTTTTTCCAGCATTTGCTCAAATGCCTGTGGCCAAACAAAAAATTGTTGTCAGAATATTGTGCTAAAAAGAAGCATTGCCAAATGATAAAATATTAATTCTTTTACTTTATATGCAGATACGAGAGAAGCAATTACCCCTACTTTAATTGTTTCATAGATGAGTACAATTATGATGTTATTCATTCCGTTTGCAGTCTGAATGTAAAAAATAACATCCACATCATATAGTCAGAGATTTCATTTTAAAGTAAACCTTACCAATGTTAGATATATTAAAGCAATAAACCAAGAGATTAAACTTTCATAAACAGTAAGAGCTCATTGTTTTGTAAATGGATGTATAATAACGTCTTTGTAGCTCAAATGAAACCATAAAACTGACTGGGTGCTTTAGTCTTTCTGCAAACTTTTGATTTATCTTTTTAATCACTTGTTAGCTTTTTTTTTATGGCAATTAAACATTGAAAATGGGCTCCAGTCTTCTTGCCGCATTACTCTCCTCTTATTGAACTGCTGTCATTTCTTTATGATGACAAGCAATTTCGAGGTGCAAAAAAACAATTAAAGTGTATGCGGATCCCACTGCTACAGGTGTTTGTTACTAATGAATGAAGTGATAGCTGTTGTTGGAATGTGAGATTTATCTTCCTTGTGACTTGTGCAGCAGAGAGTGGATGGGATACCTTTGAAAAGCTGGTATAAACAGTCTACAATCACAGAAAGGCTGTAGCTGGAGTTTATATCCGTAATACCAGAGTTAATGTTAAGGAAAGGTTAACTAGATTGGTTAACTAGATTGTGATTTTGAAGCTTGCTATAGCTACAAATAGAAAAATGTATTACAACAGGTGTTATGGTCCATCCGTTACAGGTACCTGCTAAATTTCCAAACATTTTTTAAAAAAACCCACCTAATTCTTAATATACATCATTAAGAAAATGCAACATAGTGAATGATAAATACCATAACTGCTCTAAAAGAATTAAACACTTTGTAAAACTGCTTACACACGTACGGTAACAGCCATTGATAGGAGTAGCTATACCAAAGGTTGGGAAGCAGTTTCTGGAAATCCCCAATTATTTTCAAGTTCTCTAGCTGTGCCTTACGATCAACCATCTTCTTTTTTTAGAGATAGAGTGTTGATGCCTAACAGAAGTTACCAGGACCCTCTCTGCCCCTCTCTGTCATGTTATTGCTTCAGGGCTAACAGGACTAAAGAGTGCTAAGAACATGTTTTGCCATTGAACAAATCTGTTGACTCAAACTGCCATTTTTTATGTGGCAACTTCTTGAGAGTCAAACAGCACCCTAGAGAAAACTGCTGTCTGGAAGCAGAAAAGTAATAACAACAGGTGAACTTCACTTCTCATTTCCCATTGTAGTCTAGCTACTTGGAAGTATTATCCATCTCTGTACCCAGCCCACAACAAGGAGAGAATTGTAACCTGGGAATGTTTCAGTGCTGATAGGGTTGAGTCTTTCATATTTTTACATGGTAAATGCCTTCAGTGACTTTTTGTTTCTTCCTTTGCTTTTAATTTCCAACATACCATCTTCATATTTTTTATTAAGCATTTATTGAATTTCACATTCATGTATTTAAAATGCATTATTTTAGTCTATCACATCAATTACTATCTGCATCCATTAATGATTTTTTTCTGCCAAATATAATCAGCGTGGCTCTGCAAATAAGCCTGGCCTAAAAATAAACCAGACAATTAACATCTAGATATCAGGGAAGAAGGCAGTAAATCCTGAAATAGCATCAGCTTAAAATTCTGCCTTTTTAAATGACTTTCTGTCTACAACTCATGTCAGCCTGTGTGTTGCTAGGGTATCCTTACTGTATGGTATTCATTTAAATAATTTTAGTTGTGTGTTGTTTATGTAAAATGGAATGAACAAAGGAGAATTTTGGGGCTGAGTCTGAGATTTTTGCTTTCATTTGCTTAAGCTACAGACACTTTGCATGTAGCTTTTGTGGTACAATTGTTTGGTTTTAGTTCTGCTGACATTGTGGTGGGTTAGCAGTGCAGATAATAACAGATGACAGTTCCTTTTGTGGAAGTTAAGAACTAGCTGATTAATTGTTATTATGTTACACTCTAGAGGAAACCTTGTAATTAAACCACAAAAAGCTACATTAACATAATGTTAAGGGTCTGACTTAATCCCACGAAAGCAAGAAAATTCAAAGTTAACGATGAAGAGCGTAATGCTACGTGTTTTAGGCCAAGTGCTGTTCTTTGGAAAAGAGCTTAGTCTGACTATTGTGGTTGTTTCTGTGTGCAATTCGGGCAGCTGCATTTAAAGCAAATTAAGTCCTTTGACTTTTCTTTGTACATGCTTGCAGATCAGGCTTTATAAAAAAGATTATTGAGCACTCAGCAGTTATATTGGGAGCTAGGTCTGGTGCTAGATTTCATGCTTCCAGGTACCTAGTGGTGGCTTTAAACCAGAGGATGATCTCTTCAGTAATTCTTCTATTTGCAAGCATATTTCCTGAAAGCCTGCCAGGTTAGTATTGGTATATTTACGTAGCATATTTTGATTTGCAGTAAAATGCTATTTGTTTACTTGTATAATTTGGAAGAAGAGGTGCCTGGTTTATTTGAAGGAGTACTTTTCTAGAAGCTAAAAACTTTTGAGTTTTAATACACACTCCATTCTGGAGATAATTTTAAATTATTTCCGCGGTCACACTTCCCTGTCTTGCAACATGCGTTTTCAGCTTTTTCATCTCACCTGTATATACTGACTGAAGATTTCAAACCCTGTAGAAAAGTCTATGCAGACATACTATTGGGATGAAACATACCACTAAAATTTGTGTAGTTAAATGTTTGAGGTAAATCGGAGATTAGTCTGGCAGGCTGATCGCAGTGACTGCTTCGCCATCTCCCCTTCCTCCATCCCAGCCCTGGGCTCTTGGAGAGTTACAGCATCTGCCTGCAGCCCTGGTTGCTAGTTGTCATACCCTTCTCCACGGCAGCTGATTGGGAGCTGTCGTATTCCTGAAAGGTCTTGATTTGATGTAGTCCCCTTTTGTGCGAACAATTTAGTTAACACAGACCATAATTCTCTATTCTCTAGGCTGAATGTTCCTGTGGCAATTTTGTAGCCCGTTTTGCATCTATCACGGGCAGAAAATTACACATAGGTTGATAGAGTTGGCAGTGAAGTGGCAAAGACAGATGATTATCTGAAAAATTCACATCCTCTAACAAAAAGACTTAACTCCTCAGGTATGGGCATCCTTCCACCTTGTATGCCTAAGATTGCTTTCACATAGAGTTACAGAAAATTAATGTCCAGTGCTTAGTACTGAAACCAGAGGAGGAAACACGTAAGTGCACAAGTTCCTGAATCAATCGTAAGATTCACGTGTAGTGAGTTATTTCTTGGCATTTTTAAAAACATGTACCATAAAATTAGTTTCAAGAGCTTCTTACTCTAAAGGACAATAATGACAAGTGAACTGTGTATATTAAAACTTTATGAAAACAGAAAGAGTTTTTGAAATATTAAGAACTCACTCAATTATGAAATTTAAACAATGTAAAGGGACTCCAGAGACATGATTGTAGTTCTAGGAATAGACTAGTTTGTGAGCTGTCACAGATAAAACATTCAAAATGAGAATACATTTTTAATGTAATTCTAAGGCTTTAGAAACAGTAAAAAAATCTTTAACTTTATTTTCCAGTTTCCAGATTTCAGGCTTAGTCCAGTACACGTTTTAGATGCATATTCCATTGAATCTGTCCCACTTACTTATCATGCGAACTCATCAACCGCTGAATTTTAAATATGATGTAGTCATCCTTGTTTTGGGAAGCTAGAAGAATGCAATCTTACCTCCAAAGTGTTTGTTATTCTAAACTCTCACCCCTATAAATATGCAAAAAGCAAGTTCTGTAGAAGAAAGACAGGGTTTAATACTTTCGAGCATTTTTTTTTTTTTTTTTTAATTATTTCTAGAGCATGTTTTTTTCAGTGCTGTCCTGGATCTGAGCATGCAACATCCCTCTGACTTTCTCTGAGTTTTCCTGTCTCCTTTTATGTGTGCTTCTGAAGTGCTTCATTTGCTTTTCGTTCCCTCTCTCCCTCTCTCTCCTGGAGAGGAGTCCAGCTGCTAGCATCTGCACACACAAGCCAGCCTCCAGCCTCCTGGCTAACTCATGGAAGTGCTGTAGTTTGCATGCAGTTGATACACCTGCAGCTTTAGCTGTCTGGTTTATATGGGCCTTTTAATTATTTTTATCTTCCTCCTAAATGAAGGCCAGACATTATACTCACTGGCTTCAATAATATTTGTTCTCTAAGCAGACTAGTTATAATCATTTAATTTTGCTTTATTAAACTACAGAGCTAGGTCAGTTGGTATTTCTGAATAAGTGCAAGCTACAACCTTAGAGTTTGCAGAAGATTTTACCTATTTTATCTGCATAGGATCCTAACTGATGTGTGTAACAGTGAACACTGAAATTGTCATCTAGAGGAATCTTCCTTCAGCACCTGTAAGAGCCTTATCTTCATGCTTGTAGATACCTGACTTAAGTATTTGATTTGTAAACGCTTTTGCATAGTTGTGCTTGACAAGCACGTTAAAAATGGTCGCTCATGAGCTACAAATCTCTTAACTTACAGCTACTGCATATATTGCACAGCTGGCTGTCATGATGCTAGCAAGATTTTTGCTCCATGATCAAACAGGAGTTTAAAATTCAGTGTTCAAGATGCTTATCGTTATTGTCATTTCTATGCCTTCCTGAAAAATGCTAAGAAAAACTTCTCCACCATCCAAGCACCACCCACCTAAGACGCACTTTTAGCAAAGTTGCCAGCTCCATGCTGAATGAGTACCTTGCTATTTCCACTGAAGCTAGACCCTTGTCGAACTCTGCCTGTTGGGGCCCACTTAATTTGAAATAGTTGGAGCACTGCACAGAAGCCAGATGCAGAAGGACACAAAAACTACATTGACAAATGATCTGTCAAGTGACCCATGAACAAAATCGAGATTGAGTTGCCCTTTGAAATAAACCTATTTGAATTTTATTATCTCTAGAGCACCTTGTGTCTCTAATCTTGTGAAAGGTTAGTATTCCATCCATCAGAGCAAGATTAGAGCTCTAGTTGATGCCTGTGCTTGATGATAACTGAATGCAGCAGTTGAGGCTGGAGGAAGGAGATTCATTACCATCAGCAGTTCAAAGAAAGATTGGGTAAACAGACGCTCAGGGAAGCAGGTTTGCAATATAGACCACATATATTCCCGGTCAGGATAGCAGAAATCAAAGGAGCAGAATGTCAGTGAAGATTTAAACCTTTTAACAATAATCCAAGCAAAGCAATGTTACCTTAGTCCCATTCTTTTATTTCGTGTCGCAGATTAGCAGACCCAAATGGCTGCTGCCTACTAGGCTGAAATGCTAATCACTTCCTCAGTATATCTGTCAAGAAAATGCTAAGACTGAAGGAGCAAATGAGAAAATAATAAAAGAAAAACATCCGGGAGTCATGACCAGGTTAGTGTCCATCTGACATGCGTAGACAGAGGCAAAAAATGCAGATTCTGTGATGTTAAAAAATAATGCTCTGTTTTTATTAATTCAGAAGTTTTCCCTCTCTTACCTCAGGTAAAAATAATTTCTCAACTGTTATGTCTTTTTAAAGCTTACCTGACATTTTGAAAAAAGCTTTAGCGAACAGGCATTATTTTTCCATGTCCTTGTTTGCCTGAACTTTCTAAATTTTACATTATGCTCTGAATTATATATATGATTAAGTTAATAACACTGGTGACCTTACCTCTTGTTTTAAAAACAGAAATGTGATTTAATTCTTCATTGTTCTGTGGCAAAGTCAGCTCCAGCCCTATGCATTGCTTCAAGAATACAGCAGTAATCCAAAGGATTAAAATGTGTATATTTTTCTAATCCTTTAGTTCCTCCTGGTGGGTCTGGATTTGTGCCTCTGGCTTTTCTATCCATCCAGAGCAGACAATGTATTTATGATCTCACATTTGGCTTTGAAGGATAACAAGAGGCCCTTTGGACCTGATGCCAATGTATCAGCCAGCAGCAAAATAACATGAGACTGAATTTCTTATTTGCTGTCAAACTTCATAACATTGCAAAGGAAAAAGAAATAGAGGGTAGGTCTGAGATTTTCCAGAGGCAGAGGTATGTTAAAGCAATAAAAATGGTTGTATGCAAAGTAGGAACATGTTAGTTCTTAGGTAGTACCCACAGTGTAGTCACAAAATTAAAAAAAAACAAACACCACCACCACCACCCCCAAACCAAAACAAAACCAAACCTCAAAATAAAGCAATGCCAAAATAAATTTCAATTTGTGATAGATTATACTGATGCTGAGAGTATAAGAAATCATGACTTTCAGGTAAATCAGATTAAATCAGAGCCTGTGACAGAATGTACAAACTTTGATGGCTCCTCAGAATAAGTTAAAATGTTTAGAAGAGACCAATTTTAAAGCAAAAACAAGTAGTAACAAAACCAACAAAATCCAGGGCATTTAGGGTGTTAAGAAATATTTCTGTACAACTTTTGATTCCAGAGACAAAAGCTGCTGTTTCTGTGTAATCAACACAACAGATTTTTCAGCACCCTCTACGGTTACATTTTCAGCTACTTAATTTTTATTGTATTAAGGGACAAACACTATAAGCTATACATGGGTGTGTAACACAAAGTGCTTAATGACTAAATACATACTAGGTAGGCTGTATGGCACCTATTGCAATTATTGTGACATTAAACATAAAAATTTCAATTGAAGTGTATTATACATACACATATTATGGGCAAGTCTGAGTGAACCTGTGGTCTTTACAAGAGAGAAATGTGTGACTAATAAAATAATGCTTGTTCAGTGAAAGTGGAGAATATTTTCTAGATAATGGGTTGAATGAGCAATATAATTTAATGCTGAACCCTAATATAAAAGTCACCTATTGGAAAGACATTTCTAATTATATGGTTTGTAAATGGGGAAGCACTTGAAGTCTAAGTCCATCTGGCTACGTAAAATTATAATGTACTTGTGAAGCTTCTTATTATGGAAAAGGAGCAGTGTAATCAGTGTCACCTAATATGTAACATACTTCATGTTTCCATTTTTCAGAAGTTATTACTGTTTTAGTGTGAGTTTGAAAGTCTTCTCACAATTACTTAGGTCCTCATTCAAGGAAGTATGTTGTCTCAATTAAAAACCAGAAGGTGTTTTCTCTCTTGTGTCCTTTTCAAAGAAAACCCTATTTATTCTAGCTATACTGAGATATCTGTGCCTTATTGTGTCTTATGTCTGAATGTTTGTCCCAAATGACTGAGTATATATACATATGGAAAACAAAAATAAAGAAGTTATTGGATAAAAAGTTTCCAATAATCTCTTACAATAAGTATTCATTTTTCTTCCCTATCTCACCAGACTGCTAAAAACTTTAGTCTTTCAGGTAATGCAGTAGTGGAACCCCTAAAATCACCTTATCAAGCAATAATACATATACTCCTATGTGCATTAAATGAAAATACTAGCACTGATCCAGTGGGGTCAATATGAAGAGACAGGCTCCTGCAGGGTGTGAAGGGGAGCCCTCATTTTAGAGCCGAAGCTAGACTTCTGATCTAAAGCCTTCTTTCTCTCCCCATGGAGAACATAAAGGCAGAGCTGGAGCAAGGCTTCATGCCGAGGTTCCTCGGTCAGAACAAAGCAGCATGTACCCTGGACTGCAGGTCCTCCTGCGCTTGACGCGATAGATGGGTTTTGGGACCCTTGTTCTGCCCATGTGTCCACAGGAGATGGGTTTAGTGGTGTTAATAGACTGTATCTGAGGAACCTCTGGAAAACTGAAGTTTAGCTTTCTTCTTACTACTTTCTCCCTTTTATTCAGTTGTCATTTCCCTGTTTTTCTATTTTGTCTCTGACTGTTTTTGTCCTCTCTACCTTCTGCTTTCCTGTTTTACCTGTACTGCCTCGTTTGCGCTTGTTTATCCTCCCATATTTTCATGTTTCTGCAGTAGTATAGTGCAGGAAAACAAATATTAGCCCTCTAGTCAGCGTGGGTCACCCTGGAGCCTTCACCACCTGCTGCTCTGTAGGACTGATCAGTTTTTTCAGCTTGTTTCTCAAACCCCATCTCAGAGGGCTGTCACTCCCAGCTAGCAAGATTTCTATGAGAAGAACAGTTAGTAGGAGTTTCAGCTCAAACGTGACACAGTGTTAATGTTATGGCCCCAAAAGCTGGAGAAATACCAGGCTATTACACAAGGAAATAGTGTCTAGCACTAATTCTAGGCACTGAATGGAAAGAGTTGGCCACCAAAAGTGACACAGAATCTCCACTCCACTAGGCTCAGGAGGAAGCACTGGGCACCAATGAGGAAAGCATGGCCTATGCTTACATCGCCCCATCAAGTTGTCAGATAAAAACTATGTACTGTGAGGAATTACATCTGTCTGAGAGAGGGATGAAGATTGTGTAGTAGGGAGGGCAGACAATTGGGTCTCAAGATTGCAGAGATGAAAGAAGCAGTAAAAGGCAGAAGGCCTGGAAGTCCAGTGACTGCTGTGCAAACCCCCCCCCAACAAACAGATAAACAAAAAAACCATACAAAAGTCCAGAAATAGGTTCTAGATCTCCTAGCTCCTATTGAGCCACACCATTTCGTTGTAGGAACATAGGAAGGAGTCAAAGCTATTGGTTTTTTGCTTAGAGAGTCAACAGCTTGTGGGTTCATTGAAATATTCTTGTCAATATGTTCAATAGATTCAGCAACTAATCAGCAGGCCAGCATAGAAGCACAAAACTTTGGTATCAGTACATGACATATCCATTTAGATGGAAACATCATATGCAATACAGCAGCTAGTAAATGGGAACAGTTCCCCGGATAAAATTGTCCTAGGAGTTTTAAGGCCACTCTTGTGTAGTTCAGTCAAAGAAAAAGTAGATTATACTGTTTGAAATCTAATGTAACTCTAAATATATACCAGTCTTGCAAAGATAGTGTTTCAGTTCATTGTACCGTTCAGTTTGTTGTACTGTTTCTTATATCTAACTTTCCTTCTGACTGGAAAACTTTCCCAGTAGACACACTCTTGGGAGAAAAAAAGGTTTCTGTTGAGAAGGTAGGTCAGATAAAAATCAATAATGCAGCATCTTGATCCAGTGAACTGATGTCTGCAGATGAAGATTTGTGTTGACTTTAAAGCTATTCAAATACAAACTTTGTTTTTTAATCCCTGATCTTTGAAACATCCAGGTAGGAAAGTTTATTGACTTCACAAAGCCCCATAGGGGACCCTAGGTCTTTCTATCAGCACGTGAATGCAGATCCAGGATCTGAAAGACTGTTTTCTTCAAAAGTAATAGATCTTTTCCTACATTTGTAGCTTCTTTGAAGCCAACCGTATTATCCTTAACCTTAATCCTTAACCTTATCCTTAATCTATGATTTTATGCATTGCCTTGTTTTAAGTCACTGATTGCCCAGATCTGATCTCTGGCACCATTGTTGCTCCTTAACTTTCCTACTATTACCTTAGAAAAAGAATTTCATCCTTCTAACAAACTGGGAACATTTAAGTTGACTTCCTGACATTTAAGTTAACTTAGTCTGATGTCACAAAAGAAAAAGAAAGTTTGCTGCTTCAGTGAAGTTTGACCATGTAGCTCAATTTACAATCAAGAAATTCAATCATACCTCTGTATTATTACAGTAACAAATAGTACTTCACGCAGTGTCCAAATAGTCAAGAAACAACTGGGAAACCAGCCTCAATTTAATACTGCTTGGTCTTAATGGTGCATGGGGTTCCTTTGAGTGTGGATGTAGGGAAATTGGATCAGCTCAGAAATAAGTAAATTATCCTGGAGGTAGTTTTATCTTTTTTGTTAGTGGTGTTAAACCATAACAGGAGTTATTAGCTGCATTCAGGGGTGTCTGGAAAAACCATCAACATGACTTCATTACCTCTTAAACTGCAGACTTGTATACAAAATTGATTTTATGAATATAATCATTTCAACAGGAAGTCAAACTTCAAACTGCTCTTACAGCAGGCTTCTGCTGGTTAGCTCAAATAGAAGTCTTCACAGTTATTGCAGTAGTGTCTGTCTCGGGTCTCACATCTTGCAGGTTTTTTTGATGTAATAGACTGATTTCTTTATAAACACTAAAATGAGCTTCTTTCAGAGAGAGAGAAAGGTGAAATGAGATGGAAGGGAAAACTGCAATGGATTTACAGCAGTTACATTAAATAAATACAACTGCGCAAATATGTCTTAGCTCTCTGCACTTGCAAGTGTGACGTGAAAGTAGCTGCAGTTCTAATTTTAAACGTACCATGATGCACCCAGTCTGATGTGTTTGATACCTGTCTTTCCACACTGGGATTCAGGAGCTGCGCTTCTGCGGGGTGCTTTGCCAAATGGATGTGATCCAGTAGATGCTTTGGAAAACACCCCCTTCTTGAAGCTGAATAGGGCCCAAGAACTGATTTTCAAACTCCTCAATGACAGCTCTTCACAGTAGTCTATTTTGTTTAAAATGGGAGGAAGAAACAAAAAAAGACACTATTCTAAATGAGGCAAAGAAGCCCTCCTCAATCCCATATGTGCCTCAATCCAGGTTGAGATTTCTGCCTCCGACGCTGTCGTGGTTTAACCCCAGTCAGCAACTAAGCACCACGCAGCCGCTCACTCACTCCCCCCCACCCAGTGGGATGGGGGAGAAAATCAGGAGAAGAAGTAAAACTTGTGGGTTGAGATAAGAACAGTTTAATAGAACAGAAAAGAGGAAACAGATAATGATAACACTAATAAAATGACAGCAATAATAATAAAAGGCTTGGGATATACAAATGATGCACAGTGCAATTGCTCGCCACCCGCCAACCAATGCCCAGTTAGTCCCTGAGCAGCAACCCCCCTGCCCCCACTCCCCCCAGTTTATATACTGGGTGGGACGTCCCATGGTATGGAATACCCCTTTGGCCAGTTTGGGTCAGGTGCCCTGGCTGTGTCCTGTGCCAACTTCT
>JANHGO010000033.1:9440811-9479911 GCA_024606505.1 Aquila spilogaster | reverse complement strand
ACACTGTTTGTGTGTCGCTTTTGTGGTATACAATTGTTTTTAGATCAGCTGACACTGTGGTGGGTTAGCCATGCAGATAATGACAGATGACAGTTCCTTTTGTGGAAGTTAAGAACTAGCTGATTAATTGTTATTATGTTAAACTCTAGAGGAAACCTTGTAATTAAACCACAAAAAGCTACATTAACATAATGTTAAGGGTCTGACAATCCCACAAAAGCAAAAAAATACAAATTTAACAATGAAAAGCATGATGTTACTTGTTTTAGGCCAAGTAAAGTGCTTTTTTTTCCTCAAAAAGCACTTAATAGGACTACTATTGTTGTTTCTCTATGTCATTAGAGCATCTGCATTTAAATCAAATTAAGTCCTTTGATTTTTCTTTGTTTGGGCTCACAGATCAGGCTTTGTATTTGGAGTTAGGTCTAACACTAGACTTCATGCTTTTAGATATCTAGTTTTCTAATTGAAACAGACAGTGGGCTCCTTAGTAATTCTTTCATTTGCAAGTATATTTCCTGATACTCTACTGAAGTAGTATTTTTCTGTGTATATTTCCTGTTACTCTACTGGAGTAATATTAGTATATTTTTGTGCCATATTTTGATTTATAGGAAAAAAAAAAAAAAAAAAGCTATTACTTTACTTCTTTGGAAGAAGAGGCACCTGGTTTATTTCAAGGAATGCTTTTCTGGAAGCTAAAATTGTCCAAGTTTAAATACTCATGTTATTTTGGACATTACTGTAAACGATTTCCACGATCACACTTTCCTGTCTTTTTTTATGTCTCTTCAGTTGTTTTATCTCACCTGTAGTGACTGAAGATTTCAAACACATGTGCAGACATGCTATTGAGATGAAATGTACTACTAAAATTTGCGTAGTGCAATACTTGTGATAACTCAGTCATTGGTGAGGCAGGGTGACCAAAGGGGCTCCCTACCATTTTCTACTCCCTCCATCCCAATCCTTCACTCTGGGGGAGCGGCAGCATCTACTTGCAGCCCATGTTGTTTGTTGCCATAACCTTCTCCACGGTAGCTGGTTGAGAGCTTTGATATTCCTAAAAGGGCTTGATATGCTGTAGCTCCATTCTTTGTGAACAGTTTTGGTAACATATATCTAAATTCTCTGTTCTCTAGCCTGTATGTTCCTATGGCAATTTTATAGCCTGTTTTGCATCTACCATGGGTAGAATATTACACATACCTTGATGGAGTTGCCAATGAAGTGGCAAGGAGAAATGATTATCTGAAAAATTCCCACTCTCTATCAGAAAGAGATAACTCCTTCAACTTCAACATCCTTCTATCTCATATGCCTGAAGATTATTTCCACATATGTTTATAGAAAAGTAATGTCCAATGCTTAGACTATTAAAAAAAATGCTTAGACTACTAAACAAGAGACAGAAACATATACGTTCATCATTTCCTGATTAGATCCCAAGATTAATGTGTAGTGAGTTATTTTTTTGGCCTTTTTAAAAATATGCACTATAAAATTACTTTCAAGAGCTTCTTACTATAGGGGACAATAATGTCAAGTGAACTGTGTACTTAAAATATATATATATATACTCTGAAATATTTAGAACTCACTCAATCATGAAATTTAAACAATGCTGATGGGTTCCAGAGATATAATTGCTGTTCTAGGACTGGACTTGATTGTGAGCTGCCAAAGATAAAACATTCATTTTTCATGTCATTATGAGGCTTAAAAACAGTAAAAAAAATCGTTAATGTTACTTTCTAGTATCTAGATTTCACACTTAGTCTAGTACACATTTTAAATACATATTCTATCAAATTTTTACCACTTAGTCATTATGCAAGCTTCTCAACCACTGATTTTTAAATATGATGTAGGGGTCCTTGACTTGGGAAGCTGAAATAATGCAATCTTACCTGAAAAGGGTTAGTTATTCTAAACTCCTACCCCTCTACATATGTAGAAATTAAATCATTTAGAAGAAAGACAGTTCTAAGTATTTTTGAGAGGGGAAAACATTAATTCCTAGAGCAAACAGTTTTGCAGTATTGTCCTGGATAGTAGCATACAACATCCCTCTGGCTTTCTCTGACTTTTCCTGACTGCTTTTAAGTGCACTTCTGGGATGTTTCATCTGCTTTTCACCCTCTCTGTCCATCTCAGAGAGGGGTCCTGCTGCTAGCATCTGTGCCCACAAACCAGGCCCAGCCTCCTGGCTAACTTGTGGAAGTACTGTTGTTTGGATAGATTTAAATTTGCTATCTCCAGCACATGAGTTACACCATTTTACTTTTACTTCCTTAAACTGCAGAGCTACATTTACTGGTACTTCTGAACAGGTGCAAGCTACAACATCAGAGGCTGCAGGAGCTTTAACCTACTTTATCTCACAGGATCCTAAATTGATGTATGGGTCACTGAAGACAGAAACTGTCACCTAGAGGAATTTTTTCTCAGTACCTGTAATAGTCACATCTCTGTGTTTGTAAACACCCAACATAAATATTTGATTTTTAAACACATTTGCATAGCTGTGCTTGACTACCACATTAAAAATGGTCCCTCACAAGCTGCAGATCTCTTAATTCTTAGCTGCTCTACATATTGTACAGCTGTCATGATGCTAGTAAGATTTTTTTGCTCCATGATCAAACAGGTGTTTAAAATTCAAAGCATTCAGTATGCCTATCATTATTGTAATTTCTATATCTTCCTGTAAATGCTAGGAAAAACTTTTCCACCATCCAAGCACCACCCACCTAAGATGCACTTTTAGGAAAGTTGCCAGCTGCGTGCTGAATGAGTATCTCACTATTTTTGCTGAAGCTAGACCCTTGCCGAACTCTGCCTGTTGGGACCCACTTAATTTGAAATAGTTGGAGCACTGCACAGGAGCTAGACGCAGAAAGATACAAAAACTACATTGGCAAATGATCTGTCAAGTGACCCATGAACAAAATCGAGATTGAGTTGCCCTTTGAAATAAACCTATTTGAATTTTATTATCTCTAGAGCACCTTGTGTCTCTAATCTTGTGAAAGGTTAGTATTCCATCCATCAGAGCAAGATTAGAGCTCTAGCTGATGCCTGTGCTTGATGATAACTGAACGCAGCAGTTAGGGCTGGAGAAAAGAGATTCATTACCATCAGCAGTTCAAAGAAAGACTGGGTAAACAGATGAGCAGGAAAGTAGGTTCACAGTATAGGCCACATATATTCGAGGTCAGGGTTGCAGAAATCAAAGGAGCAGAATGTCAGTGGAGATTTAAACCCTTTAACAATAATCCAAGTAAGGCAGTATTGTCTTACTCCCATCCTTTTATTTTGTGTCACAGATTAGCGGACCCAAAAGTCTGCTGCCTACCAAGTTGAAATGATAATCACTTCCTCTGCATATCTATCAAGAAGTAAAAAAGCTAAAATTTAAGGAATAAATGAGAAAAACTTGTAGAAAAAATATTCAGGTCTCATGAGCAGATCCGGTGTCCACCTGACAGGACTCCATGCTTAGGCAGAAGTGAAGGAAGCAAATTCTGTGATATTAAAAAATAATGATCTATTTTTATTGATTCAGAAGTTTTCCTTCTCCAGCCTAGGGTAAAAATCATTTCTCACGCATTATGTCTTTGAAAGCATACATGACATTTTGAAAAAGCTTAAGTGAAGGGGAATGGTTTTTCCATGTCCTTGCTTGTCTGAACTTTCCAAATTTTATATTATACTCTGAATTGTCTGTATGATTACGCTAATAATAGTGTGACCTCACTTCTCCATTTAAAAACGGAAATATGATTAAGTTCTTCATTGTTCTGTTGCAATGTCACTTCAACATATTCATTACTTCAAGAATAGAAGCATCATTTAAAGGATGAAAATGTGTATGTTTTTCTAATCTTTTAGTTCCTCCTAATAGACCTGGATACTTGCCTCTGGCTTTTTCATCCATCCAGAACAGACCACATATTTACTATCTCACATTTGGCATTAAAGAATAACAAGAGGCCCTTCGGACCTCATACCAGTGTATCAGCCAGCAGCAAAATTACATGAGACTAAATTTTTTATTTGCTGTCAAACTTCATAGCATTGCAAAGGAAAAATAAAAAAAAAAAAAAAAGGAGGAGAGTGTATCTGAGATTTTCCAAGGGCAAAGGTATGTTATTACAGTAAAACAGTCATATGCAAAGTAGCTTCAACAGATTAGTCACAACGTGAAAAAAAATATAAAATAGTGCCAAAGTAAATTTCAATTTGCAATAGATTGTACTAATGCAAGAAATATAGTAAATGATGATTTCCAGCTAAATCAGCCTAAATCAAAGTCTGTGAGAGAATGAGCAAACTTTGATGGCTCCACAAAATACGCAAAAATATTTAGCAGAGGCCAAAGGAACTGAAGCACCTCTCCTACAAGGAGAGGCTGAGAGAGCTGAGACTGTTCAGCTTGAAGACGAGGAGGGTGCAAAGACTACAGAGCCAGGCCCTGTTCAGTGGTGTCCCATGCCAGGACAGGAGGCTGTGGGCACAAACTGGAACCCAGAAGGTTCCTTCTGAACACCAGGAGGGTGTTCTGAGACCCTACTCTGTGTGGGTGCCGGGGCACTGGCACAGGCTGCCCAGAGGCTGTGGGGTCTCCTCCCTTGAGCTCTCCAGAAGCCGCCTGGCCATGGGCCTGGGCACCCTGCTCTGGGTGGTGCTGCTGGAGCAGGGGCTGGGACACAGGGACATAGAGGGCCCTGCCAGCATGGACAGCATGGGGTTCTGTGAATTTTAAAGCAAAAATAGGTAGAACAACAGCAACTAACACAAATAAGCATGGATTTGTAACGTTAACTAAGTGCTTCATGACTAAACACATATTGTGGGTGTATGGCATCTATTGCAATTATTGTGACATTAAACAAAAAAAAATCAATTGAAATGTATTATATTTATACATATTATGGACAAATTTGAGTGAATATCTATTCTGCACAAGAGTTGAATATGTGACTAATAAAATAATGTTTTTTCAATGAAAGTGAAGAATATTTCCTGGATAATGGGTCGAATGAACAATATAATTTAATGCTGAACTCTAATATAAAAATCACCTGTTGGAACATATTTTTAGTTATATGACTTGTAATTGTGGAAGTACTTAAAGTATAAGGTCATCTAGGGTGCACAAAATTATAATGTTACTACTTATGATGTTTCTCACTGTGGAACGGGAACAAGTGTAATTAGTATCACCTGGTAGGTAACACCTAATTTTTGAATTTTACTGAAGTTAACACTTCTTTTAATGTGAGCTCAAATGTCATTTATGTGCTCATATGAGGAAGTGTGTTGTCTCAATTGGAATCCAGCAGAGTATTTTTATTTCTGTCCTTTTCAAAGAAATCTCCATCCTTTGGGGATGGGATGAAGTAATAATAAAGAAAATATTCTAAAAGAGACACTCTCCTCTTTTCCATACATACCTAAGTTCCAGATTGAGATTTCTGCCTCTGAAGACCCTTTGCTTTCAAGTTGTGTTTAATCACCTCGCTGTAAAAAAAGTCAGTTAGATTTCAGTGTTTTCCCCTGGCCAGCCAGAATCTCCTCTCATGTGAGTAAACCAGCCCTTAGTCAAACTGTCTGCTCTGAGAATAATCAAGAAGGTATTCAGTGGCTTCAGTTCTACATTACAACCCAGCACAACATCTTACTCATGTGTGCCCAATCTGTTGGCTTGCCTGGGCTGCATTCAGCGAACAGGAATTGTCTTGGGCCACATATAAAATATAGAATAAAGTTAATGTATATAAATAATAAAACTTTTTTAATGTATTTTTTTATTAAGACATAAAAAACAGAGAACAACAAAAACTAGTGGGATGTTTGACCTTGTTTTTTAGGAGTAACACATCAGGACGGTTCAATGGCAGTGGTTGGTATTCCTAGTGAGTTCTCATGGTGTTCACCAGAGATTTTTGATGAAATATTACTCTTCCTGTCCTTCATCCTTGACAATAATAGCTAACAAATGTACATATTGCCCAAAAGTGATGACATGAATGAGGCATGACTGAGAGGCATGGGATATTTTTCTCTGGTAAGAGAGGTCTTACAAAAATCTGGTAAAGAGATATGATCAAATTTTTCTTTGAGTTGAATGTCTGACTGCAATTCTATATAGTCCTTGTGAAAATTCACAGGTAATGTATTTCTGTTGACTGAAAATGGAATGACAAATATACAAAAAAAATGATGATTTTTTTGGAAATTTTGAAACCTATTCTCTAATTCCTTCATCAAAACGGAAAGCATGACTGCATATTTCAGGATAGAAGAGGACAGATGAGGAAAGAAGGGGACAGACTCTTTAGCAGAGTCTGTGGTGATAGAACAAAGGGAAATGGCTTCAAACTCATGGAGGGTAGATTTAGGTTAGATATAAGGAAAAAGTCTTTTACAGTGAGGGTGGTGAGGCAGTGGAACAGGTTGCCCAGTGATCTGGTTGATGCCCTGTCCCTGGAAACTTTCAAGGCGAGACTGGATCAGGTGCTGGGCAACCTGGTCCACCTGTGGTGTCCCTGTTCACTGCAGGGAAGTTGGACTAGATGTCCTTCAGTCCCTTCCAACTCTAGGGATTCTATGATTCTGTGATTCTACATTTTTCACTGTTCATAGGACAGTTTAGCCAGTGTATCAAAATACATACAATTATTTGCCATAACTTGAACTTGCCATAATTTAAGTTTCATTTCAAATGCTGTTATTGTCTGAAACATATCACAGATAACACTTCAGTATTTATTTACTGCTTCATACAAATCAAGAGATTTATTGGGTTTTTGAATTGCACCAAAGAAGCCATTTCTTCAGTGACATTATATTTGTTATCAGTACCTTTGATGAAAATGGGAAATGGAGCTGTATCTGTAGCATCAGTACTTCCATCTATCTCCAAAGCATAAAATTTGAAATTAGCAGCTTTACTCTCCAAACTACTTTTGATTGATGTTCTTGTTTCTTCAGTTCACTTGGCTACAGTCTGGTGAGACAAACTAATTTTTGACATTTTCTATCTGTCTCACTTTCTACACATTGCTTAATAAGCTCACCATCAGGAAATGGTTTTGATTTTTTTTTGCAATCAGATTTGCTACCACATAACTAACTTTTATAACAGAGACTGTTTGAGTTTTAACTTTTAAAACAATATTTTGTTGAGATGACAGACTTTTTTCAGTTCCGCTATTTTGTCTTCATGAAGCGTTCTTTGACTTGCATCAAATTTGGGAGCATGTTTCTGCGTACGATGTCTTTTCAAGTTGTAATCTTTGAAAATGGACAGATTTCCTTTCAAATTAAGCATAATGCCATATTATTTATCAGCACTGCACTGCACTGCACTCTCCCTGTGTCCCATGGCTGGGCCAAGCCACTTGGTGGGGAAGAGCTGCCTCCATGATGTAGCAGTAGGGAGTGGGCCACAGTGTGAGCTGTGCTGGGCCACATGCAGCCCACAGGCCTTGGGTTAGACATGCCTGACCTTACCTCTGATCACCATAGGTCTGAGTTTAACAATAGTAAATAGCATTTCTGTTTTGGGACCTGCTTGTTAAAACACTGCCATTTTTTTCCCCTTCTTTTTCACGGTGTCTTCTGGTCCAACTCATATTTCCCCGTATTTAAAAAAAAAGAAAAAAGAAAAAAAAATCTTCCAGTAAATTTATAAGATTGTTGTAGGTTATAGAGACATGGCAAAGGATTTTCATTCAGGGTATTAGATGGTAAAACTCCCTAACTATTGAACTGGATATTTTACAGCTTCTCGTGGTACACAGAGAAAAACAAAACAGGCTCTGTATTTTAAAACCATTGTTGCACCGAGTCCCATAGTTTATATATTGTTAATATCATTTTCATGAAAGTGTTAAATGTTTTTCAGAAGAAACTGTGCTGACTCATGAATTATGTATTTTTATGAACATATGATATAAAATTAATCATTCCTAAACTCACAGATATCCATGAAATGCAACATGTCTCTCTTTGGTCATAGATATTCTTGACAATTGTACTGTTGCAAGTGTTTAAGCACCCAGTCATAAGTATTCTAAAAGGTGGCCTTATGATGCCATGTAACATTTTGCTTGCATTTTATGAGTACCTCACTTGGGCACTTTTCACATAATAACAAAAGTTGAACCTTCAGCGTATGTATGAACGTTAGCATATGTATGAATGACTTGAAAAGCTATCTCATTGCTTCCTTTTTATTCCTATTATGTTTTTTCTTGATTATCACCAGAAGCTCAAAAAATTTTTGAGGGGTTCTTAGGAATTTCAGGTTTGTAATTATTATGGAGGATACATCAACATAAATTACCAGATACAAAAGAATATGAATGGAGATTCTAGTGAAGATTCCAAAAAGTATGTTTTGATATCTAATTTCATAATTTTCAAGTGAAAGTGAGATGTTTCATGTAATTGCAGGATTGTCCGTGTAGAACCAATGGCATGATCAAGTTTCATATTAGACTCACTGACGTGTTAATAAATGAGCTCTTGTGGAGAAGAAACAGTGAGTTTAGCATTTAAAGGCTGCACCTGCATCCACTGAAGTTGTAGATAATGTTCACATTGACTTCAGTGTGGTACAATTAAGTATTATAGGCTTACATCAAAGCATGTAATCAGCCTTGAATAGATGACAGCTCCTTTAACTGTGTATTAATGTTCATTTGTGCAAAAACTTCTTTGTACACTGAGTTAAATAATGCTTTCAATTATTTGTTGGATTAGGTCCACATTCTGATAATGGTGTTTGATGTGTAAATAGCAGTCTAACTTTTTTCTCACTTGTTTGATCTAATCTGTCCAACCCAGCCCAGGATAGATGTGTCTATGCTTCCTCCCCATACTCCTGTCCCTCATCTCGGCACAGGGCAGTGCTGTTTGCTTTGTTGCCATGCTGCAGAGTGGGGAGTGGGTGAGGATGGAGCCTTCACAGTCTCCCCTCTCTCTGGGTCTACTTTTTTCCTTGCAAAAGCCTGTCTTAAGCTTATGGAGTGGGTAGAGCCTAGGAAACAGTGTGGAAGAAGTCACAGACTCTGGTCAGGAAGCAAAGAAAAAGACTGCTGTGAATTACCTTCCATTATAAGGTTTTACAGTAGTCTGAGATGTGGAGGGATTAAAGAGGGGAGAGTGACCTTCATCTTCATTGATAACCTTTGAGATTACACTGATTCCTAAAAATATTAATAGCATCCAAAAGATTTCATAATCTTATTATATTTATAGATATAAGACTCTAGAAAAGGTATCAATATCCATTATCAGCTAAGTCATTTCACCCATAGGTGGTTTTATCCAGGGTATAGGTAGAGGATGTAAATCACCTATTCTGGAATTTGCAATTACAGAACACATTTAATTATCTGACCTCTCTTTCTTATCCTTAAATTTGATGTTTATATATTCAATATGAGTTATGAGAACATAAAAAGAGGAGAATAACTTTCGACAGATCTCATAACACTACAGAATTTGTTGTTCCTAATGGGAGCTGAAATTTGTTTCCCATTTGTGAGCATTGGGTATTTCTAAAGGTCAAAGCTATAAGGGAATTTTAAAATTAGTTATTCAAACTCACTAAAAAGTAATACCAATACTCTGATAGCTTCATGCATACAATTTGTTTGCTCTTGAATATAAATACAAATGCAGTGTCAAAAACAGAAGGTGGAAATGATCTGGTACAAGTGTTCTTCTTACAGCAATTTTTTTCTCAATCACAAAGTAAAATTGAGTTCTTTTATGTCTTGTAAGTTTAGTTATTGCTAGGAAAAATGTCTCTGGAAACCTAAAATAACCAGTTAGAAATGAAAAATAAAAAACACACAGAACTAATTTAGGTTAATTTCAATAGAGTTTCAGTGAGATAAATCACAGCTTTGACTAATTAATATCATTGTGGAATATCTTTTTTTTAATTAAAAATAAACCTTTTCAAGTATCCTGTAGGAAGGTGCCATGTTCACTAGAATGTCTTCTTCTTGAACAAAGAAACAAAGAAAGAAATAGGGCACTGAAGAAAAGAATGTGACTGTCATTGATGTACATTAATATAAGTACCTTTACATAAAGATCCCTTTTTGTTCCAAATGACAGTTAGCTTATGTGAATTCTAATTTCCTTCTTAGCATCAGCCATATTACTAGGTCTGTTCAAAGACGTCAAATGAATTTAGGTACCTAAATTCCATACTCTGGATGGACATAGACATTACTAGAATTTGTGAGCAACTTAAAAATCAACACCCACAAGCAGAATAAAGCTACAATGAGGAACGACCTGTATGTGGTGGTGTTAGTGTCAATTAGGAGTGACATCAGTGCGCCACCCTGGGCAATGTTTTCTGTAAAGGCTGATGAAAAATCACACGTATCTGTCAGGAACCTCTGTAGACTTCTCTGCAGTTGTGCTGTTTTCTCAGGTAGCAGTGGTACTGGATATCCAGTGTACCAGGTGCACCGTAGTACAGCATTCAAATCTCAAGATCTGCAAAATAGGAAAAATGGGCAGAATGCATCATAAATAAAATCACCTTTTAGTATTTTAGTCTTAATTCTTGTGCATCTGTCTTTGTTTTCTGGAATCACACAAGAAATTATTTCTAGCTTTGCAAGTTATTCTGCAATCAGACAATATTTTTCCTTATACTACAGGTGGAAAGAAAATGAAGGGAAATTATTGAGCTGGGAATTAACACACAATACCAGCTCATGCACAATCTTATCCAATTATTGTGTCTAGATGGTTGTGATTATATTCTGTTGAAGGGAATTACTACACTGTGTCATGCTGCAATATTATTACCAATCTTGATTCGCTGAATGTGGTGACAACTAGTTATCACTTCAGAATGAAGCTAGCTCACAGGCTGAATTAAATTATGACACTGGATTACCTACATTGAAATAGAGTGAGAAAGTCAGCTTTCAGTTGACAGTGTAGTATGAGAACTAAGACCCTACTTTTAATGAGAGCATTACATACTATCTGGCAGGGGACACTAACAAATGCATCATGTCCTTTCACTGAGTTCTCTTATCGTAGTCAAGAGGTTTAATAACAATAAACTGTATTTGCAGAGACTGTTGTTATCAATCTTCCATCTAAAATGTACAGATAATGTTTAAAAATAGTTGAAGTGTTATCTATTGATCGGAAACCCACCATTTAAGCCTATATAGCGTGTGTAATGGTTTCAAATCACATTATTCACTTTTTCTTTTCAGTTGTTCACAATGTAGCTCAATACACCTTTGGCATTATACTTCTGAATTACTTCAATAGCAGACCTGAACTGTCTTCCTGATGAACCTCTGTCTAATAAATGAAAGCTGTACAAAAATGTATTTGCAACACAAGACACACCCAGGACATATTCTATCATAGAAATGCATCACCATTTAAAATTAGGAAAAATTATTTCGAGCATTAACAGTGCTCATGACAGCCAATTTTGGCAACAAAAAAAATTTACAAGATATATATGTTCAAACACTGTGCAGCTCTGTCTTATACAGATTTTCCTCTCCAACACTAGTATTTGAGTGTCTTCCAGAAGCACATTAAGCAACATGACTAATGTCTGTCTCATTTTTGTTCTTTTACTTTGAGCTGAAATATTAGATTATTTTTCAAAAGGTAGCTGCAAGTTGATGAAATATCATCTTTGCAATGAACATAAAATCTTTAAATTACTATGAATACCGTGGAAAAAAATCAGCCTTTGCAGAAGCAAGTACAGTTTCTCTTGATGTAGCTGGACAAGTGCCCAGTTATGTCAGAATGGAGTAACTGTACAAGAACAACACAAAGTAGTCTGCTTTCCTGATGTATGGAAAGTAGCTGAGAAAGAAAGAGATCCTTCACAGCAGTATTCATTCTGCTGGACAGGAATAGATTAAGATGTTTTCTAATTAATACAATAGGACTTTTCTCTGAAACTGAATGAAGTGTCCAATTGTGATGGAAATGGTGCATTATTTTCCTAATCCTGTATAGAGGTACTGATGAAGATAACTCTTAAACTCTTTTGTATGAAAGCATGCAGAAGACTAAAGGTCTCACTTTTTAATGGCAAATAGACCTATGAGAAGACTTAAAATTTAATAAACATACTTCTATTCAGAGAGTACATCATCTCTCCCACAGAATTCCTATGTCTGGTGCCACATTTAGACTAGTATGCAATTTAAGATTGTACATTTACTGGTAATACTTGTATTGCAGTATAAATAAAGACTGTAACCAACTTGGATCACACTCTAATATAAGATGCATAAGTATGCAATAAAAGTCTAACCCTCCTTAAAGGCTTTTGTTATCTTCCAACAAACTGATTGTGGGATTGCCGTATGATATGCCTGTGCAAAGAAATAAAAGGCAATCTCAGACCAGAGAAGCTGTCAGCAGCTGAAACTCTTATGCTTCACTGTGACAGACTTATACAATCTTTCCAGATGAATAGTGCAATTCTCAGGATAGCTACGGATTGGGAGGAGCCAACATTTAAATTCCTTACAGCAGTCCCTTGATATACACAGTGTCATGGGAGAGAATTTGAGGGGTCTAGATTCACTGCTTTTGTGATCGCCTTTCACAATTGCCATTCAATTGCACTGGTCTAAAATCTTGGCTTGAGTCTTAAAATAGACTTTAATTTGAGCCTCAAATTCTCGGCCATCTTTTTGCGTTCCGGAGTGTATGAGTAGAAAGCTAGATGCATTCAGCAATACAGGCAGCATACATTATTTCTTAGAAGAAGAAACGCTGGCTGTGTAAAATAGTAGTCAGAATGATTCAGATGTCAAGGATACCAATATGTGAGGGTGGGAAGTGAGAAAAAATTTTGTTTTGTCTTTCTCTAAAACTGCTTTGGCAGAATTAGTGGATAATTTGGAAAAAAAAACCCCACCAATATCTGTGAACTGTGTATTGTGGACCTCAAGTTACGGTTTTGATGACAGCTTAGACATTGATACATGTATTAGAATGTATTTTCCCTTTAATAAGTGCTTTGATGTAGTGAGTGTGTTTTCAGTGTTCCATGTATGCATTTTTCATGATAACCCTCTTGCAGTTATCTAGGAGATCAAAGACTGTAACTCTGCACAATTTCTGCCAAAAAGGTCTTGCTCTTTTCTCACGGAGTCTGTGCAGCCACAGTGTTTGGTGGAGTCAGCTTTCAAGTGATCTCTGTTGCACATCCTCATATTCAGTGCATACTTTTTCTTAGGCGCTCTTAATTGTCATCGTGTATTTAGCACTGAAATGATTCTGCATTTTCATGAGTCCCTGTAGCCACAGCAGGGCTATTTATCAAAAGGGTATTCACATCATAGTGTTAGCCAAGACTGTAAGAAGCCAGCATGTCCCTGCAGAGAGTACACACATGTGTCTATGGACAGCAACCACATATTTAGAATCTGGCATTCTGGAGCTGGCTGTGTGATGACTCCTGCATATGTGTGAATCATTTCGTAGTAGCAAATATAGATGTTTTGCCAAGGCTATTGCCATCTCTTCCATACTGTCTGCAATGCACCATTTACAGACCACAGCAATCAGTGAACCCTTTTCCAAAGGAGATTTAAGAAGGCTGACAAATGGAGTCTACAGGAAAATATGATCTCCTATAGAACAAAAGCAGCAATGACTGCTTTTGTTAGAAGTGTCTAAAAAATGACTATAATCTCATTGAATTCCTTGGGAAAACTTAGGCATCATACAGCATCATACAGCAGATAAAGGATATTAGCAAAAGAGATGATCACACATTTCCAAGGTACAAAGAGAGATTTCAGGGATCTCTGCTGTGATTGGTATCCCATGGGCTCATTTCCCAGTAACAACAAATTCCAGAAATCAAAATTTAGAGATAGGTAATGTTATAGGCCTGAGTAGAAAGGAGGCACAGAAGTAGTAAAGTATGAAATGCATTTTAAAATGTAAAGTCTGCTATTCCAATACAACTAACACAAACTGAAAATAGTAGTCTGGCCATGAAAAAGATGGTGGAGGGTTCTAATAAAGTACTTCAGTAGAGTAGTAGATTATTGAAAATACCAGCATTTTCTTAGTATTTCCTAACCAAATAATACTTTTAAAGGGGGTTCTACTCATTTCCAGCCTTCAAGAACATTTGCAAAATAATTTTCAGATGTATTTCTATAGTGTTCTTCTATACTGTAACAACTTCATCTAAATAGAACCTATCTTTGTCTAGTTATTTTTAAATTGTTATAATTTCAGTTCTGTCATCATATTAATGACTTGATATTTAGCATACCAGAGGCAGTATACTGGCTGTGAAAGATTTTGCAAGAGGCTGGGATTTCTACATTAAATAGTAAGTGGAGGGGAAGTGGAGCCACCCTCATTGAAATTCTTTTAAGAGTATTTTTGGTGTTCAGTGTTATACACGCCATGTCTTTCTACCTTCTTGGGGAATCCAGGATTTACTTTGTTTTTCTTTGCCTGCAGAAAAAGCTATTTCTTATCCAAATAGATTAATTTGAATAGCAAAGTAAAAACATACTAGACCAAATCTTACTAATGATAACACAGAAATGGAATCAAGAAACCCTTTATGCTTTACTAATATCTCCTTGTTACTGTCTCCTTGTTTACTTTGCAGAATTTTTCCGGGAACTTCTTGAGAATGCAGAAAGGTCCTTAAATGACATGTTTGTACGAACATACGGCACACTGTATATGCAGAACTCAGAGGTGTTCCAGGACCTCTTCACAGAACTGAAGCGTTATTACACGGGAGGCAATGTGAACTTGGAAGAAATGCTGAATGATTTCTGGGCTCGCCTGCTGGAGAGGATGTTCCAGCTCATAAACCCCCAGTATCATTTCACTGAGGACTACTTGGAGTGTGTAAGCAAGTATACAGACCAGCTGAAACCATTTGGAGATGTACCCAGGAAGCTGAAGGTTCAAGTGACTAGAGCGTTCATTGCTGCACGGACCTTTGTTCAGGGGCTGACAGTAGGCAGAGAGGTTGCAAACAGAGTATCCAAGGTAATCTAAAATCAGAGTTTCTTAAGTTTGAATTTGTGTCAAATTTAATAGACAATCAAAATATGATTATGCTTGTTTTTTTTTAAAATATTGGGTTGATTTTGGGGGTTTGTGTGTGTGTGTACTGGTAGACACATATTGACATATATAGGTAGAGATAACTGATGTATTTTATTCCTTCTGGAGATATTACAGCAATACTAACTGGAAAACATTTCCCTGTGCTTAGGACTCAAGGAAATATTGATATACATCAATGTTATACCTTGTCATTAGTAATTCAAAACCAGAAACATATATAAAAGATGGTGGTTATGATCAGAATTTAATTGTATAAAGTAAATTTATGCTGGTTATTTCTAGGACAGCAGAGCCCTCATAACATTCATTCATCATGCAACCGGGTAGTGGATTTCGTTAGAAATGTCTAATTATGTTCTTGACGAGACTAGTGACATCTCTGGAACTTGAGCTTTCCCTAAGGACAATTTGACTCGCATTTATATTAGTTTTAATTATTTATTAATGCAAATATTTATGACAATTTTAATCCATTAAATTAAATTTTAAACAAAATTTAATTTAAACATGTGATTAAAGCTATGTAATAAAAAAAACAACACATACGCAAAAATAACCTGTTTGGGTATCAGAAATGTGCCTGAATCACTTCATCTTACATAGTGTTTCAAAATCAGGTGTACTTATTTCTGAATGGCTGTTCCAATTAGATATTTGCTCTGTGATCTACATAGTTCTGGAGCTCATTCATTCATAACAACAGCACAAGACTAAGGTAAGAGGGAAAAAAAACAGTAGAATCACACTTAAACGCCCCCAAAAAAGACAAAAGCAGCACTGTTGCTGTAGGAATGGCCTTCTGCATGTTACACATCAAGCAGCAAAGGAACCCACAGCAAGTGTCACTGGCAGATGATTCTAGTGTGCAAGGAGACAAATTTATCTCATGCTTATTAGAAAATGAGTATTTGGCCAGATGTTAAGCTCAGAAAACTTTCTAATTTCCTGCTTCCATACATCCATTGCTTCCCCAAGTTCTCATTTTTTGGGCTATAATAATTATTGATTGATCCTTTTCATTACATGGTTTCTTGGTGGTTCTTTTGTTTGTTTGTTTGTTTGTTTTTGAGTCTTTGAATTCTGTAAGCAAAATCCTTTTTGCCATTTTGTGTCACAATTATAAAAGAAAGAACCATCAAGTGCTTAAAAAATGGATGAATTATAAACCAAGAGTGCCTATAATCTTTTAGAAATGAGAATTATCGGTCTGCTTTTCTAACAGCCCAATAACAAGTAAATGGCTCAGCGGGGTGAAACTGGGACAAAGGAATATTAGTATCACCCTAATAAGGCCAAGAACCTAAAGGATGATGGTTTAGTGGGCATGGTGGTGATGAGTTGACAGTGGGCTTTATGATCTTAGAGGTGTTTTCCAATCTTAACAAATATGTGATTCTATGATTTTGTGATATTCTGAATTCTGAAGTGATCGAGTGACATCCATTATGAAATGCTGAAATACCTTCTTCTAGACAATAGCTATATACAGGATTTTGATGTTTGCCTTTTGCAATACTTTCTTGCACTTATAAGCCTAAACTATTCCTCTTCATCAAAAAGGACTGTTTCTCTTCATTTAAATCACAGCAAGAAGGTGAAGTAGAGTGGCAGCTGTTAAGGTGGCTTGAACTGCAGTTCAAGTGTTCAACGTGATGAGGAACTCTAGCTTCTGAACTTCCCTTATGTATGTATGATGTGATAGTTTGCAATTACAAATTCAGAACCTACAAAGCCAGAGAGACAAGTGAGAACATGATGGGATTACATGGTCACTTTGCACTAAGAAGCTGGTAAATGAAACAGATAATCCTGGTTTCCCAGCTAAAACTGAACTTTCTTCCTCTCAAGCCTTTCTGGGCTATAGAGTCACCTTTCACTTTATTTCTGGCACTTCCAGTTCTTGCAGTCTTTTCTAAACAGAGACGTGGCATCAGCATGAATTCCCAACGCATCTAGTCTGGCTGGAGGCAGATATGGCTGCCTCTGTGTGCAGAATGCGTATATCTACAGCCCCAGGTTTCCTATGAACAGCAGAGATGTCCTTGTTGGTCAAGTTTTAAGTGAAAGTGCCTAGCTCTGATATCACTGCTGTCAGTAGAAATTAAATCTTGCTGTATCAACAGGATCAAACTGTAGGAATTAAGCCATGCAGTTCATTAAATATATGCGTAATTTGCAAATCCCAAATATGTTAAGGTGTTAATTGTCTGCTGAGATGTCACTTTCCCTATATATCTATATAAACACACAGAATGTGCAGGTGTCTCCTTTCTCTCATACCCCAGAAGTGTTTACATCTGTCTTGCTGGGTTTTGGATCCGTAAAGCCTTTCAAGAATCAGGTTTGTCACCAGATTGCTAAGTGATTCTAAGGTCCTGTAATGCAAATTATTAGCTCTGTATTCATAAATTGAGCCTTGTTATAGTATCACTTGAAGGTGATAACGATAGCTCAATAATGTTCCTGATTCATGTGTGCATGTATGGGGGGTCGGGGGTCGGAGCGTTTGTTTGTTTGTTTTTTACATTAAAGCAATGCTTTAAAATCTTTTAAAACACTTGATAGTTTGTTCAAGATACAGTGCAAGTTCTTTGCTTTATGTATAAAGAGTGATGCTATATTAGATTACATTCAGAGCATTGCATTTGATTTTGGGTCCCTATCACACAAGAAAGACAAGTTCAGTGGAGGCCACCAGAATGGTCAAGACTGGAAAAGCTGCACTGGGATGACAGAATGTGGGACTGGGGCTTGTTCCACCTGGAGGAGAGGTGGCTTTAGGGACACCTACCAGCTCTGCAGGAGATGCAGTCAGACTCTTCACAGTGGGGAATGATGGGATGTGATGGATATGAGCTGAAACAAGAAAGAGTTCAAGAAACTTTACAGCAGGAGGACAGTCGAGCAGTGGATCACTTGTCCAGAGAGGTTGTGCAGCCTCTATCCATTAAGGTTTTGTCCAGATTGTATAAAGCACTGATATGACAAGGTCCTCTAGAGTCTGACCTCTGATCTGCACCTTTTAATTAAAAATTAACATTTTTAATCAAATATAAAATATGCTTTGATTGACTTTCACATAAAAATCTCAGTGGTTATATTCATGCCCATGAAAAAGTAAGCAATTGCTGGTTTTATGGACTTTGTCATATGCAGTCTTGTAGAGCGGGTGCAAAGAACCTCAAGTGAGCCTATATTTGTAAGATTTATAAATATCCTGTGAAGATGCAGGGATTCAAACTAAAACGAATGGGCTTGTGGAACAGACTCCATCCATGGTGCAGACTCATGCTAGAGCAGTTCTTGAAGAGCTGCAGCTGGTGGAAAGACAGTGTAGGATTCATTTGGGAAGGATGGCATCTGGTGGGAGGGTTCCCATGCTGGAGCAGTGAAGGGAGTAACCATAAAGGTGTGGCAGTGACAAGGTCTTAGAGACTGACCACGTGTTCCCATGCACAGCTCAGCGGAAGGAAGTGGAGGGAACCAATGAGGAGAATGTGTTTTTAGTTTGCTTTTAGTTCCTCCCTACTCTAGTCTGTTTTGTCTTTGATAGTAATTGGATCTCCCTGTTTTTATCTCCATCCTTGAACCCTTTCTGATTTTTTTTTCCACCCCTGCCTCCCTGTTCTTTTGAGCAGAGGACAGTGAGAGAACAGTGTGGTGGAGTGGAGTTTAGCTGTCCAGCAGGGTGAAACCACATTTATACACACTCAAGCATGTTTAAAATAGTCAGCATACAGCTTCATCATTTCCCACTTGCAATTTGCTTACATCAGTGAGATCATAAAGATTATAATGTAGATAGATGCCATTTAAATACATTGGTTAGCTTGGGGTTTTGCTTATATTTAGAATGACTTTTTTTTTTTCCTAGTATTATACTTCAGTCATACAAGTAGTCATACTTGCATTGCATCTATTTGAAGTTGTGCAAATTTAGTTGTATATTTTTTCATAATCACAAAATCTAACTTTACTTCTTAAGTTTCAGAACTTGTAAAATCATCTTATTTTTCGTACTCGTGTGTTAAAAGTTTGGCAGGCTGCGTTTGTTAAGAGGTTGTTAAATGTCCATTGAATGCAGAATATTTTCTTTAGTTTGAATAGACTTCAGCTCGATAAATTCTACATGAGATTTGTGAAGCTGTGTATACATGTGAAAAAAAAAAAAGATTTTGTTTCTTATCATGGGAAAAGTGAAATCAATTAATTAATACATAAGAAGTGCCATTTGGTACACACTGAAGGTCTGTTTAGTTGGTTTTTAGTTGATGTTTTACCACAGTGCCCAGTAATTCAAAAGTCAAGCAGAGCTTCTCACCTACTGTACTGTAGCTAGCAGATGGGTTTCTGAGCGACAGGTAAAAAGTTAGGCTAAAAGGTTCCACCATCTATTTCTTTTACAAATTTGTCAGATCCTAAAAACCTGTAGAATATGCTGATCTGATTTGTTACATTTTGGTGGAGAAAACTGCTGTTTTTTCTTTTAATTTTTCCTGTAAATATGTAGCATCTTCAAATGACAACGCTTTTCAATGTATTTTGTTTTTCTCAGCTTTTTCCTGGAGGAAAATAAAAAGCAAAGCCCACACCGATCAAGTTTAAAAAAAATAAAGCAGAACACAAATTTCTTGTCCAGCTGTGATTCAGTACATAATATATTTCATGTTGAACTGAAGAAACTACTGAAAATATTTCTGAAGTTCCTGCCAGCTGTGATTTCCAGTAATGTGATAGACGAGGCATATGCATATTTTCATGTTCATCTTTGACTCTGCAGGAGCTCTGCATACTTTACAAGTAAATAATGATAAGTTATTCTGACTTCTAACAAAACATTCCCGGTGATCACAATACTCTCTTTGAACCGTCAATGTGTGCCGGAAAATGCAAGCAGAAAAAAGTACAGAGGGCAAAGCAATTAAAATTAAGTAATTAACTAAGGGAGATACTTAATGATTTTGCATTAGCTTTGGATTCCTGATATACTTTTCCAAAATATATTCATAACTGAATTTCCAGCATTATAAAGTTTGTTGTACAGGAGACATTTCTCATTAAATTAAATTAAAGAGCTCTCTACTAAACACAGCATTTAGAAAATAAAAGTAAGTTCACAGGAAAACATTAAGAGTGCAAGTAATGGTATTTCAAAAAATGGTTTAAATCCCTGACTGAATGTATATTTTTCACAAATGTCCTGCTCTTTGGTACAAGCAGCGCAGTTTGCTTAACAACTTGTTATCCCATCAGAATAGCATTTCACCCAAAGAAATTTTTTTTCTTGAAAGTATTTTTTTCCATATGCATTTCATTGAGAACTTTAAACACAATTTTTATGTCTCATGAACGTGACTTCTGCCAATTTCATATTTTAACCAAGGTACATTCACATCGAGAACACAAGAAAACAAATGAACAAACAAAAAAACAAAAACAGATAATCAAGTATGACTGGTCAGCTCCTTCCAAAATTATAGTCTCTAGACAGTTGTCATTACCCTACTGCTGCTCAGAGCTCTAATTTAATCCCAAACTGATAGTTACATATTCATTGAATCTTGCTCTGAAATTAGCTGTCTAGAACCATGAAGTCAACACAGATTACATCTGTTTGCACAGATCTGAGGCTTTAGTTATTGTTTTCTAGTTTTGTTTTTTTCTAAGCTTTTTCTGAGTTTGGTCACTTTCCACATGATGTATACCAGGATAAGGACAAGAAGAATTATTCTTAGTTTGACTGCCTTTCATACTCACAAATGCATGCTACCAGCAATCAAAGAAGCTTTTATACGAGGTATAAAGTAAAGCTTAGCTTAGGGGCATTATTAGGAGCAGTTAGTGATTTTGTTAGTGACATCAACATTAAAAATTTGTGACCCAGTCACTAAGAACGTATTTCATCAATGCGTTTAAATGTGAATTATCATTTATCACAAAATAAAAAAGACTATTACAATACTTCTTTCCTCAGTACCTAGCATTGCCTATATGTCTGCCTTCTTTTAAATCAATTAAAAGCATTTTTCCCCTGAACCTTATTAAATTATGTTGATATCTGACTTCTTATTAGGACCCTGATGATATATATGAGCAAAGTGAAGCAAATTCAGTAATACAATTATGAGGTTAAACTCAAGATTAGTAGTGAAAAACAGTCGCTAGTAATTGCCTGTGATTACTTCTACTCACAGAATGCTAGGCCACTGCTTTTTAAATAAACTGAATCAATATTCTTACAAACTCTGCTTTTCATGCTTTATAAATAAACATTCAACTCTTTGTGAGAGTTATAAATAAAGATCAATATTGAATGGCACACTGATTCAGAATGTAATTATTGCAGGGAAGGGGAAAAATATTACATGCTGCTAAGTCAGGTAATTAAAAGCCAAAACGCATAGTACTTTAATGGTGGAAAACGTGATTTGTGGGGTGTGACAGATAAAGAGCTACGTGACCTGCTTATTTAACATCATTGGATGTAAAGATCAGATTTGCTAAAGTCACAGAAGGAAAAGAGATCTAAAATGGACTACAGTTTTCACCAAACTTTTATTCTTAGTTCAAACAATTAATTTAGGAGCAGTCCAGATGACCAAGCATATCCTTTATGACTGCTTCTGGATCTACTGTTTTAAGGTTTTTCAGTCATTCATTCCTTGAGATTTGAATTACTTGTATGTTTCCAAGAATGGGAAATTCTTCCACTTCCTGTTGCTTGGCATTCCTTAGTCAGGGATTCCGTGAATTGTCCAGCCAGGGATTTCTCAGGGCTCAGAGTGGGGGGTTACAAAATAGAGGCCTTGAACATCTCCTGTATGAGGAAATGCTGAGAGACCTGGGACTATTCAGTCTGGAGAAGACTGAGAGGGGACCTCATTAACACTTAGAAATATCTAAAAGGTGGGAGTCAAGCAGATGGAGCCAGGCTTTTTTCGGTGGTGATCAGTGACAGGACAAGGGATAATGGGCACAAACTGCAACACAGAAAGTTCCGTATAAACGTGAGGAAAATCTTCGTCACTATGAGGGTGACAGAGCGCTAGAACAGGCTGCTCAGAGAAGTTGTAGAGTATTTTTCTCTGGAGATATTCAAAACCTGGATACTTTCTTGAGTAATCTACTGTAGGGAAGCTGCTTTAGTAGGATGTGGGACTAGATGATCTCCAGAGGTCCCTTCCAGCACTTGTGATTCTGTGACTTCTGTGTCATAAAGAGAGTGAATAATATTCTCCACTGAAGTGTTTTGTGTATCTGTATCTTTTG
Source organism: Aquila spilogaster (assembly GCA_024606505.1). NCBI lineage: Eukaryota > Metazoa > Chordata > Aves > Accipitriformes > Accipitridae > Aquila > Aquila spilogaster. The sequence continues at coordinate 9,457,489 of JANHGO010000033.1, read as the reverse complement.
AATTGAGGTTCTCCAACTGTTGTACAATTCTTTCCTTCTTTCAAGGAAAGGGACACAAACCAATTTAATTAATATGCAGACATTTCATGGGAAATTAGATGCCTTTCAGATGTCTCAGACTTACTGCACGTACACCGATCTGCTTTCTACTTTATGTGCACTAGAGTATCAGATAATCCAGAAGGGCAGTAAGGAGAAAAAACTGATAATAAAACAGTCAATTCAGTGAAAGCAAAATGGTGGGCAGGATGTCTGCAATAGCTGTGGTCTATGTCATCTTTATTAGAATTGTCAGATATAATCCAGTCTGGCCTCTCCATTTCTTAGGTCTTTCAATTTCATTCAGTTAGCTTTGCATTGACCTTATTGACCTGAGTTTAACTAAGTCATGCTACTCAGTAAGACATTCAGTCTTGTTCAGCATCTCTGAAGTAGGTCTATCAACCTGGCTTATTACTTAACACATACCATTTCACATCTCAGCATTTGCAACAGTCCTATCTACTAGCAGGATTCACTGTACCACTCATAAGCAAACATCTTCTGAATCATTGATTACAGTGCTTTTTGCTCAGTTTGTGCATATTTTTTAGTTGTCTACGGCACATAATTTGTTTTCTATTTAGCTTTATTTGAAACTTCTACCTATATATTCAGATTGAGAGTGAAAGTATTTTAACATTATCATTAAACATTATCATGACACATTACAAAAACAATTATTCAAATTATTTCTTTCTTTAGGCTTTCTTTAGAATTAAAAAGGCACAATTAGTTTTAGAGCTTTAGAGTTTTAGAGTTTTCATAGCAGTTGTGTTTCCCACTTGTAAAAGATGTTAATACGGCACCTGCAGAAGCTAAGCAGAGAGAAAACACAACTTTTTCAGAGAAATTCTTAGAACAAAGTATAAACCCTAATATACGTCATGATACACAGCCAAGTCATTGCAGAAATAATGATGAAGAAGCAAAGCTCACCTCAGAGCTTGCTGACCCTAGTAGGTTTAGATCTTCTTTGTAATTAATCTTACAGCAGGTTTTAAGTTTTTTGCTGTTTTAGCACAGGTGAGTAAAAGAAAATTCAAAAGAATCAAATAGAAGTAGTAAGGAGATTGAAAAGTCTGAAGTTCAAGTGATGCAAAGAGAACTATATAATCTTTCTATATTCTGGCTTCATAAAATGTCTATTTTTACAGATTGTCTTCATCCTGTTTCAAAGGCCACCTGTGGAATTACTATTTTCCAATTACGATTTGATAAAAGCAATTCATTTCATTTCTCATGTGAGCCTGAAGACTGAAAACTAATAGGTTCTTCTGCCCGTAGTTTGCTACAGAAAACATTAGTCAATGAAATATCTGATTTACCTAAAACTTATCAGGAATACTAATTGGACTTTAAATGTATATCTGTTTAAGTGTGATAGTCAACAAAGTCATCAGCAACAAATTGGAAAAGTGAAATTTATGTGAGACTTGAAAATAATGAAATCTGAAATCAATTATGTGGATCTAACTTCAAGTCTCAGAGGTCACAGAAAATTAGTCTAAATTGTGTGCTTAGGTCATGCATCTCAAAATATCTTACTAAAAGAAAAGAAAGTTGGTATTAATATCAGAATACAAAATAAAGTCTTTCAGTGACAAGAAGATAAGAATTCTGGTCGTCTGTAAAATTTTAAACTTCTCTCTGTTCTCCATTCCCTGCTTCTCATGGAAACATTTTATACCACAAGCTTGCTGAGTTTTTTTTCCGTAATCTTTTCTGAAGAGGAAATGTTACTTTATTTGATAAAAAAAAAGGCTCCTTCTTTCTTCTTTTGAAAACCCCCAGGAAGAAAGGAAAGATTCAGTCCTGGAGTAAAAACAAAATGTGTCAGACAGAATAGTGGTAGAGCTTCAAATAAGGTTGGGCAGATTTAGTTAATCTCAGTTACACGGCTCTCTCACCAGTATGTTCTGCAGAGCCGAGCAGAAACTAAGTCTATTGCGAGAGGATTTTAATACAAGGCATTTCAGTGTTTGCGTATTTTTCATAATGGGTTGCCACCCTTGTGCAGCTGGCATTTCCCAAAACCTCCACATGGTTTTAGCCTGTGAACAACTTCCCCCTTCTTGAAAATGGTTTTGTTTTTAAAACTGTTCAAGATGTTTTGATGTTCAGGTACGGTGCAGGTTTAATTTCTGGTCTTTGATTGCAGAAGATTTATCAATTTCTGTTTCAAATGGATGCTTTATGCATCCAGTTGGTAGAAGGATGCCTAATTTACCAAAGTTGTGGATCTGAATTTCACAAAATTAGCCTTCAGTGTTCAAGTACAAAAAAGAAATTTCAAACTGCATTCTACTCTTCAGCAATTTGCTGACTCAACTATACTGCCACTCACTGTGATGCTATGGCACATTGTGATGTCTGCAGTGAACCCCATTTTTCAGACATGACCCAAAACAAGTGAATGCATATGGACCTGAGCTCTTGGTCTTCTCTGGGGAAAGCAATAACTGACCAGCATCTGTGGTGCCCAAGATGTATGAACTCAAGCCAGCTCAGGCAAGGAGCCAGGTCTAGAAAAGCTTTGCAACTCAACCAGTTTTTCTTGTAGCTCTATGGTCTTCAGCATTGATGCAACAGGTTATTAGTCCAAAACAAGTTTGATTTGTATTCACACTGAGATTATCTTTGGATAATGTGTGGCTAGTTTAACAGTCATTTTGGAATCCAAGAAGGAGAAAGCTCAAGGCATGCTTCTGTGTTTAGTCCTGGAGACCCTAAGCTAAACTTCAAGGAAGTAACCTGCTACCATGTAGAGTATAGGAAGACAGAGCCAAAGGATGTTCAGGAAGTTCTTAGCAACACATTCACCACATGTTAAGATGTAGTTAAGTAGGAAAGATAAATATCTGTATATCTTTCACCATCACACATCTGTTCTTAAAAAACTGTTCACATCTGCAAAAAAAAAAACATACAGAAACTGTTAGATCACAGACAAACTGCTTTCAGAAACTTCCACACTGACTAAAATTTTCGGGACTTCTCAGGATATTTCCTGTCCAGATGCATGAGGAAAAGAAGTCTCTTAATTCAGTACAATTTTTTGCTGGTTACAGAATTCATTGTGGCTGGCAATAAGCATTTAAATGTATAGAATATATAGAATATACCAACTGGAAATGAATGCAAGTCCAGACTTCACTTAAATTAGAATTAAAAGTCTGAGTAAATAATGTTTTTAAATTAATTTATGCTGTATGTAAAATCTTAAGCTTCCAAAGCTACCAGGGAACCTGGCTGCCAGTTTCTACTACTGTGCATTTATTCTTGCTTCAGTTTTGTTTTAGTCTATAATTACAAGAATTTTAGAAGAAAAAAAAAAAAGTGTTATAAATTGAACAATTAATAAATGCAATAGAATTTATTAACAGTATAAAAAAAATGTGAGGGAAGGGGTTAATGTATATATAAAACCTCAAATGGCTGAACAGTGTTATTTTTCCTCTGATCCCAAAGAAAGCATCTTATTTTCAGTTTGATTCCTCAAAAATGCTTCTGAGAGAAATATCTTCCAGACTTAGTTTACTACTGAATCAGCGTGAATGTGCAGTGGACATCTTTGTACCTAAAGTTTGATTCTCTATTTAAGATTCATTCTTTGTCTCTCTCCCCCTCCTCCCACTTTCCCTCCTGAATCAGTAAAAAGTGCTACAGCCATTGACTTCAATCTGAACTTGATTAGGATCTGATTGTTCAGATTTGTATAAAATCAGCTACCAAATGAAGTTTCTTAAAGCAAAGTTCGTTGCAAAGAGCTTGAGGAACTTATTGTAGGAAGACTATTGCTGAGTAAAATTGGGTGGAATAACAGATTTTGAGTCAAGAAATGACCATTTAAAGGCATAAGAACAGCACTACCAGTTAACGCAGGTAAAATTATTGTAGACGATCAGTATATGTGGTTAAATTCATATAAAATTGTGTTCAGTAAAATTTTGCCTGTGCAATTTACCAGAAATTTAATAACTTTCTGAAGCATATAGTGTCACCTGCCATCAGAGACATTGCAGATTGTGGTGCACAGTCTCAAAAGTTCCTAACGGCAATTCCCATGCCCTGTGGCAATACATTACAAACAGAAAAACAGAAAAGATTGTATTCATGAAGAAGAACATGAAGAAAGTTCACTGCTCCATTTGACTTGATAAATTCTTACTCAGTCTGGCTACCAGATTTGTTTGCTACCTAAGGATCAGTACATACACAACATGTAAACAAAGCACTGAAAATGTTATATCTATGAAAATGGATTGGCATCCATCATCTGCTTTTCAGCTCTTTATTATTTATTTGTAAGAATTTTACTCTGTAAGTTAAAACATCCTATGAACCATTTTTTGAACAATAGCTATACAGAAGCAACACAAAGCATGATTCAATTGGAAGTGTTCACAGAAAAGGGAACTCTGCTAGAGACTAAATTTTTTTAAGTTTTGAACATTTACCTTTTATCATCCCATCAGCAGAGATTCACTTCTACAAGGACGTTCCCGTAGGCAATATCAATACAGTATGGAGGTTTATGAGCCAAGATACATATCAAAAAGAATTTTAATAAGCCTTGACACATATATTTCATTAATAGTGCTGATGTAGTGAGGTAAGACCTATGCACTGGGGTGTGTAAAGCATTCAGGTATGCTTACTGTTGGCTAAGATATAGCATGGAACAGACTGACATTTGGTAGAAGAAATAAATACGTTAAAATTTATTGAATTATTTTCTTTTTTCATGATCACGTCTTTTCCTAGTAAATATGTGTTGCTCCTTAGTAGGAGTAAATATCTATCAAAGAAAGATTAGATCTTCAGAAAGTGAATGAACTTACTGCTTAATCAAGTGAAGATTTGTTTCAATATCTTTGTCTGTTGCTCTGCCTTTAGACAGAGATTCAGAGTGATATGCTGGCAACTAAAGCAGTGGAAAAACTCACCATGTTACATTAGAAGTGAATTGGACTGCCTTCTTTGCACAGTGTTGAGATCCACTTACCTGTCTTTAGGTTCAAATACATTTCAACATACAAACAGAAAGAGAGGAATAATGTTGTATGTATGCACAAACTGCTGACTCTCAGTCACCCTTATAAATATACCAAGGTAACTTTAGTCGTTAAAGATATTATGATGGAAAACTTTCATAAGCATGACAAGAATGACTACATTTGCAATAGAAGAAAGACATTTTTCTTTCATTTGAAAAGTCAGGAGTAGAGAAGATGCATTTCTTAAGAGCATAATGTTATTTTTTGCCTATCTAAATTTTCTCTCATGTAGCTCTGTAGTTGTTATTTCTTATTGAAACATATATGATTAAACTGATAATTGTAGTTTCTTCTTGGATAGTCTGTATTCATGCAGGCATCTGAATTATGAGTTAGTCATACATATTATGAATAAAGAATGAAAATAGACAGAATCAACTTTAATTTCCTTGAAATATATGAAATGTGTTGTTTTATAAATCATTTTCCTGAAGTCACACTATTAAAAATGGTATTACTGTTGAACTGAAATGAAAAATGTCCTCTTTAATCTGTTGCTCCAGATGTATGTATTCATTATTAGAATAACAAGACCTTGTAAATTGAAGAACAGGTGACACGACAAAAGAGCAAAGGAAGTCTGTGGTTTTATGAAGTTCAGCTGCTATGCTCACTTAGAATTGCAGTTTGATTTTCTTAGCAATATTTAGGGAAAAGAACCTTTAAATTAGTGATGTTACAAAATAAGTTTGAATGTAATAGGCAAGAAACAGCTGTTGGCTTGTACCTTCTGAGACAAATAATGCCTGGTTACAGAAATTTCAAGCTTTCTGTTTAAATTTCTGTCAGCATTAATATTATTAACTTATTATTTTCCCAATAAAGAAATCTATAAGCCAATTCAACCAATTTTGCTATGACTGCTGTCAAAAGTACAGTGACATTCACTGATTTTTTTCCATGATCTAAATGTGAGGAATTTTGAGCAGCTGCCTCAAATGAAATGATGGTCAGAGAGTAATAAGGTGAAGAAGGAAAAAAAAAAAAAAAAACAAAAGGAAAGAAAAAAAAAGAAAAAAAGAAAATCACAATTCTCTATCTCTTTACTATAAGTGAAGTAGATCAGAAACAGACAATGACAGGTATCATCTGAAAGGCATCCAAGAACTGCTTCTCTCAATATTCATGTTAAAGTTTGCTATTACAGGATCTGAAAACAGATGAGGTTTCAAGAGAACAAAACTGAGGTATTTGTAAAACCTTTGTGTTTGCATTTTTTTTTGCTTTCCCGGTGTTAGATAATTTAAAGCAACCAAAAAAAACAAAAACAAAAAATCCCCACCACCAACAAAAGAAACACAGAACTGTGTGCAGATAAAAGTGTTGTTGAAATATCACTGCAGTTGTGCCTTGGGATTCCGTAGTCCCCACAGAGTTACTTTCCATTTAGCCGTGTAAATTTGTCTTGGAGTATTATTAATTTGGGGAGGGGCAGTGATTTTTATTTTTTCACTTTGGGACCATACTTTTCATTAGATATTTTTGGTTCATTTGCTTTGGTTGGGATTTTTTTTCACTTTTTGTAAGAGTTGATAGATCGGTGGGTTTTCCTTTTTGTTACAGAGCATGAAATGAACCTGGCAAAGGAATTACTGCTTCACTAAATACAAACAGCCATTTTCGGGATGTGCCTGAGCATTTTAATAGGTCTTATACCAGAGCATGTGGTTTAGCTAATGAGAGAATTGACTTCAGATTGTTCCATAAATTGTATCCTGGTGTATTCAGAAAGCTATAAACTGATTTACTGTGACAGAAATCTCTTCTACCTCTGAAAGCTGTGGGAACAGTAGGCTGCATAATTTGAGTCCCATTTTCAGTACATTTGAAGAGGAGCTTTAGTTGGAACAAGTAGCTTACATTAGCCTGACCATACTGTGAAAAGGGAATTAAGTATTTGATCATGTAGTCTCTTCTCTGCACACTTTATCAGTCATCCTACTTCATGGCATAGTATTCCTAAGAGAATGTAAAAGTTTTATTAGTCTGATATTATACATGACTAGTAATAGAATTTCAAATACATACTCAAGAATAAAACTTTAAATTGTGTGAAACAGAAAAAGTACATATTTGTATTAAAAATTACTTTCTGAGTTAGAGATTAACTAGTCAAATTGAAAGAATTTTTACCTCTTTGTTTCCAAAAGAAATAAAATAGTGTATTCCTATTTCTCTTCTGAACATCACAGAAATTTTAGCATATATTTCTCATTAGAAGAAAAAAATGTCTCTGAAGCCTTACTAAACTAAGAACTTCAGAATTTTAGATGAAAGCTGACCTTTACGGACTTATTTATTTTTTATAGAGATTTATTCAGAATTGTATTTCTATGAAAATGAAGGCCCTTTAACTCATCTAGTCTGGGTCATTAAGCAAAAAGCTGTTACATTCTTGAACAGAATTCCAGATAATCCTTACTTTAGATTAACTTAGGTACGAAAGTTTGGAGTGTATTTGCCAAAGGCTACTTCAGTGAGCAATGAAAAGTGTAAGTGTCTTCAGAAAGCAGTTCCCATCTTCAGTCAAGTGAATTGACCTCAGAAAGTTGCTATCTTTCATTATCAACTCTTCAAGTATTTTCTTCCTTTAGATTCCTTGGTGGGAACAAATCCAGTTCATCAATACTAATATGCAATATAGGATTCTGTAACTATTAAAGATTGTTAGAATTTTAATCACAAAATCTTATAGATACTTCGTCTTAATTAAATGCAATTGTTAATAACATTTTATTCAGTATTTATAAGTTAGTCATCATGAAAATTATTTTTGAAAAAACACACTAAGGCAATGATTTTCTGCAGAAATTAGCTAGTTTAAAGGTAAAAAACATACAGTCTGAAGGTGTTAGCTGATCACCAGCTGAAATTTTTTTGTTTTTCAATAGAGGATCCAAATACATGGCAAGCAAATATCCAATAAAAATACAGAATCTGAGAATAAGTCAACCATAAACTTTGTTTTTTTAAATTCAGATATGAAAATACTACTGAATAATGAAGATTTCGGCAAAAATAAAAATTGATCAGTGCTAGCAAAACAATCTCATAACCTGTACAATTTATGATGTTATTTAATCAGATACGCAGATTAAAATGATGACATAGACTATTTTTGTGTTTCTAGCCATTAAACTTCTGGAGTTATATATTTCCTATTTTTATCTTGTTCTGTCTCTCACATTGTCCTTGTTCCTCTCCTACATCCCATATTCCTCAAGCAGTAATTAATAGCTGAGGAGTTTTTGTCTGGTTTGGTTTTCTGAAAAAGTATTCCTTGATTTAAAAAAACTATGTTTTTTTGACTGGGAGTACAGTTACTTCCAATCAGCAGTACATATATATATATAATGCGCATTCCAATGTTGGATCAGCTGCTGCAGGAGAGTCACAAAATGGGTCAAGTTTGAGAAACATTTTTACACAGTACTGTTGTATCCCACTTGTTGATCATGTGGAGAAGCTTTTAGATTTTATTCATCTTTTTACTTTGGTGTATTTGTGGTTAACATTGTGCAATTAGCACAGAGGCCTCTGTACCACTTACTTACATTAAAAGCATCACATTAGCAGGAGTGTTAACTGTCCTGGGAATACAGTTTTTGTCTATACAACTTAAGAATTTATACTGCTAGAAAGGTTTCTAAAACACTACTTTAAAGAGTTATGTAAAAACTTATGTAAGTACGTACAAGGATACATAACTTTGTATGACACAAAAAATTATGACTAACAGAACTAGTGAGATGACTAAAGTGTGAGTAATATACCTATTTAAATAGCTTTTTATGAAGCACTACCTACTATCCCATAATCAATCACATTGCATGTTTTGACTAGCTCAGTTTCCTGAAGGTAAATGTTATATGCAAATCCTGAGCTTTGTTACCCCGGTTTATCTGCACTTGAGACAGTTTTCTCCTATGAATACATGTTGTGAGCACTGGTGGACTGCATCCTTTGCCGCATATGCTGACATGCTGTACACCCTTCATGGGCTGTCCTGGGTACCTACAGCAATTCACTTTTGTCCGGCAGAGTCATGTGCCTGAAACCACCCTGTCATCTTCTTGTCTTGTTCATTCCTCTCATTTTGGCTTGGGCACTTGGCACTGACATGCCACTCTCTCAAAAAACAATACTCTACATGCAGATGAGATGGTCTTGGCAGTGCAGTATACTGTCTCCACCCTTACCCAAAGCTGACTGGCAGCTGTGTCCTGAAAAACTGGCATCTTACCTTACAGGTGGCATTATGCCATTCATAGGCAATCAGGAGACTCAGCAGCAAAATGATCACAAATGAATATCAGCTGTTAAAATTCAAGAACCAATTCCAAGTCATTGAGTTGCTAGAAGTATCAAGTCTTTATTGCTAAATGCAGAAATTTCTATTGCACACAGCATGCTGTCTTTCACATAAGTCTAAATTAAAGAATAGTCTTCCATATAATATTTATAGCTATCTGTGCTGTTCCATGATTAGATGGAGAGATACAGTTTTCAGGAATATTTTGCATTGAAAAGTCAGAAAATATGTTAGATGTTTGCTATGTTGTCTTGCACAAGTTTCTGAGAAGCAGTCTGTGGTCAGTAGTGAAATAAACTCTTATTGGCATAATTAAATGAATGTTTCATACAACTGTGTTTTAGAATGAAAGATAGGAAATAAACAGTTGATCTGAGTGCTGCCTGTAGTATTGGGTGCAGATCTTACCTTCTTAATCAGGAAATCAGAAGGAAAAAAAAAGTGCTAGAAATCATATGCCAAACTTAGGCAAACTTAGATACCATTTGAAAATGTTGATATGAGAAATAAGTTCTCATATTTACTCACTTTTAACAGATTTTCTTTTTTTAAATGAAACTTTGATGGAACTTGGAATCAGTAAATCTGAACGCTAAAATAGGTTCAGTACAGCTGTTATGAAGGTTCACTGAGTCAGATCCTCTATGCTGTTCTTTCTGCAGCTGGATATTTGTAATGAGGAACTGGATACTGTACCCAACATTTCTGGAGACCGAGAAGCAAGAACAAAATTCAGTTCTTTTTCCCATAATTCTGTAGAGATTGTAGTGCTAAGAGAAGTGAAAGACTGGTCTTTGATCTTTTTCTTACCAGACAAATATGACATGGAATGCATGTAGCTGGCTGGAATGTTAATAATACAATGACATTTTTGCATACTGTATTGTCAGACTAGAAAAGAATTTTGATTTATCACACAGTTTTTAGGGCAATTTTATTTGACCTTTTCTAAATACTACATCCATTTATCTCTGGGCAGCTGATAAAGTCTCTTTTTCCTGTGACACTAGAAAATCTGAAAACCAGGGTTGTTTTTATATTACTGGCCTCACATATTTTGTTATATTATTAACAATTTGTTTCAGCCTTAGCCTTCTTAAGCAGGCTAATGGAATGTTCCCCAGAATTTCTTCCAAAGTTACTGGAAGTTTTTAATTTACTGTCCAGCACTTATCCTGGGTAATTCTAGCCAGTCAGACCAGCTGTATGGATAATACAAAAAGTATAGGGGACTAACCTCTGGCTTCAAGTTGCACAGCTTTAGTCTATATTCATACTCACACTAAATTATTTTCTTCTAACTGGAATAAGTAAGTTTGGGACTGATGTGGGGCAAAAAAAAAAGGCAATTGCATGTGCTGGTTTCCAGCATTTCTCCCTCCTTTCACAGAAACGTGTTATCACAGTCACTGAGTCAATTTCCAGATGGTCTTTGTGCTGAGGAGAAATTTCCCAGTGTGTGGGGTGTGGAGGTACAGAAGAGCCCTGAGTGAAAGGAGGTACGCAAATCAAGGCTTTCCTCCAGCTGCTCCTGGAATCTCTGGCACGCAGTGTCTTTGCAGTGTAAACCACCCACCAGCACAGTGCAAACCGTATATGAAATCTTTGGATGCTTCAGCAGCTGACTAATTCACAAGAGGGAAAGAAAAACTTGTCAACACTTAGCTCACAGCCCATTCATTCTGAAATTATGAGTATTCAGTTTTAAAAAAGCATAAGATCAATAATTTTCAAAAAGAATGGAAACATCAGGAGATGGAACTACCTTCATTTGTCACCTCTTCTTTCACAAAGTCAGCCCATGTTACTAAGCTGACAAGGTGAACTCAGCATGAGAATTAGGTGTTTACCAAATTTTCCAAGTGTTTATTTCAAGAAGTGAAGTTGGTAGTAGTCGCAGGGAGGGGACCAAACTCCGAGATGACATGGAAGTGATATTGTGTGAGTTTACCTATTCCACATACTAATGGTGTTGATGGAAAAGTAATACTTTCTCCACACCATCAGTATCTGGGCCACTGAGCCTCTCCTTCAAGAGAGATGTCACGACAATAAATATTCCTGGTAACATTTTATACCAAAATATAGTTTGGTTTTATGGACTTTTCAAAGGCATCCTCACAAGGAAAGGATTACAGGTGTCATTTATTTTACCTTTTGAAGACAGAGCTGAGGTTCTCCATACATTTCTTGATCCACTGTGTAAATGATACTGCTGTTACCAAGAGTTTACAAGACCTCTAAGGCTGACTAACTACCCATAAAACAGTAATATGAGAGAGCATCCTGTTAAGAACAAAGAAACTATAAAACGATCCAGATGCAGCTGCATCTCACATATGCTGGCAGTTAAACATCTTGCAAATGCTGTTGACTTCTCTTCAATGCGGTTCTTGTTAACTATACACTAATCCTATTTGTATGCAGTGGTTATGTAAATTTCTTTCTATAAGTTTTTTTTTTTTTTTTCCCTAGCAAATTATACTTGTGTACAAGAAATCTTGATGATATTATGATTCATAGGAGGAACATTTTTGTACATATAATATTATATATAGAGGCATGAGAATCAATGTAAAATAGTATTATGAATCTTAGGTGGATGTCAGAGACTTTTATGTAGTTTAATAGAAACAGAAAAATATCAGTAAATTTTTTATTTGAATGTATTGTTCTGTTTAATGAGAACTGCATGTTTTTTGTATTTGCGGTTTTGTTACTGTCTGTAATATATCTAAATATGTTGACTTTGCACATTATTTTGACTTAGCAAAAAACCTAAAAGCACACTCAGCTTTAATTTTTTATTACTTTTCTGAAAGAAAAAAAAAAAAAAAAGATTACCACAGCTAAATCTTTCCTGTTTTAAATAGAAAAGACGGTTCTTTTTGAGACAAATTCTCTAGCATTGGGACTAACATGATATTTACGATAAACTGATTGAAAAATATGATTAAATTATGGTGACTGATGTTTTGCTAAAATGAAATGATTTTTGAGGGAAGCCTGAATCTTTCTAATGGAAGTTGCTACTCTGCCACTGTAATCAGTAAATTAACATTCACTCTTGCATATTACATAGCTTCCATTAAAGCAAAGAGTTTTAAAAGCAGATAGATGGAGATTTAGGAAGCTTGGTCTGAGACATGCCACAGAAGTGAGAATCTCTGAATTCTGCAATTCCTGTAAGTGTAGACTCTGGAACATTCATTATGTCACTTCTCAAAAATTTCACTTAATGTTTAATAGAAAGCAAGCACCTTTTTTGCTCTAAATCACTTTTAGCTCTAAAGTAGACACTTACTGCTCCAAATTAATAGCAATTCCTGACTTCAGGAAATTCCATGTTATCTGGACTATGGACATGTGTAGACCTCTGATCTATGTTTGTTTCAATAGTCCTTGAGAACTGACCTGGTAGTTGGGGAGGTTTTCTTTCTTTGAAAATATCTGCCTTTTTACCTGTAATAATCTCACAGCACATCTTTTTCCAGAATGATTTGTCAGTGTGAACACAAGAATGGGGTGTTTAAGAACAAGCAGCTTGGATTAGAGAGGGAAGATCACAGAATAAAGTTCATTTTAATTATTTTTCCTTTCTGGCTTGTTCTTGGTTTTATTTCTGCTTGGTCAACGTGAGCTAAAGACATTGAGTTACTATTGATTAATTATGAATTTTCATATCTAAAAAATTGGGCTAGTGTCCTTAAAAGTGCTGAATCTGTACAGTAGAAAGTTTATGACTTCACAGGTGAAGCATTGAAAACGTGGCTTTTCACATGGCTATTTGTAAAATACACGGAAAAATACAGACTGATCAAAGGTAGTTCTTTTGAAATAAATGAAAAGTACATAAATTATTTTATTTCTAAAAATTTGAAGATAACAGCTTTCTGACTCAACAAGGCTGTACTAGATGAAAAAGTATTGTGTACTGACAGATAAATGTGAATCAAGAATAAAACAAAAGCAGTGAGATTGCTCAGGTTCAGATAGATGTAACAGGACTGTATTTAGTTCAGTCTGAAAAAGATTTGGCAGCATTCTTTTTGAAGTGAAAATGTACTCCCAATGTCCATGTGTCAACAATCCAAGAAGGATATTGAAACAATTGTGGAGGCTTAGAGGAATAAAATTTAGAAGTAACTAAAATATACCTCATAAAAAGAGACTGAAGGAGTTAAGTCTATTTCTTTAAGATAAAAATAATAAAAAGAAAGAAAAATACAAACAAACAAAAATAACAAAATAGTGGAAGAGGTGATCTAATCATGTCATTCACGTGGATATATGTGGGGAACAGCAGTCTGATGATTGAAGAGTTTTGCTTTTAATTGACAAAGATAAATGAAGATCCTCTGGCTGGAAACTGAAGCTAGGCAAATTCAGGCACTATTCAGAACACACATTTTAAATTATGAGGGTAATTACCCACAGAAACAGCTATTGAAATGTTATGATGGCTTCCCTAGCACTTGAAATTTTAAATATTAAATTGGATATTTTTCAAAATAGTCTTTTTCATAAAGCTCCACTGTGTTTCTAACCCAGTTATTTGACTTGAAGTAGGAATTCATTCCCAGACTTATTCGCTGTGTTTTGCTAGTTTATAAAGCAGATGCTTATAATGGTCCCTTCTGGGTTTAAAATCCTATCAATAAAAAGGATGAGAACTGAAGAGAACTATTTTAATAAAGTTATGTGCAAATTTAACCTGATCACACTCATTTACAAAGTATTACAGATGCACTTTGAGCACCTAGATGAGACAGCACATAATAGATTCAGTGACGGACACTTGTCTTGAAGTTTTGTAGTTTTTTTTTGAAGTGTTTTAATCCTCTGCTCAGGGGCATTTAAAGACCCCCTCAGAAGAATTTAACAGTCTGTGACTTAGTAGTTGTGTGACTTAAGTGGGCTGCCTTTATTATTAACGGTGATAACAATAATAGTGTTTAGTTTTATAATGTGTATAAGTTGTTAGTCCTACACTACAGACCCTGTGTGTTGTGTGCGATACAACCACAGATTTTTCATTCACAACTTGTACGTGCAAAGGGACAAATCTCCATCTTACTTTGTTCTCATAACCATGCCAGGAGAGATTCCATCGCTGAAAAGCAAAGCCTGTGCCTCATGTTGTTTCTAATTCAAGGAGATTGTTCCTCAACCAGGCTAAATGGATTTTATCCACTGTGTCCAAAGCCCACAAAAGACAAAATCCCTTCCCACTGCTTTTAATTTCATAATGTAAAATAGATCCTTAGATGATAGAGGGCATGATCTCCAGGACCTCCTCTCCAGGGTAAGATATAGGGCCTTCCTGTCCATCGAACAGGAGCTGTGGAGCTGTACCACAGAGTATAACCTAGATTAAAGCAGAAGAATGCACAGTTGGGATTTTCAAAGCTCATGCAAGTTTGGTAATAAGACTTAGGAAAGTGTACTGTCCAGTAAGTGAGCCATGCAAGGTATGACTCTATATGCACAAAGAAAGCACTGAAAAAATCAACTTTTCAACTTTAATACAACCCTTGCTTGAATTAAAAAGTAGAACAACTCTTCCTCTTTCAGTTCAGCTCTGAACTCTTTTTAAAAGGCTTTTTAAGCCTTTTTAAAAACTACATTTTTTTCCTTCCTCCTCCTAGTTTATGAGTTAACAACCTTGGCACTTAATTTGTGTTATCTAATGAAATACACGTATTTCTTGTTTAGTGAGCAACCTCATGCAATACTAGGTGCACAAACAGCCTCTTGGATTTAAAAAATGGTAAAATGGTTAGAGCACGTCTCCATAAAAAAAAAAAAAAACAGATTAGTTTAAAAGATATTTAAAGTATGCATTTAGCACCAGTGACTGTACAAACACAGATATTTGAAGGAGAGGAGCAATTTGTTACTTATGAAAGTTGGATTATGTAATTTGAATATCATTTATGATACTAAGTTGTAAACAAACATCAATGTAAGTACCTGCCCCGAAGTCTTTATGAGCATTTGAGTAAGTGACATCAACCTCATTACATTAAAGCATCAGGTCACTTATTTCTGCACCAATAATGTTACAGGAGATTTGAACGAGACATTTGCTATTACATATATTGGTTAGGATATTAAAATTACTTTGTAAATGTCATTTGCAAATACATCTGGATATTGAAGCAACCTAATCCGTACAGTAAAACATGATCTTATATCATATTGAACATCTTGTGCTTGCTTCTGAGTTCTTTTTAGCACAAAAATTATATAATAATAAAAGATTATATTTGAATTGTTTGCTGAGAAGCAGCAGGATTTTTTTCATGTTGAAAGCAAGAGCAAGACAGAGACAAGCCTCTGTGGGTGACTGTAGGTACTGAATTACCATATATATGGAAATACTAGTTACTCGTATCTATACTTTTATAGAGCTTTTGTGAATGCTCTAGGTTCTATACAAAACAGCGTTTTCAGTTCTCTGCTCATTATGAAAGGGAATAAAAGGTTGAAATTGTTGAAAAATATGTGATTGGCATCATAACAGCTACTCTTCAATGCATTTTAAAGCAAAAAAAAAAGTTTGAAATGTCATTAAATATGAGTAAAATAAGAATTCAGCTGTTTCTCACAGTCTTTGTTAAATGAACCAAAGAAACAAGAAAAAAGCAAATATCTAACTATATTTAGATAATTTGATATTGCAATTGTACAAATATTCATTCATTTTCTATATTAATTACATTCTTCTGTATTTCTAAATTTGAAAACTAGTTCTGCTCAAAGAAGTGATAATACATGGTACATTACCAGGGGAAGAGGCACTAGTTTACTTGATGTGATCCTTCCCAGCATCCAGCTTTTTATAATAAAGTTTACACTTTTGGCCAATTCACACAGCCCATGTTTCTCTGAGGGTATTTACAGACTATGGAGGTTTGTATTCAACACTACCATCTTAAAAGGCATGAATATAATGTGTTGTCATCCGGTCCCCTACAGGAAAAAGGAAACGGTGTCAGATAACGTTGAATATTGCATAATGTGATTGTCTTGTTCCTTACAGAGATGCAGGCAAATCTTACTTGTCTTTGAGATCCTTCATTCCCAAGCTTTTTCTGGATTGGAACACTAACTTTGTCTCATTATCCTGATGCAAGACTCTGTTTACAGTCTATATTTGAGCAAACATTCAGCTGTGGCTGTGGTCCTACCATGTAGAAATGCATCCAAAGTCAGCAGGGAGGCAGATGGTAGCAGGTTCTCCAAGTTGTGACAATCATTAGTA
>JANHGO010000033.1:9399977-9440711 GCA_024606505.1 Aquila spilogaster | reverse complement strand
CCCCCCAGCACATAAAGCTTTATGGGAGAGAAGTCGAGGGGCCTGGACTCACTGCTTTCGTGATTGTCTTTCCCAGTTGTCATTCAGTTGCACTGGTCTGAAAGCCTGCCTTCAACCTTAAAATAAATTTTAATTTGAGCCCCAAGTTCTCTGCCATCTTTTTGCCTTCCAGATTGTGTGACCAGAGAGCTAGATGTATTCAGCAGTACAGCCAGTGTGCATTATTTCTTAGAACAAGAAATGCTGAATGTATAAAACAGTAATCGGGATGATTCAGACATCAAGGATGCCACCAAGTCAGGGTTAGCAGTGAAAAACAGCTTTGTTTTGCTTTTTTTCTTAAACAGCTTTGTCAGAATTAGTGGATAATTTGGAAAAACAACAAAGATGACTGTATGTTGTGGACCTCAAGTTATTCTATTTGGCAACAAAGAATTGCAAGGGTTTCTCTTTGTTTGTGCATTTTGTGCATTGGTTTTTGGGTTGTTTTGGGGTTTTTGGGGGTTTGGTTTTTTTTTTTTTTGCTTTTCCCTACATAAACTCTTTGGCAAAAGCATATTCTTTTCCAGATGGAGTTCATTCCATATGAAAGGCTGTGGTTTTAATGACAGTTTAGACATTGATACATTTATTATAATATATTTTCCTTTTAATAAATGCTTTGATGTAGCGAGTTCTCAATGCTCTGCGTATACATTTTCATGATAACCCCTTTGCAGTTATCTGGGAGATCAAAGACTGCAGCTCTGCACAATTTCTGCCAAAAAGAAGAGGCTCTTTTCTTACTGAGTCCTTGTAGACTGGTCAACAGTGTTCAGTGGATTCTGCTTTCAGCTCATCACAGTTGCAAATCCTCAAATTTAGTGTAGATTTTTTCTTACATAGCCTTAGTTGCCATCCTGTCTTTAGCATTGCGGTGGTTCTGCATTTCTATGAGTCACTGTAGGTGCAGCAGGGCCCTATGTTAAAAGAGTATTCACATTACAGCATTAGCCAAGACTGTAAGAAGTCAGCACGTCCCTGCAGTTAGCACATGCAGATGTGTCTATGGGCAATGACTGCATATTTAGAATCTGATATCCCAGAGTTGGCTGCATGATGACTCCCGCATAAGTGTGAATCATTTAATTGCAGCAAATATACATGTTTTGCCAGAGGTGTTGCCATCTCTGCCTTGCTGTCTGCAGTGCCCCATTTACAGGCCACAGCAGCCATTGAATTCTTTTCCAAAGGAGGTTAAGAAGGCTGACAAGTAGACCCTGTAGGAAGATGGGATCTTCTAAAAACTAGCAGAAGCTATGCCTGCTTTTGTCAGATGTGTTTAAAGAACTACTGTACATGCTTAGTGAATTTCTTGGGAAAACCTAAGCATCATATGGCAGTTAAAGGATCTTAACAGAAGAGATTATTATGTATTTCCACTGTATCCCATGGGCTTGGTTTCCAGTAAGAATAAATTCCACAGGCCAAAATTTAGAAATAGGTTATGGTTTGGGCCTGAGTAGATAAAAGGCACAGAAGCAGTAAAGTCTGAAATGTTTTCAAAAAAATGTAAGGTCTGCTGTTCCAAACCCAACGACTAGCACAAACTGGAATTAGTAGGCTGGCTGTGACATGATCGGTGGAGGGTTCTAGTACTGTTCGTCAATATAGTAGCAAATTATTGAAAATCCTAACATTCTCTTAGTATTACCTAGACACATAATACTTTTAAGAGGGATTCTGCTCATTTCCACTCAGGTCTCCTTCAAGTTGTCTTCAAGAATATTTGCAAATAAGTTTTCAGATTTATTTCCATGGTGTTCTTCTACATTGTAAAAACTTCAGCAAAGTGGAACTTATCGTTATCTAACTATTCTAAAATCATTAATTTTTCAGTTAAACCATCATATTAATGACTTTACTTTTAACTTAGAAGATTTACTATACTATCTATGGTGGATATTGCAAGGGACGGGGATTGCTGTGTTCAGATAGTATGTGAAGTAGTGGTGGAACTACCTCACTGAAGCTCTTTTAAATGGGTCTTTCATGTTCAGCATTATAGGTTCTACATCCTTCTACCTTGTTGGGGAATTCAGGTTATACTCTTTTTTTCTTTACTTCTAAATAAAGCAATTTACTATCCAAATAGATTAATTTCACTAGTAAAATGCCACGGTAACAACACAATAAGACAAACTTTAGTAGTGGTAACATAGGAATGCAATCAGAAAACCCTTTGTACCTTACTAATATATCCGTTAACACCTTGTTTTCCCTGCAGAATTTTTCCGAGAACTTCTGGAGAATGCAGAAAGATCCTTAAACGACATGTTTGTCCGGACGTACGGCATGCTGTACATGCAGAACTCGGAGGTGTTCCAGGACCTCTTCACAGAGCTGAAGAGGTATTACACAGGAGGCAATGTGAACTTGGAGGAAATGCTGAATGATTTCTGGGCTCGGCTGCTGGAGCGGATGTTCCAGCTCATAAACCCCCAGTACCATTTCACTGAGGACTACCTGGAGTGTGTAAGCAAGTACACAGACCAGCTGAAGCCGTTTGGAGATGTACCCAGGAAGCTGAAGGTTCAAGTGACTAGAGCATTCATTGCTGCACGGACCTTTGTTCAGGGGCTGACAGTAGGCAGAGAGGTTGCAAACAGAGTATCCAAGGTAATCTAAAATCAGGGGTTGTTTAAGCTTGGATTTTTTTCAAACTTGCTAGACAATTGAAATGTGATTGTGCACTTTGGTTTTTTTTAAGAGGGAGGGGTGGGTGGGTGGCTTGGTTGGTTGGTTGTTTTTTACGTCTACTGATATACCCATCCTAAGTTTATAAATAGGGGCAACAGTTGGTTTTAATTCCTTCTGGAGATATTAAGGCAATACTGACTGGAAAGCATTTCTCTGTGCTTAGGACACAATGAAATACCAATATATATCAATGTTATAGCATGGTAGTGATTGTCATTAGCAATTCAAAACTGGCTACGTATATAAAAGATGATGATTATGATCAGAATTTAAATGTTTCAAGCAAATTTATGCTGCTGTTCATTAGGGCAGTACAGCCCTCACAGCATTCATTCATCATGCAACTGGGTGATGGATTTTGTTAGAGATGTCTAGTCATGTTTTTGATGAGAAAATAGACGAATAGTGACACCTCTGGAGCTTGAGCTTTCCCAAAGGACGGTTTGACTCACATTTATTTTAGTTTTAATTATTTATCTATGCAAATATTTATGACGATTATAATCCTTGAGGGCTTAACATAATTAAAGCTGTGTAAGAAAAAAACACATACAAAAACAACCCATCTGGGTACCAGAAATGTGCCTGAATGACTTTCTCTTATACAGCATTTCAAACTTGGGTATATTTTTCTGAATTGCTGTTCCGGCTAGATACTTGTTCCGCAATCTGGCTATTTCACAGTCCTCGTAGTGTATTTGGACCTTAACTATATTCTGAATTCTGAAATGCTCTAGTGAGATCCACTTGAAATGCCCAAATACTCACTTCTGAACAATAAGTACAAGCATGATTTTGATGCTTGCCCCATGCAATACTTTCCTGCATTTACAAGCCTAAGCCATTCCTTTTCCTCAAGAGGACTGACTCACTTGCTTCATTCAAATCACAGCCAGAAGGTGAGGTAGAGTTGATATATTGTACAGTAGACTGCAATTCAAGTGCTCAGCAAGATGAGGCTTCTAAACTTTTTTTATCCTGTATGACGTGGTACTTTGTAAGCCATGAAGCCAGAGAGGTAGTCATCAAGTGAGAGCCTGATTTTATGCCTAGGAGACTGTATGGGAGGAAAGGGTCATTTTGCACTTAAAAGTCGGTGAATGAGATACATGATCCTGGTTACTCAGCTAGAACTAAGGTTTCTTCCTCCAGGTGCCTTCCTGGGCTACAGGGTTGCTTTCCCTTTTTTTCTGGCACTGTCAATTCTTGCAGTCCTTTCTGAACAGTGGCAGGGCATTGGCATGACATCCCAGCCTGCCTAGTCTGGCTGGGGGCAGATATGGTTGTTTAGCCTCCAAGTGTGCAGAAAGCATATATCTGCAGCCCCAGATTCCCTCTGAAGAGCAGTGATGTCCCTGTGGGTCAGGTTTTAAGTGAAAGTGCTGGGCTCTGATGTCACTGTTGTCAGTAGGCATTAGGGCTTGCTGCGTTGACTGGATCAGGCTGTAGGGAGTAAGCTATGTAATTCATGCAATAGATGTGCAATTTGTGAATCCCAAGCAGATTAAGGTATGAATTGTCTGCTGAGATGTCACATTCCCTCTGTATGTACGTGACTGTACAGAACGTGCGGGTGTCTCCCCTCTCACGTACCCAGGAAATGTTTTCATCTTGCCTGCTGGGTTTTGGGCACATAAGCCCTTTCAAGAACCAAGTTTATCACAGGATCGCTAAATGATCCTATAATGAGAACTACTAGCTCTGTAATCATAGTGAGCCTTTTTCTAGTGTCACTTGAAGATGATAACAATAGCTCAATAATGCTTCCGTTTTGTTCTTTTAACATGAAAGCAACACTTAAAAAAATCTTTAAAAGTGCTTGGTGGTTGGTGCAAGATACAGTATAGATTCTTTGCTTTATATACACATAAATAGTGATGCTCTATTACACTACATCTAGAATACTGTGTTCAGTTTTGGGCCCTTCCCATGCAAGAAAGACATTGACAAACTGAAGTGAGTTCAGTGGAGGCCACCAGCATGATCAGGACTGGATTACTGGCACTGTGAGGAGAGGCTGTGGGACTGGGGCTTGTTCAGCTAGGAGAAGACGCGACTTCAGGGGCACCCAGCAGGAGCTCCTGGTGCCTGTAGGGAGGTCATCAAGGAGATGCAGCAAAGCTCTTCACAGCGGGGCATGGGGGGATACGATGGGCATGAGTTGAAACAAAGGCCAGTTCAGACTGGATGTAAGGAGAAGCTTCACCATGAGGATGATCAAGCAGTGGATCAGTTGCCCAGAGAGCCTGCACAGGCTCCATCTATGGAGGTCCTGATTGTACAAAGCCCTTTGAGATGACCAGGTCATGCTGGTCTGAGTTCAGAGCTGACTCTGCTTTGAGAAGCAGGTTGGACTGGAGATCTCCTGAGTGCCTTTCCAACTCCAATTATCATGGAATCATAGAATGGTTTGGGTTGGAAGGCACCCTTCAAGGTCATCTAGTCCAACCCCCCTGCAGTAAGCAGGGACATCTTCAACTAGATCAGGTTGCTCAGAGCCCCGTCCAACCTGGCCTTGAATGTTTCCAGGGATGGGGCATCTACCACCTCTCCAGGCAACCTGTTCCAGTGTTTCACCACCCTCATTGTAAATAATTTCTTCCTTATATCTAGTCTAAATCTACCCTCTTCTAATTTAAAACCATCACCCCTTGTCCTATCACAACAGGCCCTACTAAAAAGTCTGTCCACATCTTTCTTATAAGCCCCCTTTCAGTACTGAAATGCTGCAATAAGGTCTCCCTGGAGCCTTCTCTTCTCCAGGCTGAACAACCCCAACTCTCTCAGCCTGTCTTCATAGGCGAGGTATTCCATCCCTCTGATCATTTTCATGGCCCTCCTCTGGACCTGCTCCAACAGGTCCATGTCTCTCTCCTGTACTGAGGACCCCAGAGGTGGACGCAGTACTGCAGGTGGGGACTCACCAGAGCAGAGCAGAGGGGGCGAATGACCTCCCTCAACCTGCTGGCCATGCTTGTTTAGGATCATTATCCTATGATCCTATTAAAATATTAATGAAATTAACATTTTTACTTAAATGTAGAATATGCTTTGATTGCAAGACTGACTTTGGTATTAAAATCTCAGTGGCTATATTTGTATCCACGGCAAATGGTAAACAGTTGCTGGTTTTAGGGACTTTGTGTCATATGCAGCCTGGTGAGGCAGATGCGAAGAACCCCAAGTGACACCAAATGTTCAAGATAAGTAAATATCCTGTGGAAAGGCTGTGATTACTCTGAGATCCAAGCTTTCTTGATATCATAACTGCGGATTTTTATGCTGGTCTATCTACTGTAGAAAATGATAAATCTTTTTCTTTAAACATCATTTTAAAAGACTGCAACCATTCTTTAGAGTTAGCACATAACTTTGCAACCAAAAAAGAGGCAGGTAAATATTTTTTATTACTGTTTTGGAAGTCATCCAGATTCAGCACGTATTTCATTTTCATTGTACTCTAATACTGAGAGATTCTGTGATAAGAATGCCACATCTGGGCAAGTCAAGAGAAAAGAAAAAAGGAGCAAATTAAAAGAAGAACTGTTGCAGTTCTTTTACAGAAATCTTTGTCTGTTGTCTGCACTGACTAGGAACAGGGGGGGATCTCCTAGCTGCAACATCAGAAGCTAAAGAGATTTTTTGCTTTCTATTTGTGGACCCATTATCTCACTGAACTGCTACTATCAAAGGCCACTCACATAGAAAAATGTTAAGCCTACACCCTAAACACTGTGAGAAAGAGATTTATTAGTGAGAAAGTTGGTAACAACATCTCCTTTGGGCCTTCAATTTACTTTCTCAGCCTCTTCTGGCCCATTTCTCTAAAGGAGTTGGTGGGTCACACACTCAGAAGGATTTGTTCCCTATCTAATGTGAGGGACACATCTTTTATGAAGATTTCTCTTCAGAGAGGGTATAATGTTGGTGCTGACTGAAAACGATGCAGTCAGTGTGTTCCTTGCAAAGGAGCTATACTCCCCTCTTTTTCCAATGAAGTATGCACTCAAGCACACTCAAAATAGGCAACACATCGCAAACATTTTCCTCTTACAATATTATTTTGCAATTTGCTTATGTCAGTGTGATTATAATTTAGATAAGTCCCATTTAGATAAATGGGGAGGGAGGGTGGTTAGGACATGTCTTTTTTTTGTAATTTTTTCTAACGTATTTCAATTGTAAGCAGACATAGTTGCATTGCATCTATCTCAAGTTGTGCAGTTTTACTTGAACAATATTTTCATAATCTCAAAGTTCAATTGCACTTTTAAATTTTCAGATATTTTAAAATTTTTATTTCTCATACCAATAGATTAAAAATTTGTCAGTCTATGTTGTTAAGGGCTTGTTAAATCTCCACTGAATGAAGTGTATTTCCACTGTCTTGAGTAGACTTCAGCCCACTAAATTCTATATGTGCTTTGTAAAGCTGGGTATGCATATGAGCAAAAAGTAATTACAGTATTTCTTAAAGTGAGAAAAATGAAACCTATTTATTCATTAATATAGAAGAATTGTACAATACCTCAAGTTGGAAGGGACCCATGGGCATCACTCAGTCCAACTCCCTGCTCCTTGCAGGACTACCGAAAACTAAACCATGTGACTAAAAGCATCGTCCAGATGCTCCTTGAACTCTGACAGGCTTGGTGCTGTGACCACTTCCCCGGGGAGCCTGTTCCAGTGGCCGACCACCCTCTCGGTGAAGAACCTTTTCCTAATGTCCAATCTGAACTTCGCCTGATGCAGCTTCAGTATGTAATATTCAATATATAACATAAGAACTGCCATTTTGGGCACACCAGAGGTCTGTTAGCTGATTTTTACCTCAGTGCCCAGCAGTTTAAAGGTCAGTACAGGAGCAGAGCTGCTCACCTTGTATACTTTCTTAAGCTATAACTAGTAGATGTTTATGGACTTTCTGAGCTACAGGCTCAGAAATAATTGGTAAAATTTTCTACCACCTGTTTTTCTGCTAATTTGTCAGATCCTAAAAACCTGTAGAACAGGCTTTTCTGCTTTGTTACCATTTGGTGCAAAACAAATGTGCTATCCTTTACCCCCATAAAAATATGGCATATTCAAATGTCAATGTTTTAAAATGTATTTTCTTTTTCTCAACTTTTTCCTGGAGAAAAAAAACCCACAAAAACCCACCAAACCTTCCTGACCAGCTGTGATTTAGTTTTTAACATTAAACTGAAGGAACTACTGAAAATATTTCTGCCAGCTGTGATTTCCAATAATGTGATAGAAAAGACGTGTGCATATTTTTCATGTGCATCTTTTACTATGTCTGAGCTCTGGATACTTTACAAGAAAATAATGCTAAGTTATTCTCTCTGACTGTAAACAAAACATTCTCAGTGATGATAATACTCTTTTTGAACTGTCACGGAGTGGTGGAAAATGTAAGCAGAAAAACAAATGGGGAGGATAAAGCAATTAAAATTAAAAAAAGGGAGGGTCTTTATGACTTTCCAGAAGCTTATGAATCCTGAAATACTTTTTCCAAATATATTCATAACTGAATTACAGCATTTATAAAGCTTGTTGTACTGGAGAATCTTTTTCATTAAATAAGGAAGAGTTCTGGACCAAACACAGCATGTAGAAAATAGAACTAGTTCCCAAGAAAAGATTAAGACTGAAACTAAGGGTATTTGAAAAGATAGTCTAAATCCCGAACTGGATGCAAATTTGCCAAAAACACTGTACTAGTTGGTACAAACGGTACTGTTTCCCTAACAGAGTGTTATCCCATCAGGATAGCATTCCACCCAAAGAAAATTTTTCCTGGGAACATTTTCTTTCCATATACTTTTCACTGAAAGTTATAGAAAACAGGAGGAAAAAAAAAGGCACTTTTTTTATGTTTCATGAGCATAACATCTCAAGCCTGACTTGTGCTGATTTCATGTTTTAACCTGGTTAAATTCACACTGAGAACATATGAGCTTAGTAGAAAGAAACAAATGATGAAGTATGAGTGGTCAGTCCTATCCAAAAGCACAGTCATCAGCTAGTTGTCATTCCCCCACTGCTTCTCAGAGCTCTAATTTAATCCCAGGCAGACAGTTACATCTTCATTGGCTTTTGCACTGAATCTGTCTCGCTAGGAACAGCGAGTGAGCGCAGAGTACTTTTATTTACATAGATCTAAGGTTGTAGTTATTGTTTGCTAGTTTTGCTTTTCTCTAAGTTTGGCTGTTTTGTGGTTTGTTCTTTTTCTGATTTTGACCACTTTCTTGCCATTTTATACTGGGATAAGGACAAGAAGAATTGTTCTTAGTTTGACTTTGCCTTTCACACTTGCAAATTCACGCTACTGGCAATGAAAGTAGTTTTTATACCAGGAGTAAAGTGAAGCTTAGCTCAGGGGCATCATTAGGAGCAGTTAGTGATTTTGTTAGTGGCATAAACATCAAAGATTTGTGACCCAGCCGCTAAGAACTTATTTCATTAATGCATTTAAATATTAATTATCATTTATTGCAAAATAAAAAAGGTTGTTACAATACTTTTCTCATTGCGTGGCATAGGCTATGTATCTCCCTCTTTTTAAACCAATTAAAACCATTCTTCCCCTGAATATTATTAAATTATGTTAATATCAGACTTCTTACTAGGAACCTGGTGATATATGGACAAAGTGAAACAAATTCAGTAATACAATTATAAGGTTAAACCCAAAATTAGTAGTGAAAAGCAGTCTCCAGTAATTGCCTGTGATTACTTCTACTCACAGAATGCCAGGCCACTGCTTTTCTAATACACTGAATCAATATTCTTACAAACTCTGCTTTTCATGGTTTATAAATAAACATTCGACAGTTTGTGAGAGCCATAAATAAAGGTCAATATTGAATGTCACACTGATTCAGAATGTAATTATTGCAGGGACGGGGGGGAGAAATATGACATGCTGATAAGTCAGGTAATTAAAAGCCAAAACGAATAGTACTTTAATGCTGGAAAATGTGATTTGCAGGGTGTGACAGATAGAGCTGCGTGTCCTGTATATTTTAACTTCATTGGCTGGAGAGATTTGGCTTGTTAAAGTCACAGAGGGAAAGGAGATCTAAAAAGGACTATGGTTTTCACTAAACTTTAATCCTTAGTTCAAATTGCTAGTTTAGGAACAGCCCAGCTGAGCAAGCATAGCTTTTATGATTGCTTCTGTATCTGTTGTTTTAAGGTTTTTTTCAGTCATTCATTCTTTGAGTTTTAATTGACTTAATATATATTTCCAAGAACTGGATCATACCATGCCATGAATGGGCCACATTCTTTTTTCTTCTTCCTGTCCCATGGTGTTCCTCAGGTGGGGAGTCCAGGAATTATCCAGCCAGGGGAGTTTCAGGGCTCGGAGATGTCTGTGGCATAGAAGCAAGAGTGAATGGTATCTACACTGGTGCACTTTGTGAGAAGCATCCTTTGAACTGAGGTTCTCCAGCTATGCAGGAAATCTTTCCTCCTTTCTTGGAAAGAAAAGGAATGTAAACCAGTCTAGTTAATTTGCAGACATTTCATGGGAAAATAAACCAGATGCCTTCCAGATATCCCAGACTTACTGCAGGTGCACTGCTCTATTTTCCACTTTGTGTGCACTGGAACATCAGATGTCCCAGAAGAGCAGCTCAGGAGAAAAGGCCTAAAACGAAACAGTGACTCCAACAAAAGGAAAACGGAGGTAGGAGGTCTGCAAAAGCTGTGGTCCATGTCCTATCTATTAAAATTGTCAGTTATAATCCAGCCTGGCCTCTCCATTTCTTAGGTCCTTAAATTTCATTCAGCTAGCTTTGTATTGACCTTAATAACCCGAGTTTAACTGAGTCATGCTGCGCAGTAAGACATTCAGTCTTGCTCAGTATCCCCTAAGTAGGTCTTCCAACCTGGTTTATTCCTACTATGTAGCACTTCGCATCTCAAAATTTGCAATAGTTCTGTCTTCCTGCATTCTTTGTGTCATTCATAAGCAAAGATCTTCTGATTACAGTGCTTTTGCTCAGTTTGTGCTTTTTTTTAATGCCTATGGCACAGAAAATACCCTTTAGTTTTACCTGAAACTTCCACCTATATATTAAGAACCAAAATGAAAGCATTTTAGTTTAACAATGTCATTAAACACTGTCATGACACATTAAAAAAATAATTATTCAAATCAAGGTTTTCTTTAGGATTGCTGAAAAGCACGTTTTACACACAATCCTTCCAAGTTTTCATACCAGTTTTATTTCCCGCCTATAAAAGATGTTGATATGGCACCTACAGAAGCTATGTAAAGAGAAAATGTAGAACTTTTTCAGAGGAATTCCTAGAACAAAGGATGTATCCTAATGCATGTCATGATACACAGCCAAGTCATGATAAAAATAATGAAGAAGCAAAGCTCACCTAGGAGCTTGCTGACCCTGCTAGATTTAGACCTTCTCTGTAATTAATCTTACAGCAGGTTTTACGTTTTTGCTGTTTTAGCACAGGAGGGTAAAAGAAAATTCAGAAGAATCAAATGGAAATAGGAAGGAGATTAAAAAATCTGAAGGTTAAGCAATGCAAGGAGATCTATATCATCTTACAACATGCTGACTTTTTAGAATGACTCTTTTTACAGATTGTCTTCATACTGTGTAGAAGGCAGCCTATGGAAGCACTGTTTTCCAATCACAATTTGATAAAAGCAATTCATTTTATTTCTTACGTGAGCCAGAAGCACAAAAACTAATAGGTTCTTCTGCCTTCAGGTTTCTACAGAAAACATTAGTCAAGGAAATATCTGATTTACCTAAAACTCATCAGGAATACTAACTGGAATTTAAATACATATCTACTTAAGTGTTATAGTCAACAAAGTCATCAGCAACACATTGAAAAAGTCAGATTTCTTTGAGACTTTAAAATAATGAAGTCTGAAATCAACAATGTGGATCTAAGTCCAATTCTTAGTTATTCGGAGGTCAATGACAGTTGGCTTCATTGCCTGCTTAAGTCTTGCATCTCAAAATATATCTCAAACGAAAGATGGTATGAGCATAGGAGTACAAAATGAAACATTTCATTGTCAAGAAAATAACAGTTCTGGTCATCTGTAAAATTTTAAACTTATCCCCATCCTCCAGTGTCTGCTTCTTATGGGAGTTTTTTATGCCACAAGCTTGCCGAGTTTTCTCCATAATCTTTTCTGAAGAGAAAATGTCATTTGTGTTCAGTCCACATGTCTAAGGCTATCATTGCTCTTTTTTCTTCTTCTTGTCCTTTCATCCTCCTTTTTTTTTTTTTTTTTTTTTTAAAAGCCCATAGGAAGAATTCATTTCTTGAGTAAAAACTAAATGTACCAGACAAAACAGTGGAAAAGTAGAGCTTTGAATAAGATTAGGAGGATTTAGTTGACCTCAGCTATACACATGTGTCACCATTACATGACCAAGAGCAGAAACTAAGTGTATAGAGAGAGGATTTTAATACAAGAAATGCCTGCTTGTCCTTCATAACGGTTTGCCATCCTTTGGCAGCTGGTGTACAAGGTTTTGCCTTTCTCCAACACCTCAGCGCAGTTTTAGCCTGCGAACAACTTCCCCATTCTTGAAAATGGTTTTGCTTTTAAAACTGCCAGAGATGTTTTGATGTTCAGGTCTGTCCTGGTACTGTGCAAGTTTGACTTCTGGTCTTTGATTTCAGAAGGTTTATCAATTTTGCGTGAATGCACCACTGGAGAAACTACTGGATTCATTCAGGAAGCACGTACAGACTCCTCGCTTATGTGCTTTTCAGTATCACCAAGCAACAGAATTGCATCTATGCTTGCCTTTTGTACTTTTCATCCCATGATTCTTTCATTCACATCCATATGTTGGCATAACCCATGGATCTAAAAGCAAGTGTCTATAAGGCAATATCTGGTAAGCTGACAAAGCTAAGCAGGGCTAGTACACTTAATTCGTATTTCCTGAGTAAGTGCTCTACATGCTGAGTTGTTATGCCACAGCATCAGCTGTTCTCTCCACAACAGAAGACACTGATCTAATTGTTCTGTTTCAAAAGGAGATTTTATGCATCCAGTTGGTAGAGGGAAGCCTAAGCCACCAAAGATATGGATCTGAATTTCACAAAAGTAGCCTTCAGTGTTTAAGTACAAGACAGAGAAATTACAACCTGCATTGCTCTCTTCAGCATTTTGCTGGCTCAACAGTACCGCCACTCACTGTGATGTTATGGCACACTGTGGTGGCTGTTAGGAACCCTTTTTTTCCAGACATGACCCAAAACAAGTGAATGCATACAGATCTAAGCGCTTGGTCTTCTCTGTCTGCAGAATGGAATAATTGACCAGCTTTGCTCTGTGGCATCTAAGCTGTCTGACCTCAAATCAGCTCAGGCCTATGGGCCATGGAGACATATAAGGAAAAGCTTCTCAGCTCGGGCACCATCTTCTTTTAGCTCTATGTTCTTCAGGGTTGGTGGAACAGGGAGTTAGGTTGGAGCAGGTCTGACTTAATTCTCACCCGTAGAGATGTGGCCATCAGAGCCTAACTCTCCCCTCTCACTATGTGGGAAACCAAACTTATATTAGATGACAAAGTCCTCCTTGTGAATTCCACACCCAAAACTGGTAGCCTTTTGCCATATTTGCAATTTTCCCTATCAGATTGCTATGTTCTTTTTGGATCTGGCCATAACGCCCTTTATACTTGCCTATTTCCCAGTGGAAGAGGGAACTGTTAGAGGCATTTGTGCACCTAATTTCTTCAGGCTAAATCTGTTACTTTGTTGTTGTTGGCTTCACCTGATTATATTAATATCAGAGTGCCAGTCAGTTAATTGTTTATTTGAAACAATTTAATTTTGTACACTACTGTGCAACGGATAGCCTGAATGAAAAAAAATATCAGTTTTCTTCCAATCTGAGTGTTAGTTCTGCATTTACACTGACATTTTCTTTGGATAAGGGATGCCTGCTTTAACAGGTAGTTTGAAATCCAGCACAGAGGCAGCTCAAGGCACACTGTGGCCTTTAGTCCTGGAGATCTTAAGGCGAGTAACCTGCTACCACACAGAGTATAGGAAGACAGAAGCAAAAAATGTTCAGGAAGCTCCTGGCAACCTATCCATCCTGGCAACCTATTCATCACACGTAAGATGTAGTTCTGTAGGAAAGATAAGCACCTGTGTATCTTCCATCATCACACATCTGTTTGTAAAGAACAGTGCACATCTGCTTTTCAAGAAAAACACATAGAAACCAAACCAGAGGACAAACTGCTGTCAGAAACTTCCACACTGATCCTCAAAAACTGAAGTTCTTTTGAGAGCCTTAGGATGTTTCCTGGCTACAAGTATAAGGTGAAAGAATACTCTTAATTCAGTACAACTTTTTTATTGTTACATAATTCATTGTAGGTAGCATTCAGCATTTAAAAGTAAGACAGAATGTACCAACTGGAAATGAATGCAATTCAGGTTTTCACTTAAATCAGAGTTAAAACTTTGGGTGAAGAATGTTT
The DNA here is from genome assembly GCA_024606505.1 of Aquila spilogaster. Taxonomy (NCBI): domain Eukaryota; kingdom Metazoa; phylum Chordata; class Aves; order Accipitriformes; family Accipitridae; genus Aquila; species Aquila spilogaster. The sequence continues at coordinate 9,426,468 of JANHGO010000033.1, read as the reverse complement.
GCAGGGTAATTTATGCTCTGGAGTCTCCAAAGCTAACAGAGGAAGCTGACTCCCAATCACTACTACTATACATTTACTTTTTCTTCTATTTTATTTTACAGTCTTCTATATATAGTTACAGGAATATAAAAAAAAGTGTCAAAAATGTGAAACAATAAATTATACAATAAAGTTTATTAAAAATAAACAGCAGGCGGGGAGCAGGAGATGGAGGGAAGGGTGTTGGCTTTGTGACTGACAAAAATTTTCAGATTACGTGCATCATTTTCCAGCTGAATTAGAAATGCAAGACAGGGGAAGAAAAATTGAATAAAAAGAAAAAGGTTTGTGGATATAGAAGCTGCTTAGTTTAAAAAGTGGTTAAGGAAATGGGGGATGATCCTTCCGGGAATGCTTTTTTTCTCTTTGGTTAAAATGTAGCTTTTTACTCAAAAAGTTCTAATATACAGATTTTTTTGGAGACTCTTTTGCTCTTACTGTGTTTCCCTATTCAAAGTACACTAAGATGGCACTTAGGGACATGGTTTAGTGGTGGACTTGGTAGCATTAGGTTTACAGTTGGACTCGATGATCTTAAAGGTCTTTTCCAACCTAAATGATTCTGTGATTCTATGAGAGGTAAACGTTAAACCCAAAATGGTTTGACTGTCTTATTTTTACCCTGACCCCAAAGAAAGCATCCTATGGCCATATCTTATTTTCAGTCTGATTCCCCAAAACTGCTTCTGAGAGAAATGTCTTCCAGACTTAGCCTAGTACTGAAGCACTGTGAATGTACATACATCAGTACAGTGCATATTTTTATATGTAAACTCAATTCTCTATTTTAAGATTCAGTCTGTGCCTCCCTCTTCCTTCTCCTACTTTCCCTCCTGAATCAGTAAAAAGTACCTTAGCCATTAACTTCAATGTGAACTTGATTAGGGTCTGATTGTTCGATCTGTATAAAATCAGGTAGAAAACAAAGTTTGTTAAGGCAAAGGCCTTTACGGGGAGACTGAAGAACTTACTGATGAAAACGTATTGCTGAGGAAATTTGGGTGGAATAACATATTTACACTATGAGTTAACATAGGTAAAATGTTTATAGACTATCAGTATATGTAGTTAAATTCACATAAAATCATCATCAGTGAATTTCACCCATGTGATTTAGTTTAAACACACTGTAAAAGTTTAATACGTTTCTGAAGCATATAGCATCACCTGCCACCAGAGACATGTTCCAAACTGGGCAGCACAGTGTTTGCAGTCCCTGAAAGCTATTCCTGTGCCCTGTGGCAATTAATTACAAATAGAAAAGCGGAAGAGATTACATACATGAAGGAGAACAAAATTCAGTTCTCCAACTGACTTGGTAAATTCTTTCTCACTTTAGTGAGTGAACTGGCTGCCGGGGTTTGTTTGCTACCTAAGGATTGGTACAGGCACAGCATGTATACAAAGCACTGAAAAGGGTATATCTATGAAAATGGATTGAGATCCATCAGCTGCTTTTTATCCATCAATTATTTATTTGTAAGAAAGTTTTTTCTCTGTGAGTTAAAATGTTTTGTAAGCCATTTTTTGAACAATAGCTACAGAGTGACAACCCAAAACACTATTCAAAAGAGGTGTTGGAAGAGAAAGCTCTGCTAGAGACTGAACTTTTTAAAGTTTTGAACATTTCTCTTTTATCATCCCATCTGCAGAGATTCAGTGCTACAAGGACGTTCCCTTAGGCAATATCAATACAGTGTGGAGGTTTATGAGCCAAGATACACATCAAAAAGAATTTTAATAAGCCTTGACAGATATATTGCATTAATAGTGCTGATGTAGTGAGGTAGGACCTACGCAGTAGGGTGTGTAAAGCACTAAGGTATTCTTACTGCTGGAGAAGATATGACATAGAACACTGTCACTTGGTGGAAGAAAGAAATGTGTTAATTAAATGTATTGAATTATTTTCTTTTTTCATTATCAAAACTTTTCCTGGTGACTGCGTATTGCTCCTTAGTAGGAGGAGTAAGTACCTATCAAGGAAATATTAGATTTCTATAAAGTGAATGAGCTTACTGCTTAATCAAGTGATGACCCATTTCAACACTTTTTTCTTTTGTCCTGCCTTCACACTCATGCATGTGTGCGCGTGCACGCACACACATACAGATTCATGGAGTGCCATGTTGGCAACTAAAGTAGTGGGAGAACTCGTGTTATAAGAGAGGTGAATTAGACTATCTTCCTTTGCACAAATTAATATTTACAATTAACACAAATGGTGAGGTCCGCCTACCTGTCTTTATGCTCAAATGTATTTCAGCGTACAAATAGAGAGGACTAGAGTCTGTATATGCATATGCGCACACAATCTAACTGCAGGTACTAGCATAAAAATTTCACTATTTGAGCATGTAGTGACTACTTGTTGTTACCATCTGATGAATATTTATTGCATTACGTTAAATATTGATATGTATGTACATAGATCTCAGAAGGCGCTCCTTGGTCCTGTATCTTTGAAGGCAATCTTAATACAGATGAAAACATTCACTCAGCAAGTACAGAAAATTACTTTAGGTTTTCTGTACCATGTAGATTTAACTTTTGTAGCTTTCGTTTTGCCTTTTTGGGTCAAAGCTGAAGTAATGCTGAGAGTCATATTTTCTTGCTCATTTGTATCAGGGAGTAAGAACTCGAGTCTTCTATGCTGTCAAGTTGACATCCTTTAAAAACAGTGAGAACAAACAAATGCATTCTAATGGAGCCATTTTTCACTTTTTTGCTTTTACCTACATGTATTTGCAGCATGATCTGAAAAGCTTCAGAAGTAAAATGTTTCCTAAATGCTCTAATATCCTCAAATGTAATGCTATGTTTAACGTGAAAATGGCAAATGGACAGGCATGAGAAGAATGGAAGTTTTGGCAGATGAAAATGCTTAGAAAAGTGTTTATTAGCAAGAAAAGTTAAGGGCTTATAGTGCAGAGAATATTAAATAAGTTGAGAAGTTGCTCAGAAGCAGAATGCTTGATTTGGAAAAAGTAGAGGAAAGGTATTCTTGGAAGCTAAGGTCAAGAGTGATATTTAATAACAAGAAATTTATATTGCCTAGAATAGGCACTTATCTGACGTAACTAAGTTAAAAATAGAGTGACCTGGTACTGTTTCTACAATCCCTGGAGAAAAATAGGCACCTCTAGGGGGAATTCACATCCTGTGCAGGTTGAATCATGTTCTAGAGCTGACAGTCTCTCCAACGACGGAGAGGGAACAGAGAGAACCACTAGTGGCCATACAATGCATGGACCAGCCTAGAACCTAGTGCATGGTAAAACTGCCTAATAATGTGGACATCCCACGAACTTAATGAAGCTTCCTCTACAGCCAAAGATGGGAATTACCCAAGATGTTCTTGCCAACATTTGTAATAAAAGTCTTACAGTCTTGTCTTTCCTTTTCACTCAACTGCAGAAAACACACCTGTGCATTTTGCTTGTAATAGTTAATTTTTAAAAAATTAACTTCTAGTTCACATTTTAAAATGAATTTGTAAGTTGATATTTATTTATCATGGTTAGGATATCGTTAGAAAAGTCAAGAATAGTGATGATGCACTGTTCCTTAAGAGCCCAGAAGGCTACTTTTTGCCTCCCATGTAGATCTATAGTAGTTATTTCTTACCAAAAAAAATCTGATTAAACCCACAATTATAGTTTTTCTTGTATAACCTGTATTCATCCAAGTATACAATATCTCAGGGATCAGAAGCTAATTTTGCAGATGATGGATAAAGATTAAAAAAAGACAGAATCAACCTTAATTTCCTTTATATGTAAAATGTGGTGCTTCATAATTAATTTTCCTGAAGTCAGACTATAAAAAGTGGGACTGCAGTTGAATTGAAATGGAAAATGTCCTCTTTAATCTGTTGCTCCAGGTGTATGTAGATTATTCATTATTAGAATAAGGGGACCTTGTAAATTAAAGAATAGGTGACACGACAAAAGAGGAGAGGAAGTCTATGGTTTATAGAGTTCAGCTGCTATGCATACTTATAACAGAATTGCAATTTGATTTTCTTAGCAATCATTAGGGAAAACAACTTTTAAATTAGTGACATTACAACACAACTACAAATGTAATAGGTAAGAAACAGCAGTTAGTTAGTACCTTCTGAGACAAAAAATGCCTGATTATAGAAATTTCAGTCTGCCTGTTTAAATTTTTGTCAGCATTAATATTATTGACTTACTCTTTTCCCAAGATAAGAATGTATATCCCAATGCAACTAATTTTGTTCTGATTGCTGTCAAAGGTATTTCCTGATTTTTTGGCATGAGGTAAAGGTGAGGATTTTTGAGCAGTTGCCTCAAATGAAATGGTGGTCAGAAAGCAATAAGGGGGGGGAGTGAAAATCTCTCTTCCCCGTCCCTTTACTGTGAGTGAAGTGGGTCAGAAATAGACGTTGGCAGGTGTCAGCTGTAAAGCATCCAAGAACTGCTCCTGTCAATATTCAAATGGTAGGGTTTGCTGCTGGTAGGATCTGAAAACAGGCGTAATTTCAGGAGAATAAAGCTGAGCTATTTGTAAAAGAGGTTTTCTCCCTGAGCGTCAGATTATTTAAAGGAAATATCCCCACTAAAAAAAAAAGTGCAGATGAATGTGTTACTTGAATATCAATACAGTTCTGCCTTGGTGTTTTGTAGTTCCCAAATAGTTATGTTCCATTTAGCCAGGTAGATTTGCCTCTGAGTATTACTAATTTAGAGAAGAGGAGTGGTTGTTTTTTAACTTGGGACCATAATTTTCATTAGGTTTGGTTTTGTTTTTTTTTAAAGAGTTGATAGATTGATGGGTTTTCCTTTTTGTTACAGAGCATGAAATGAACCTGGCAAAGGAGTTACTGCCTCAGTAAATACGAACAGCCATTTTCGGGATGTGCTTGAGCATTTTAATGGGTCTCTTCTCAAAGCATGTGGTTTAGCTAATGAGAGAATTGACTTCAGATTGTTCCATAAATTGTATTCTGGTGTAGTCACAAAGGTATAAACTGATTTACTGTGAGAGAAATCTCTTCTGCCTGATGAAGCTGTGGAGATGGTAGACTGCATAATTTCAGCCCTCTTTCTGCGAGGTTCAAAGGGGAGCTGTGGTTGGAAGTAACAGCCTACAGTAGCCTGGCCAGAATGCGAGGGGGAAAGAGCTGTTTGATCATGTAGTCTCTTCTCTGCACCCTTATCAGTCACCCTGCTTCACTATGTGGTGGATTTAAGAGTACTTAAAAACATTTTTAGCAGTCTCATGTTATATATGTCTAGTAATAGAGTTTCAGCCATGTACTCAAGAGACTAAAGCTTTACATTGTGTCCAAATTTACTTTCTAAGCTAGAGATTAATTATACAAATGGAAAGATTTCTTACTTCTGTTTCCGTAACAGGAAAAAAAATGCATTCCTGTTTCTCTTATACAGGTTTTATACTCTTTACACTAGTTTTAGTGTATATTTCTCATCAGAGGAAAAAATATCTCAGAAGCCTTACTAAACTAAGAAGTTAAGAATTGTAGATGAAAGCTGACCTTTACTGACTTATTTATTTTTATAGAGATTTATTCAGAATCACATTTCTCTGAACATGGAGGCCCCTTGGGTTAGCTCAGCTAGTCTGGTTCATTAAGCAAGAGTGTTACTTTCTTCAACAGAATTTCAGATGATCCGAACTTTAGGTTAACCAAGGTATGTAGGTTTGGAGTGTGTTTGCCATAGGCTTCTTCAATAAGCAATGAAAAGAGATAAGCATCTCCAGAAAGCAGTTCCCATGTCCAGTCATATGAATTGACCTCAGAATGTTGCTGTCTTTCTTTACCAACTGTAGAGGAGAAAATAACTCTTAGAAGTAATATTTTCTTCCTTTAGATTCTTTGGTTATGTGCACGACATTAGGTGGGAAAAAATCCAGCCTGTCAATATTAATATGCAATATAGTATTTTGTAACTATTAAGTTAGAGGTTGTTAGGATTTTGTCATGGATTCTTACATTTAGCTACCCCCTCTCAATTAAATAACTTGAATACAATTGTTAGTGACATTTTATTCAGTATTTATTAGTTAGTCATTGTGGAAATTATTTGTGAAAGAACAGACCAAGATAATGATTTTCTGTAGAAATCAGCTGGCTTAAAGGCAACAAATATACAATTTTAATACCGTTCAGTGTTCTAATGTATTAGCAGAGTTGACTGAATAACAAAAAATAGATTGTTGAATATGTTTGAGTAAAAGTAGACCAGTTTTACTTTATTAGGAGTATTTCTGAAAATGCTTTGAAATCCTCAGTTTTGTAAATTGTAAATGAATTAATCACAGTATTTATGTGAGGAACCTGCTGTTAGTTGGTCAGCAGCTGAAGAATTTTGTTTTTCAATAACAGATCTAAATACACGGCTAGCTAGTCAGGCTTACAATTATCCAATTAAAATACACAGTCTGTAAATAAGTCAATGGTAAACATAATTTCTTAAATTCTGGTGTGCAAATACTATTGAATAATGAAGACATCAACAGAAATAGAAATTTATCAGCATTAGAAAAACATCGTGAATCTCATAACCTGCACAACTGGCAATGATATTTCATCAGTTATACAGATTAGGGTTATGACATAGAGTGGCTATGTGGTTCTAGCCATGAAACTTGTTGAGTAATGTATTTTCAGTTTTTATCATGGTCCATATCTCACATTCTCCTTGTTGCTCCCCCACATCCCAGATAACTCAAACTTTAATTAATTGAGCTGATTTTTTATTTTTTTTTAATTTTTTTTAAGAAAGGACTTGTTGACTCAACCAGATTTAGATGGTTTACTGACTAGGAGCTCAGTTACTTCCAATCAGCAGTATAGATACAAGTCGCATGTACTGATGTTGTATCAGCAGCTGCAAGAAAGCCATGAAATGGATCAAGCTCAAGACAAGGGTTTATGCAGTACTACTATGGTACCTCACTTGTTGATCACATTGCAAGTGCTTAGATTTTATTCATCTCTTTACTTCTGACTTCTGGTGTGTTCGTGGTTAACATTCTGCAATTAGCACAGAGGTCTCTGTAGCACTTACATTAAAAGCATAACATTAGTGTGAGTGTTAAATATCCTGGGAATACAGTTCGTGTCTGTACAACTTAAGAATTTATATTGCTGGAAAGGTTTTTAAAACACAACTTTAAAGAGTTATATAAAAAGTTACGTAAGTACATAAAAGGATATGTAACTTTGGTTGGCAGCAAAAGTCATGGCCAACAGGAACTGGAAACATGACTAAGGTGTGAATAATGTACCTATCGAAGATGCTTTTTTCATACCTAGTATCCTATAATCAGTGACAGCATGTGCTTGGACTAACTCAGTTTTCTCAAGGCAAATGTAATATGTGAATCCTGGGCTCTGTTACTCTAGCTTATCAGCGCTTGAGACAGTTTTCTCCCATAAATGTATGTGTATGAGTGCTTGAGGATTGTACCCTTTGCTGCATATGCTGGACACCTGTGTTCTTCATGGGCTGCCCAGGGTACCTACAGCAGTTCAACCTCTCTGGCAGAGACAAGTGCCTGAAACCACCATGTCATCCTCTCTTCTGTTGTTCGTGTATCTCATTTTGGCTTAGTCATTTGGCACTGGTATGCCAGTCTCTCAAAAAACAATGCTCTTCGTGCAGATGGGATGGCCTTGGCAGTGCAATATACTCTCCCCACCTCAACCCACAGTTGACTGGCAGCTGTGTCCTGGAAAACTGGCATATTACCTTGCAAGGGGCATATTGCCATCCATAGACAATCAGGAACCTCGGCAGCAAAATGATCACAAATGAATATCAGCTGTTAACATTCAAGAACTGATTCCAAGTCATTGGGGTTGGCTAGAAGCATGAAGTCTTTATTCTCTTTATTGCTAAATGCAGAAGTCTCCATTGCACACAGCCTGCTGTCTTTCACATAAATAAGTCTAGGCTGAAGAATAATTCTCCATACAATATTTACAGCACAGATATCTGTGCTCTTTCATGAATAGATGGAGATACATAATTTTGGGGACTATTTTTAATTGAAAAATCCGAAAATATGTTAAACATGTTTGGCTTTGATGTCTTATCTTACCCATGCTTCCAAGAAGCAGTCTGTGGTCAGTAGTGAATTAGACTGTTATCAGAGTTAATAAATTAATGTTTCATACCACTGTCTTTTCAGAACAAAAGATAGGAAAGAAATAAATTATCTGGGTCTTGCCCATAGTCATGGGTGCAGACCATACCTTCGTAATCAGGAAATCAGATAATGCAATAAAATAATGCAATAGAAAGCATATGTCAGGCAAACTTAGCTACCATTTAAAAATGTGGTTTTGATCAGAAAAAGATGTCTGGAACCATTTTTAACTAATTTTTCTTCACAGATTTATTTATCATATTCAGTCCATTTTAACAGACTTCTTAAAAAACAAAAACAAAACAAAACAAACCCCAAAACTTTGAATTAGTAAACCTGAATGTTAAAATAGGCTCAATTTGGCTCTTACGAAGATTCATTGAGCCAGGGTCCCTATATAGGTCTGTTTTGTCTCCGGCTGGATAGGACATTTGTAATGAGGAGCAGGATGCTGCACTGAACAGTTATGGAGACCTAGAAGCAAGAATAAAATGGAGTTCATTCTCCCATAATTCTATGCAGTTTATAGTGCTAAGAAGAGTGAAAAATACTGGTCTTTGATTTTTCTTACCAGACAAATATGACACTGGATGCATGTAGCTGGTTGGAATGTTTATAACATGGTGACATTTTTGCATACTGTATTCTCAGACCGGAAATGAATTTTGATTTATCACACAGTTTTTATGGCAATTTTATTTGACCTTTTCTAAATAGTACCTCCATTTATCCCTGGGCAGCTGACAAAGTCTCTTTTCCCTGTGACATGGTATTTGTTAGAAAATATGAAAGTCAAGGTTGGTTTTAAATTACTGGCTTCACATAGTTATATTATGAAAAAATTGGGTCAGCCTTAGCCTTGTTAAGCAGGCTAATGAACACCCCCTCCCCAACTTGTTCAAATATTGTTGGAACATTTTAATTGCCTCTCTAGCACTTTTCCCAGGTACTTTTAGCCAGTCAGTCCCAGCTACATGGATAAGGCAAAAGGGATAGGGGACTGAACCCTGGCTTCAAAGTTAAGTGGCATAGATTAACTCACATTTACATGCCTTTGTCACTATGTAGAGGGAACAGGGCCTTCCACATTCATGCACAAACTAAATTTCTTTTTTCTAACAGGGATGAGTAAGCTTGCATCCTGGGAAAAAAAAGGGGGCATGTTATGTGCCGGTTTTCAGCACCTCTCCCTCCTTTCACAGGAAAGGGTGTTATCATGATCATCGTGTCGAGTTTTGGCTGGGCTTTGTGTTGTAATTGCCAGCAGAGTAGTGATACATAATAAGCTGGCTGCCAACTGGGCTGAGAAAACTCACAGCAGGGTGGGCAAGTACACAAGAACCCCATGTGGAAGGACACATCCGAAACGCGGCTCTCGGCCAGCCGCTCTGAGGGCCTCTGGAGCACCGTCTCTCCAGCTGCAGGTTTCTCACAAACACAGTGCAAACAGTATGAAATCTTTGGGCGTTCCAGCAAGCGACAAATTTACGAAAGGGAAAGAAAATGCTGTCAGCACTTTGCTCACAGCCCATTGTAAGGTTATGAGAATTCAGCCTTAAAAAATGTAGAACTGGCAATTTTTGAAAATAACTGGAATGTCCGTAGGTGGAGGTGTCCAAGTTTCTGCCCCTTTGTTTTACAAAGTCAGCCCATATTACTAAGCCGACAAGGTGAACTCGCTATGAGAATGAGCATTCACAGTTTGCCAAGTTTTCCAGGCCTTTATTTCAGGGAGTGGAGATGGTGCTAATTGCAAGGGAGGGGGCCGTGCACCTGAGACAATGTGGGAGTGATATTGTGTGTGGGTACCTATTCCACATACTAATGGGAAGGTTAAACTTTCTCCGCTCCCATCGTGATAAATCCATGTCTGTCTGGGCCACTGAGCTGCTCCTCCAAGAGAGACGTCATGCCTATGAATAATTCTGGCAATATTTTAAAGCAAATTAGAGTTTGGTTCTTTGGTGTTTTCCACACTAACCTCGCACAGAAAGGATTATAGAAGTCAATTATTTTATCTTTTAAAGAGAGAGATGAGATTTTCCATACATTTCTTGACCCACTGTGTAGGTGGGAATACTGTTACCATGAGTTTACAAGATCTCTAAGGCTGATTAACTGCATATAAGATAGTAATATGAGAGAGCATCCTGTTAAAGAACAAAGAAACTATAAAATGATCCAGATGCAGCTGCGTCTCAGAATTACTTCATATGCTGGCTGTTAAACATCTTGCAAATGCTGTTGACTCCTCTTGAATGCAGTTCTTGTTAACTGTACACTAATCCTATGTGTATGCAGTGGCTATGTAAATTTCTTTTTATAAGGGGTTTTTTTCCCTGGCAAATTGGACTTGTATACAAGAGATCTTGATGATGTTATGATTCATAGGAGGAACCAATATATTACATAGAGGGGCATGACAATCAATGCAAAACAGTATTATGAATTGCAGGTGGATGTCTGAGACCCTCTTATAGCTTAAAAGAAACAGAAAAATCTCTTAATAAACTTTTTCTCTGAATATGAAATTCAAAAGCATCTTTTATTGCTCTATCCAGTGAGCATTCCATGGTTTTTGTACTTGCTGTTCTGTTGCTGTTTGTAACATATTTCAGTATGTTGACTCTGTACGTTAGTTCTGAGGTGGCAAAAGACCTAAAACCATACTCAGCTTTAAATTTGAGGTAGTAATTCAAAACTAAGAACATCACTTAAATACTTTTCTAAATCAGGGCCATGGGTTCTGCAAATAAAATGTAATATGTATATTGAATTTGCAGAAATATCTTTTTCTCTTTTTAAAGTGAATAAGTTTTGTTAATGCTTTCACACAGTGGTTTTGGAGTGTTTAGCTACTATTCAGCAGAAAACACGTAGAAAGAATATGTATTTTTTCTACAACCAGTGATTCATGTCTTCTAGCACAACAGTGCAAGATGACATCCTTATCAGAATTCATATTAAATAATTACTGCCCAGAGAGTACTGTCATGCTCATTGTTGTGGCAGCATTAGTAGGGATTAAAGATAAAATTAATTTAATTTAATTTTTTAAAAAGAAAAAAAGATTGCTAAGTCTAAATCTTTCCTATTTTAAATAAAAACAATGGTTCTTTTTGAGGCTAATATGCTGAAGAATTGGGACTAATGCAATATTTACGATCAACTGATTGAAAAAAAAGATGATTGAATTATGTAGACTGATGTTTTGCTAAAAATGAAATTATTCTAATTTTTGAGAGAAGCCTGAATCTCTTGAATGCAAGTAGTTACTCTTTCATTGCAGTCACTAAAGATGCCATTAAGGCTAAGAGTTTTAAAAGCAGCTAGAGATTTGTGCAGTTCAGTCTGAGACAATACAGAAGTGGGATTCTCTAAATTCTGAAACTACTCAGCAGTTTGTAAAAATTTGGACTCTGAAATGTTCATTGCCTGGGCAGCTGGATCCTCTAATTACTGTTCATAATCTTGGCTTAATGTTTAATAGAAAGCAGACACCTCAGAAATTGCTCTAAATTACTAGCTTGAGACAGAGGTGATTTTTTTTCTAGAGTATGTAAATCTTACTTCAGGAAACTCCAGGCTATCTAGAGTACAGGCATGCCTAGACTTCTGATCTGTATTTGTTTCACTAGGTTTTGCGAGCTGATTTGGGAAGCGCTCTTTCTCCTTATTTTGAAAGCATTTGCATGTTTACACGTAACATTCTCAGCATTTTTTTTTTCCCGAGCAGTTTGGTACTGTGAGCACTAGGTTGGGGTGTTTTGAGAACCAGCAGCTTGGTGATTAGAGAGGGAGGATCTTAGAATAAAGCTTGTTTCTACTGATTTTTCCTTTCTGTCTGGTTCTTTGTTTTGTTTCTCTTACATCAACCCAAGCTAAAACCATTGAAGTATTATTGATCAATTATTAATTGTTCTATCTGTAAAAATTGGGCTAGAGGCCTTAGAAGAACAGAGTCAAATCTCTGTACAATAGAAAGCTTATGATACCACAGGTATACTGCTAGAAACATGGCTTTTCAAATGGTTATCTGTAAAATACAGGATAACATAAAGAAGGAGCATAGGGGACTCCTTTGAAATACAAGAAAAGTGCAGAAATAAGTATTTTCTTTCTAAAGAATAGCAGATAGCAACTTCCTGACTCAAAAAGGTTGCACTGGATGAAAAAAAGATTGAGTATTGAAAAATAAACATGAACTGATCATAAAATGAAAGGATAAAATTGCTCAGATTCAAGTGGGTGTAACTGGGTTGTATTTAGTTCAGTCTGAAAAAGGTTTGGCCATGGCCTATTTTGAATTGAAAAAGTATTCCCGGTGTCCATGTGTCAACGGTCCAAGAAAGATATTGAAACAGTGATGAAGACTCAGAGGAATGTCATAATAATATGTAGAAGTAATTAAAATATACCCCGTAGGAAGAGACTGACAGAGTTAAGTCTGTTTCTTTAAGAAAAAAACAGTGTAAAAGGTGATTTAATCATGGCTTTTACACACATATGTGTGGAACAGCAGTTTGATGATCGAAGAGGCTTGCTTTTAATTGACTAAGATACATGAAGATCCTCTGGCTGGAAGCTGAAACTAGGCAAATTCAGGCTCTATTCACTACACACATTTTTAATTGCGAGGGTAATTATCTACAGAAACAGCTATTCAAAGGTTATGATGGCCTCCCTAGCACTTGAAATTTTGAATATTAAATTGGATATTTTTCAAAATAGCTTTTTCAAAAAGCTCTGCTGTGTTTTTAACCTAGTTATTTGACTTGAAGTAGGAATTCATTCCAAGAAGACTTATTGGCTGCGTTTTGCTAGTCTTTAAAACAGATGACTGCAATGGCCCTTTCTGGGTTTAAAATGCTATCAATAAAAAGGGAAAGAACTGAACAGAACTACTTTAATAAGCTTTTGTGAAAACTTAGCCTGATCACACTCATTTACTAAATATTATGGCCACACTTTGAGCACCCAGATAAGACAGCACAGAATAGGTTCAGCGAGGGAGACTTGTCTTGAAGTAATTTTGATCCTATGCTCAAGGCAACTGAAAGACCCTTAGAGAATAATTTAACAGTCTGTAATTTAGTAGAAGGTATGTGACCTATGTGGGCTGCATGATATCATTATTAATGCTGATAATAATAATAATAATCTGTAATTTTATAATATATGTAAGCCCTCAGTGCTAGACTACAGAGCCCATGTGCTGGGTGCTATACAAATGCCGATTTTTCCTTTCACAAACTGTGTGTGTGTAAAGGGACGAATCTCCATCTTGCTTTGTCCGCATAACAATACCAGGACAAACCAAGTCTCTGCAAAGAAAAGCCTTCGCCTCATGTTGTTTCTCATTCAGGGAGATTGTCTCCCATCCAGGCTAAGTGGATTTTATCAGCTGTGTCCAAGGCCCATGAAAGAGAAAATCCTTTCCTACTGCTTTTAATTTCATAATGTAAAATAGATCTTTGGATCATGGAGGGCATGATCTCCAGGACCTCATCTCCGGGGTAAGCCTGGTGATAAGATGCAGGGCCCTCCTGTTTGCTGAACAGGAGCTGTACCGCAGAGCATAACCTAGATTAATGCAGTAGAATACGCTGCTGGGAGTTTCAAAGCACACGCAAGTTTGGAAATAGGATTTGGGAAAGTGTACCATCCAGAAAGTGAGGCATGCGAGGTATGCCTCTGTATTCACCAAGAAAGCATTAGAACAAGGAACACTTTCTGACTTGGATATGACCTTTGCTTGAAAGAAGAGGTAGAACAACTTCTCCCTCAGTTCAGCTAAACTTTTTCAACAGTTTAGTCAAACGGGAAATGTCTTTTTTCAAATTCCTACCCCCCTTCAAGGGGACTGGTTAATAACCTTTCTTTGGAAAAAATCACCTTCCTACTTTAAAAAGCCCTGTGTTATCTAGTGAGGCACACATATTTCTTGCTCAGTGACTCAGTTCTTGCAATGTTTCGTACACAACTGCATGTTGGACTTAAAAAGGTAAAATGATTAGGGAGTGAACTAAGCTAGAAAGATGTCTCCATGCACTGCAGATTAGTTTAAAAGTTATTTTAAATATGCATTTGTAAGCATTGGTGACTGGGCAAACATGGATATTTGAATCAGAGGAACAATTTGTTATTTATGAATGTCAGATTACGTAAATAATTTGAATATCATTTATGATACTAAGGTTTAAACAAACATCAACCTAAATGTATGCCCAAAAGTCCTTATAAGTATTTAAATAAATTACATCATCCTTGGTACTTCAAAAAATCAGGTCACTTATTTCAGCACCAATAATGATATAGGAGATTTGAACAAGGCGTTCGTTATTAAAAACCTTGCATAGGATATTAAAATTACTTATGTAAATGGCATTTCCAAATCCATCTGGATATTAAAGCAATGTAATCCATACACTAATGTGTGATCTTGTATCATGTTGAACATCTTGTTGCATTTGCCTCTGAGTGGGAAGCATGTAAAGCTTTCAGTCTTTGCTTATCCTTTTTAGCACAAAAGGTATATCATAATAAATGATGATTGTATTTGGATTGTTTGCTGAGAAGCAGCAGGATTTTTTTCATGTTGAAAGCAAGAGCAAGACAGAGACAAGGCTCCATGGGAGACTGTAGAGACTGTATTATCATATATTTGGAAATACTCAATAATCACTTGTGTTCAGGCTTCTATAAAGCTTTTGTGAATGCTCTAGGTGCAAAACAAAACAGCATGTTCAGTCCTCTGCTCATTATAAATGGGAATAGAAGGTTGAAATTGTTGAAAAATATGCAGTTGGCTTCATAACAGTTACTTTCAATGCATTTAAAAGGCAAATGTTTGAAATGTCATTAAATATTAGCAAAGTAAAAATTCAGCTTTTCCTTACAGTGCCTTTCTTAAGTATTCCAAAGAGAAACAAGAAAAAAAGGCAAATAGGTAACTATGTTTAAGTAATCAGATAATGTAATTTCAGAAACATTAATAATTGTTATATATTTATTTATTTTATTCTGCATTTGTAAGTTTGAAAACCAGTGCTACTGAAACAAATGCTGATGCAGGGTACATTGCTAAGGGAAGAGACACTGGCTGATTTGATGTAAATCAGAGCATCCAGCTTTTTGCAATAAAGCTTACAATTTTGACCTGTACTGTTCACAGAGCCTGTGCTATTTGCAAGCTATGGAGGCTCGTGTTCAACGCTGGCACCTTAAAAGGCAGAATTACAACGTGCTGTCCTCTCGTCCACCACAGGAAAAGGAAACGGTACCAGATAACTTTCAGTACTGCGAGATGCGATTGCACTGGTCCTTACTGAGGTGTAGGCTGAACTTCTTATATATCTTCGGGACACTTCGCTCCCATGCTGTTGCTGAACAGGGTGCTAATTTTGTTTCATTACCCTAGTATGTGGCTGTGTTTACATCCTGCTTTTGAGCAAAGGTTCAGCTGTGGGCTCTGGCTCTACCAGGTGGAAATGCATCCAAAGTCGGCAGGGAGGCAGATGGCAGCAGATTCTCCAGGTTGTGGCAGCCATTAGTAGCTGTCACTTTTCAGCTCAGACCTGTGTAGTTTTCTGGTTCCAGACGGCTTCATTTACGCATTTGGGTTTAGCCCTTATTCTTGATCACCAGGGTTGCTGGTTAGTTCTCAGGAGCGGTGTGGGAACCAAGCCTTTGCACGATGGGGCTCGGGTGTCAGCCTGGATGCTGTAAAATTAGTTCCCAGCTGGGACAGGAGCCTGACAACACTCGTCCTCTTCCTCTGCTCTGGGCCTGGAAGGCCTTTCTGTTTCAGCAATGGTCTCAGATTAGAGAAGAGGCAATTAGCAGTCCTATGAATGGAAAGGATGGAAAGCGCTCCTGTAGCCGTGTCCTCTTCTCTGTTGAAAAAGGACAGATGAGAGCTGAGACTTTCCGTCCACCGTGTGCATCAGAGCTTGACATGGATGGCAGGTTTGCTTTGATGACTCCACGGATTTCAAAAGAGATGCTTAAGAGCTTAGCAATCAAACAGTGTGCACACTTAACAATTTAGGATTTAAGCCCAAGCTGTGGCCCACTGTAAATACATTATACTGTGGCAAATATAAAACTATACATGTATATGAATAGTTATCTAAATTATAACACTGCAATAGTCAAATAGCCTTTAGTTCTCAGCCAGGGCTTTTCTCCCTTCTAACAATATTTTCTTTTTTTCCTTGTTACCCCCCCATCCTTAACATGTTTTCTTCCTCTTATGTAAGTTTTATCGGACATTGAATCCTCTAAGTATTCCCTTTCCCTTACCCATTTCATCAACTACACCTCCAGCCTTATCTCCAGCTCTGTTTTTTTTAACAGTTTTGTTTATGGGTTATTTTCTCTGCCACTGTATTCTTCTCTCTTGACCTTGACTGCAAACCCTCTGTTTGCAACTGAAGAGTATTTTGGAAAGTAGCTTTCATACTGTGAATAAGCTGTCTTACAAGAATTGTTTTTCCAACATAATGTCCTTGGACATTGGGATTATTTTATATTCCTGGAGTGCTTCCTTCCCCACCACTCTGGTTCCTTTCTGCTATGATGCCATCCCTCTTTAATTAAGATTTTATGTCCTCTATCCTGTTTGTTTCTTTCCATCCGGTAATTGATCATTATTGCATTTATTCAAATAAATATCAGTGTGGCCTGTGTGACAAGTAGGACATCCTAAAGTCAGTAACAGACTCTCTGATTTCTGTTCTTCCACTGTCTATACCATTGGCATTGTCCTCAAATCAATTTTTCCCCATTTGCTTTGCAAGCTATGAATATTATCCTTTTGCTATTGTCTACATACACTTTCACTCTGAGAAGTTTGATGATTTTAATTCCTTTCTTGTGGTCTTCTCAAGAATTATTTTACTTTTCTGCTCTTAGTTTCAAACACCAGAAATCACTTCAGGGTTCAAATCAGTATCACTTTGAATACACTTCACATGCATTCTTCTCATGCTGTATAGATTGTCAAGGTGTTGGCAAAGAAATTGGAGGCAACTGCTGTTATCCACAGATATGCTGTGGACTTTGCTTCCTTTAATTTCATCTGGCCAAGTGGCAATAGATTCTCTTTCCAGAAAACTAGTCCTACTGTCCTCACCGATCATCTTGTACAACTGTTTTGAGAGGGGCTTTTCTTCACAGTTGTCCTGGGTTGAAAACCACTGTGCTATTTACAGGTTCCTGTCTAGTGCTTTTTTTAAGGTTAGCAAAACTGGAGCTACTACATTTCAGTAAGAAGAACAGTGAAAATAATTTTTCTTAACTTCAAGATAAAACTATTCTTACAGTATCAGTGTGAAACACTTTTGGTCTCACTTTATCATTTTCTGCCTTTCTTGACTGGGAGAAAAGGCAAGTAACGTAGTATTGCCATCCAGCTATTCCCTCCTCCTACGAAACATCTATTTCTACTGTAGGTAACGGTTAACATTATTTGTCCCACTTTATCTCGATTAAAGTAGTGGGAGGAAATCATGTGTCCTGGGGAGCTGCTGTGTGTATATAGCCTCTTTCTCTATTAGGCTGGTGAGTGGGTTGCACTTGAAGTTATAACATGCTTTCTTTCCTACACTTGAAGGTCAATGGGACTGCCTGATTGTTAGATAATGTCTTTGTCTACTACCCTCATGCAGTTCAAAATCCCAGTTCTCAGAAGGGAAGAAAATCAGGAGCAAATTCAGTCTGCTTGTCTTTTTTTTTTTTAGTCTGTCTTTTTGATGAAGAACAGTAAATTATTATAGTAAAATTCTACCACTCTTAGTTAAATTATTAGTGCTACTTGCAAAGCAGATTGCCTGAACAGGGAATGGCAGAATGTGAAATGTCATCTGCAGAATGGGAAATTGATCATGGTCATCATGCCTCTGTTAAGACAAACCTTCTAGTAAGTAATAATAGATACACAATGAAATCATGAAAGAAACTTACTCAGATAAATGATCAGAGGGCTGGAGCACTTCCCATACGAGTACAGGCTGAGAGAGTTGGGGTTGGTCAGCCCAGAGAAGAGAAGCCTCCCAGGAGACCTTATAGCAGCTTTCCAGGACTTAAAGGGGGCCTACAGGAAAGATGGGGAGGGGCCTGTTATGATAGGACAAGGAGTAATGGTTTTAAACTAAAAGAGGGTAGATTTAGATTAGATGCAGTGAAGAAGTTCTTCCCTATGAGGGTGGTGAGGCACTGGCACAGGTTGCCCAGAGAGGTTGTGGCTGCCCCATCCCTGGCAGTGTTCAAGGCCAGGTTGGATGGGGCTTTGGGCAACCTGGTCTAGTGGAAGGTGTCCCTGCCCATGGCAGGGGGGTTGGAACTACATGATCTTTAAGGTCCCCTCCAACACAAACCATTCTGTAGTTCTATGATATAAAACTAGAAGCCAAAACAGTCATTTCCTAACATTTCCAAACAGATCAAAACCTAACTTGTTAAAAATTATGAGTATTAGCCACTCTTCCAATTTTCTAAGTCACTTAAATATGATAACATGTTTTTCTGTTCAGTAAAGGCTAAGGAAACAAAAAGTAGTTTCTCCTCCTCTATTTGGAGTGGATATTTAGATTTGAAAGTCTGCTTTGTGTGGCGTTGAAGATATCCTCACAAAAATAAACTGTTAATTTCTTATTACCTACAGGTTATAAGGTATGTTATGCATATATGTATATAAATCTTTTAATTCATACTTTAATCTTCTAGTTAGAAGTTTATGTAATATTATCACAGTCCATTAAAATAAGAATTTCCCCTTATTAATTTTTCTAAATTAAACAATTTGTATTTCATATTCTGTATTGGTGAATTATACCTTCAAAACCAGATATACAGTAAGGTTAGGAAAGCAAGAAAATACCTGTAAAAAATAATAGAACTAAACTACAAATAACAGGTAAGGCACCACTTCTCCAACCGTGGTGTCTGAAGTTAGGAGGAAAATAAAAGCAGTCTTATAAGACAAAGTAAATGTGACTTGGTTTTCAGAGGAATTGAAAAGTTGTCACCTCTGATTATCACAGAAGCTGGCAGGACTCGGCATTTTTGAAAAGCAGGACATACTTATTTAGGAGTACAAGTACAAATTTAATGTCTGTCTTTTTCCACCTAAGCAAATGGTGGAGCCAAAGAATGGCTCTTGCAGGATGTCATTAAAGTTTCCTATTTATTTTTATGCGTTTGTGACTGTACCGTTCCTCCTCCTGTAGAAAGCTAACTTTAACATATTAAGGTTCTGAACCTGGGAATGGTAGAGCAGGTCTTTGGATCTTGAGCTTAGTGGTTATTTTATAAGGCTAGATCAATACTCAATGGGCAGATGAATTCACCTACTGTGGTACCTGGGACACAATGAGTGGTCATCAGTATTGGGCACCAGTTAGAGCATGCAGTGAAATCTCGCTGAGGCACTCTCTACCTCTTTCTCTTTCTGTGGAGAGGAACGGAGGGAGGGGAGTACAAAGGGAGAGGCAGAGTGGTGCACAGCCAGATCTTCCCTCCCTGGGTTCACGGTCAGATGTGGCAATTTCAGTATGAGAGTTCCCACAGTGCAGAGGTTGCCTTGATATCATAGAATTATAGAATGTTTTGGGGTGGAAGGGACCTTTAGAGATCACCTAGTCCAACCCCCCTGCCATGGGCAGGGACACCTTCCACCAGACCAGGTTGCTCAAAGCCCCATCCAGCCTGGCCTTGAACACTGCCAGGGATGGGGCATCCACAACTTCTCTGGGCAACCTGTTCCAGTGCCTTGCCACACTCACCATAAAGAACTTCTTAATATGTAATCTAAATCTACCCTCTTTCAGTTTAAAACAGTTACTCCTTGTCCTATCACTACACTCCCTGTTAAGGAGTTCCTCCCCATCTTTCCTGTAGGCCCCCTTTAGGTCCTGGAAAGCTTCTGTAAGGTGTCCCTGGAGGCTTCTCTTCTCTGGCCTAAACAACCTCAACTCTCTCAGCCTGTACTCGTATGGGAGGTGCTCCAGCCCTCTGACCATCTTTGTGGCCCGCCTCTGGACCCGCTGAAGCAGGTCTATGTCCTTCTTATGTTGGAGGCCCCAGAGCTGATCGCAGTACTCCAGGTGGGGTCTCACAAGAATGGAGCAGAGGGGGAGAATCACCTCCCTTGACCTGCTAACCACACTTCTTTTTATTGGCCCAGAATGTGATTGGCTTTCTGGGCTGTGAGCACACATTGATGGCTCATATTCAGTTTTTCATCCACCAACACCCCCGAGTTCTTCTCTGCAGGGCTGCTCTCAATCCACTCATCTCCCAGCCTGTATTTGTGCTTGGGATTGCCCTGACCCATGTGCAGGACCTGGCATTTGGCCATGTTCAACTTCAGGAGGTTCGCACAGGCCCACCTCTCAAGCCTGCCACGGTCCCTCTGGATGGCATCCCTTCCCTCTAGAGTATGAACCACAACACTCAGCTTGGTGTCATCCGCAAACTTACTGAGCGTGCACTCAATCCCACTGTCCATGTCCCCAGCAAAGATGTTAAATCATACTGGTCACAGTATGACCCCTGAGGGACACCACTCGTTACTGGTCTCTACCCGGACATTGCGCCATTGACTGCAACACTTTGAGTGTGACTATTCAGCCAATTCCTTATCCACTGAGTGGTCCATCCGTCAAATCCGTGTCTCTCCATTTTAGAGACAAGGATGTCACGTGGGACAGTATCAAATGCTTTGCACAAGTCCAGGTAGATGACACCAGTCGCTCTTCCCTTATCCACCAATGCTGTAACACTGTCATAGAAGGCCACCAAATTTGTCAGGCATGATTTGCCCTTAGTGAAGCCATGTTGGCTGTCACCAATCACCTCCTTATTTTCCATGTGCCTTAGCATAGTTTCCAGGAGGATCTGCTCCATGATCTTGCTGGGCACAGAGGTGAGACTGACTGGCCTGTAGTTCCCCAGGTCTTCCTTTTTTCCCCTTTTTAAAAATGGGGGTTATGTTTCCCCTTTTCCAGTCACTGGGAACTTCACCAGTCTGCCATGACTTTTTAAATATGATGGATAGTGGCTTAGCCACTTCATCTGCCAGTTCCCTCAGGATCCTTGGATGCATCTCATCAGGTCCTATGGACTTGTGCACCTTCAGGTTCCTTAGATGGTCTTGAACCTGGTCTTCTCCTACGGTGGGCAGTTCTTCATTCTCCCAGGCCCTGCCTGTGGATTCTGTGAATCGGGCAGCATGGCTAGAGCACTTGCTGGTGAAGACAGAGACAAAAAAACTGTTGAGCCCACATTGTTAATGTCCACAATGGACATTAAACAACTCTAGAGATATTTTCTTTTAACATATGTGTATTGTCACTCATATTTCTAATCCCTGAATGTCACACTTCTGCAATTTGGAGGGGGATCTCACTCACCAAATTCTAAAGAGTTTTTTGCAAATTTTATCTGAAATAATGTGTTGATTGGATCCTGTGTTATGACATCTGGAACACTAGCCCCAGCTGTCTTTGGAACCAGTGTTCATGTGGCATCAAAATGAAGCAAAGCAAGCTTACGCATTTACATATTTTGCATATTTATAAAACCACCATTTTCCTGTATCAGTAAAAATCTGGGTGCAGACAAATCAGTCCAGCTCCATTGATTTTAAAGGACCTGGTATGATTGACACCAGCTGAGATTTTGGCCTGCTGTGTTTAGCCATGGTTTACATTGAGTCACATAAAACTGGGAAAGATGATGTGGCAAATATGTAGAAGTGGTTTAAGTCTTCTCTTGAGAAGCTTCTGCACAACAGTACTAATTTCAAATCGATGAAACTTTACAAGCAAAAGAGCTGGGATAAGGCAAAAGCAGCACTGGACCCACGAAATAAGCCTGAAAATTATTTCTAGCAGAGAGTATTGGGACGTAACGAGTAAAAGCTGTCACAGTATCTGAAGTTATACTGCTGTGGGCACTGCATAGGTGCAGTGGTACCTCCAAGATATATTTCTGCTGGAATATTATTTCTTGATTTACTTTTCAGCTTCCCCTGCAGCTGGAGACTCTCCCTCAGTTTTAATGAAAATAAAAACACAGCTGGGTAGCAACATCATCTCCTGGAAAACAATGAATTCTTCACAGTTCATGGAATAACATAAATAAACAAAAACCACAGTAGGGTATCAAAGATTACACAGCAGAGTCAGTGACTGACAGAAATAAAGGAAGGAGGTCCAGCTAAAAACACAAGCTTGGGGAAACACGGTCTCAGGGGAGGTTTTTCTGAGGAATAACAGGGGTGGCTCCGAGCGCGGTTTCCTGAGGAGGGGATGAGGTCTATAACCGCAGCTGCACCGACGTGCAGGCTTACGTTCTTCTGGGCACCTGCAAAAGCCAGGACACACCTGCAGCATTTGAGAAGGGATTCAGGCGTGGTAGCTGTTGGTAACCGTATAACTAATCCTAATGGACTTTACTGCAGAAGTTTTCTTAGACATATGTGCGTGTGTGTGCATGTACGCATGTTTTATATCCAAACAAATGCACACGTGTGTCCATTAAGATTGTTTGTATGGTTACCGAAAGTTTAACAGTGTTGTGTTAAATAGGTGGAAGTACTGTGTTACTGACATGACTACTTGATATATTAATAGATTTAAATATTGTTTTTATAAGAGGACATCATCAACTTGAAATCTCACTTGCATCTGAAAGTACTTTTGCTGTTTCAAGGCATACATAAAGTTACAATAACTGTAAGGTAATAGAGGTTGAAATATTTCACCTGTTGTTCTGTTTATTTAGCATGTTTGACAGCATTTCACGTATGGTGGGTTTCCCCAGCTACTCAGTGTCACCTTTAGTTGTAGAGGTCTTGCTGAAAACAAAGAGAAAAATCATTCTCAAGGGGAGAATTTTTCTGCCTTTCTCTCTTTACTACCTGTCCCTGATCCAGGAATATTTTTAAACGTGGCTTTAAATGTAAGCGTGAAAAAAGCCGAGGAAAATGATATTATTTGTATGCTTTAAAAAATAACACTTCTGTAAAGTTCTCCACTAGATCAGGCTCACTGCCAGGGTAATTAATGGGCAGATGTAGTCCTTGAAACTACTTTTAACTCAACTCGTGAAACTGATTCAATTTTAATTTGATAATCTCCCTTTAATGGTGCTTATTGTACAGTCAGTGCTAGTTAATAGGAATATTTCTTTGCCAGGAAGCAGTTTCATGTAGGGTATTTAATGGATATTTCAGACCTCATGCCAGATATGATGGATACCTGAGAATTTATTACCTTCATATATGCAGTAGTCCCTTGAATAATATCTTTGAAATTTGAAAAAATGTTGCATTATTTTTCAAATATGTGGAGATATCACAGAAGGAAATAGTGCTATCATTACGGATTTAACAATGCAGCTTACATTTCTTCCATTTTTACAGCTGAAAATGAGCCCTGTTCTACGATTATGATATCTTCTGATCCTTTTTATGTGACAGAAGGGCATATTTACATTTTATCCATCATGATGAACTAAAAGTAAGCCTTACGAAATGCATGCATTTGCTAGAGGCGACCTTTGGTTTACACTAGAAAGAACCTGAGGCTTTGGTGCTCCAAGGATGGATTGCCTTTTATAAGCAGACCTGTCTCCGTACAGCTGTGTTTGAGATCTGGTTTGAGCATGGTAATGATTAAAAAATGTAGAGGAAAGGAGGCAAGTGATTCTGAGAAGGAAGTGGACTGAAGTTTATTTTTTCTTGATAGTGTGAGATTTGGCTCTACTCTATACCTCCACAACAGAACCTTTATTATACTCATAGGAATGGCAGTTTTACCCTCAACTTCCCACACTCAGTTTTTCAGCAACATCTCTTGTTGGTTTTTGTCGTCTTTCTTATTTTTAATTGCCCTTTACAAGAAGACTGCCAACACTTTCTAGCCATATTTAAAATTGGCAGGTCAAGGAAATAGGAGTAAGAATTTATTTTATTTTTCCCCTAATTTTATCTCTCACATTGAATTTTTGGCTCAGCTTAGGCAAAGTCTTCCCTAAATGATGGAATATTACGCCGTTACACAATTGCAGTTTGTCAACCAATTAGTTGCAAGCAATTTGTTCAGCAAGACTGTGGGAGGAATGACCATGGAGTGAATGAGCTGTGTGGAAGAGAGCAGTGGCTGTAATGGGAATGGGCTATGAATTACTTTGTCGTGAACAGAAAGACTTCTGTTAATCTGTTCAGAAAAAAGAGCAAAGCAGTGTGTTTGCCACTTCCTATATGGTTTATTTCCTTGTTTTTTGAGATGTAGTTTAGATCTCAGAGACTATCTGCCCTCTTGGCTTTACTTAATGTCTCTATTTTATCTCCATTATTTAAATAATTGACAAGTTTCTGGAGTTCAGGATAGTCAGGAAGGGGCTTGAATTGCTTCTTGGTTTCAGTTTGGCTTCAAAATAATAATAAAGTGCAGTGTTTTGTTAGCTACATAGCAAAGTACTGTCAGACAAAATAAGAACTTAGTGTTCCAGGATCAACTTACATAATTAAAAAAAGAGAAAACAGGAAATACTTATTTTATTAATTTGTTTTGTAGATGGAACATCTTAAAAGGCTGTTTGCTTCAATGGGTCCCAAATATAATTTATATGTTATGTTCATTTTATAGCATTAGGCTGCCTAAAGCAATAACACCCAACAGCTGAAGTAAAATGTGTTGTCAAGCAAATAGTGAAAGAGGGAATTAAAGGGAACACCTGTGTCTTGTTATTAGAAATCATATCCATGCTGGACTTGTAATAGCCTAAATAATACAAATTTACCTAGAAGTAACAAAGCAGATGGAAACATCTGTATATTGTATGCGGTGACAGTTATTGGATGGTAGACTATCTGGCCCTGGTTTTCCCCTCAGTAAACATTATTTGCATAGTAGTTTTCATCCTTTGCATCTTTACCTTGAAAAACTTTGAAGTCTGATGAAGATAGCATAGTTTATATTAGAAGATTAGTACAGGGAGACAGTCTGGTCCTGATATAAATACACAGGTACAGATGTAAGTCATGTAAATGTGCAGTACAGAAGTACAATGAACATACTGACTGGCATAAGTGGATAATAAAACATAAAAACTTCCTCGAATGTATCATTTTCTCACTAAGTGAAAAACTCAGAGGAAAAGGTGTTGCAATATCAGGTATGGCTTAGATAACAAACAGCACAGCAAATGCAGCCAGATTGCCACATTGTCATAAAGCTTAAGTCAAAGGAATTTACTCTCCCTACCATTAGGTTTCTATGCTGGAGCTACAGAGCGTGCAAGCAAGCTGTCCCATTCTAGTCAGCGTGGTCAAAGGAATGGAGGAACCGTTCAGCTGGGCAGGTGTCGGCATCTGTTTTAGTGTGAGCTGAATATCTGTGCAGCCTCCATCACCTGTATTGACTAGGTCTTCCTCTGGCTGTCATGGCAGCTTGGACACTGACCTCGCTTACAGACCCTTAGGTTGTAAGACATCTTAAGCTGAGTGTCTGAAACCCAAAGCTGAATCCCACCTTTGTAGTTCCCTTACACACAGATTCAGTTCCTAACATCACAGCATCTGAAGTACATCAGTCACCCTAAGTTTTAAGAAAACTCTGTTAGATGCCACCTGACCATCATGGGAGAAGATTTTTTCCTGCTAGAGTCATACATTTTTGTACATAATATCTTCTCTAGCCAAGATTTCTTTGCAGAATGGAAAGATATGCAAAAGCAACAGTAAAACAGATCATACGCAATGTGTGAAGTATACAGGACCTTAAAATGAAATATATTACTCTTTGTAAGATGCATTTGAGCGAAAATTCTGCAAAGGAGAATTCTTAAAAAGTGTCCCCTCTTTATAAAATACTTAAAGGAACCCAGTGCAATAAATCTCTTAGATCCAGATTTTCTTTTTCATCCTTCTAAGATGTAGCATTAGATATGATTTCTTTTTTTTCAGCTGGAAGGTGTTCTGTACTTTGTCAGCAGGCTGAGATGGTAGTACACTGGGCATGTTGGGCCAAGATGCTACAATGGCAGATGCTAAACGAAACCTTGAGGTAGACGAAGTTAACAATACATGGGATGATGAAAAAATACTTTTCTGGGAGTGCTTAATGACATGTATTATGGTTTTTGAGACATGAAAGTGTTCCAAGGGGATATATTTGGAGTGTGACTAAGAACTGACTTCTTGCCTATATAGACAAGCGAAGCTTCTGAACTGCTGTTCTTCACTCTGTCTTTTACATCTAATGCTTCCAAAGAAAATGTTGCCTAATGCACCTAT
>JANHGO010000033.1:9382715-9399877 GCA_024606505.1 Aquila spilogaster | reverse complement strand
TACCATGTAGAAATGCATCCAAAGTCAGCAGGGAGGCAGATGGTAGCAGGTTCTCCAAGTTGTGACAATCATTAGTAACTGTCACTTTTCATCTCAGATTGAACAGTTTTCTGTTCCAGATGACTTTATTTAATCTCTTGGATTTAGCCCTTATTCCTGATCACTGAGATTTCTGGTTAGTTTGCAGGAGCAGTGTGGGAAACAAACCTTTGCACAGTGGGGCTCAGCTGTCATCCAGGATGCTGTAAAATGGGTTCCCAGCCAGAACAGGAGCTTGACAGTGCTCATCCTCTTCCTTTACTTTGTACCTGGAAGACCTTTCTATTTCAGTAGCTGTCTCAGACAGGAAAAGAGGCATGCCAACTAAGACTGGAAGGGTGGAAAATGCTCCTGTAGCAACGCTCTCATTTCCATTGGAAATGGACAGATGTGAGCTGAGACTTTCCAAACACTGAATGTGTTGGAGCTTGACATGGATGTCAGGCTTGCCTTCATATCTCTGGAGGTTTTGTTGGTTAAGAGATTAGTAATCAAACTTACATAACAAATTAGGATTTAAACCCTAGTGATAGTGTGGCTGTGGCCCACTGCTCTGGCATATATTATAACACTATATATATATATATATATATATAAAGTTATCCATATTCACTGCAACTATCAGATAGCTTTCAGTTGCCAACTAGGACTTTTCTCCTTTCC
The DNA here is from genome assembly GCA_024606505.1 of Aquila spilogaster. Lineage (NCBI taxonomy): Eukaryota > Metazoa > Chordata > Aves > Accipitriformes > Accipitridae > Aquila > Aquila spilogaster. The sequence continues at coordinate 9,399,175 of JANHGO010000033.1, read as the reverse complement.
AGCATTGTTTTCATTTTTGCTTGCTACCCTCCCCTCCTCATTTCTCACATTTTTTCTTCATTTTATGTAAGTTCTATCTGACACTGAATCTTCTAAGTATTCCATTACCCTTCTCCATATCACAAGCTGCATATCCAGCCTTATCTCCAGCTATATTTTTTACCTGTTTTGTCCATCTTTTATTTACTCTGCTATTGCAGTCTCTTATGACCCTGACTGCAAACCCTCTGTTTGCAACTGAGTATTTTGGAAAGTAGCTTTCACACTGTGAATAAGCTTTCTTACAATATTTTTTTTTCCGACATAATATCCTTTGACGCTAGAATTACACCATATTCTTGGAGTGCTTTCTTGAACATACCCATGATTCCTTTCTGCTATGGTACAACTATGCTTCTGTACTTCTTATGCATTATACTTTTTCTCTACAGATTGGTAAGACGTTGGTAAAGAAATAGGGAGCAATTGCTATTATCCGTAGATATATTGAGATATATTGTGGACTTCATTTATTTGTTTTTGTTGTTGTTAGTTTGCTTGTTTTTGGTCGTTGGGCAGTAGCTTTTCTCTCTACAAAACTTTTCCATGTATAGGTGTTCAGGTTGGATATTAGGAAGAATTTATTTCTCAGAAAGAGTGGTGAGGCACTGGAACGGGCTGCCCAGGGATGAGGTGGAGTCATCATCCCTGGAGGTGTCCTAAAACTGTGCAGATGTGGCACTAAGGGACATGGTTAGTGGGCAGTATTGGTGGTAGGTGGACAGTTGGACTAGATAATCTTAGACATCTTTTCCAACCTTAAAGATTTTATGATTCTCTTTTTCTAACTAGCATGTATTCTTCTTTAGCTCTTTACTAAGTGTAGATATCATTTAGATACACTTCTTTTCTGCTTTCTTATTTCTGTCTCACGTTCTGTCCTCACTGATCATTTTGTCCAGGTGTTTTGGGAAGGGCTATTCTTCAGAGCTGTCCTGTGTTGAAAACCACTGTACTATTTACATGTTTTTTTTCTAGTGCTTTTTTATCATCAACAGAACTAGTGCTGCTAAATTTCAGTCAGAAGAATAGTAGAGATAATTTCTCTTAACTCCAAACAATTTTTACAATATCAGTGTGAAGCATTTTGGGTCTCACTTTATCATTTTCTGCCTTTCTTCACCAGAAAAGGTAGGTAGTAGTATTGCCATTTTGTTATTCCTCTCTCCTACAAAACATCTATTTCTACTGTAGGTGGCAGTTAAGATTGTTTGTCCCACTTCATCTCGATTAAAGGAGTGGGAGGAAATCATGTGTCCTGGATAGCTGCTGTGTGTAGAGCCTTTTTCTCTATTAGGGCAGTGAGTGGGTTGCGCTTGAAGTTATAACGTTTTCTTTTCTCACTTGAAGGTCAGTGGGGCTGTCTGATTTTTAGGCAAGGTCTTTGTCCACTACCCTCATACAGTTCAAAGTTTCCTTTCTCAGAAGGAAGGCAAATCAGGAGCAAATTGAATCTGCTTTAAAAAAAAAAAAATAATAATAATAAAATCTTCCTTCTTGATGGAGAACAGTAAATTAAATAAAGTAACCTCTTGTAGTTATGTTATTAGTGCTACTTGCAAACCAGATAGACTGAAAATGATGGCTGAATTTGATAAATTATCTGCTGAATGGGAAGTATGTAGTGGTTATCAAGACTCAGTTAAAACTGATCTTTTAGTAAATAATAATAGATACACAATGAGATCATAAAAAGAACTTACTCAGATATAAAACAAGAAACAAAACCAATAATTTCCTAACTTAGATCAAAACCTAAACTAGAACTTTCAAATGCTAGCCACTCTGAAATTTACTTGATCCCTTAAATAAACATGTTTTTCTGTTCAGCACTAGGTATATCCTCACAAAAATTAACTGTTTTATTTCTTACTGCCACCAAGTTATCAGGTACAATAAATATGTATATTCACATATACACACAAAAATCCTTCTATTCATACTTTAGTCTTCTAATTAGACATTTCAATATGGAAAATTATCACAAACCATTAAAAGATGAAATTTCCTTTATTAGTTTTTTTTTTCTAAACTGAAGTATTTGTATTTCTTAATCTGTGTTGGTAAATAATACCTTCAAAACAGATATGTAGTAAAGTAAATAAAGTAAGAAAGTAAAAATAATATAAGTAGACTACAAATCACAGGTAAGGCACTACTTTTCCAACATTGATGTCTAAAGTTGGGAGCATCCTGAAAGTATTTTTATTAAATGCAGTAAAAGTGACTTCATTTCCACAGGTACTGAAAATTTGTCACTGTTGATGATAATAGAGCCAGCAGGGCCTATTATTTTTGAAAATCAAGTTATACTTAGTAGGGACACAAGTACAGCTCTAAAGTTGGTCTTTTTCTGCATAAGCCAATAGTGGAGCCAAAAAGAATATCTTGCATAATCTCACTGAAGTTTCCTATTCCTTTTTATGCGTACTATTCCTCTTACTTAAGAAAGCCAGCTTTCAAATATGGTTTTGACCCTAGAAATCAGCAGATCAGTTCTTTTGAACTTGAGCTCATTAGTTATTTTAAGGCTAGATCTACAGAAAGAGTGGACAAACTCACCTAACGTAGATCAAGGTCAGTGGTCATCAAGATTGATCACCACTTAGAACATACAGTGAAATCTCTCTGAGGCACTCTCTTCCTCTTTCTCTTAAATAGAAGGAGGAGAACAGAGAGATTTTCCCTCCCTGGTACAACAGTCAGACATGGAAACTTCAGTATGGGAAATCCCAAAGTTCAGAGGCAGCCTTGATGTCCTCAGTGAATACAAAGAAACACTAGAGAGATTTCCTTTTCACATACATGTATTGTCATTCATACTTCTACTTATTGAACACGAAACATCTATGGTATCTGGGGGAGATCTTGCTCAACCAGTTCTCAGTATTTTTTTACAGATTTTAGCTGAAATAATATATTGATTGGATCCTGTGTTATGACATCTGGAATGCTATCTCCAGCTGTATTTGAAAATAGTGTTCATGTAACATCAAATTTAAGCAAAGCATGCTCACTCACTTACATATTTTGCGTATTTATAAAGACATTTCTTTACCAGATCAGTAAAAATCTGGGTGCAGGTCCACTGTAGATGCAAATGAGCCCAGCTACTTTGATTTTAAAGGACTTAATTTGATTGACATCAGCTGAGATTTTAGCCTGCTGCATTTCGCTGTGGTTTACATTAACCCACAAAAAGGCAGGAAACATGATGTGGCAACTATTTTATATCTTCTCTTGAGTAGAGTCTGCACAATGGTATCAATTTCAAATCCTGTTTTACAAAACCGTAGAAGCAAAAGAGCTGGGATAAAGCAGCACTCGACCCATGAAACAAGACTGAAATTATTTCTAATAGGTAGTACTGGGACAGAACAAGTCAAAGTTGCCACAGTATCTGAAGTTCCACTGCTGTGTCCACCGTACAGGTGACATAGGACCTCCCAGACATATATCTGCTGAAATGTTATTCCTTGGTCTACTTTTCAGCTTTCAAGCCAGCTGGAGAATCTCTCTGTGTTTCAGTGAAAACAAAAATGCAGCTGGGTAGCAACATCATCTCCTGGAAAACAATGAATTTTTCACACTTCATGGAATAAGATAAATAAAGAAAATCTACAATAGGGTGTCAAGGATTACACAAATGAGCCTGTGACAGACAGGAACAAAGGAAGGAGCTCCAGCTAAAATGCAAGCCTGGGGAAACACAGTCTCAGGGGAGGTTTGCTGAGGAATGGCTGTGAGTTTCCTGGGGAGAGGTGATGTGAGATGGCAGCTATGCAGGCTGGGCCCTGTCACCAGCTCCAGCCGGGATCTACCTGCAGCACTTAAGGAGGGATTACTGTGTGATAGCAGTGCTCTCTGGCTATTCCCTTGAATGTATAAATTTCTCATTGAAAGCATACATCTGGCTAAGTCCTAGTCATACTTCGGCTGCCTCTACAGGACTTACCAGCCACACTGAAACGCACGTCATGTTATTGAAGCAACAAACTGCACTTCCCAATACATCTTCAGCACTACCAGCAGAGCTACATGAGCTATGCTGATACTGTTAGCTAACAGCCAGCCCCAAACTGATCCCCAAAGACCATGATACCAGCCAGCTGGTGTCTGTGCTGCTTACCAACCTTGTGCAGATGGCACCAGCCTTAGAAAGGCAGAGCTATGGAGAAAGCTCACTACACAGAGAGACTGCTCAAGATTGAGCCCTGCCCCTACTTCATCCAGAGGTTTACACATACTCATAGCACTTTGTGTGTTTTCTGTGTATATATGTGCACCTGGAGATAAGCAGTTGGTAACCATTTAAATAATCTTAATTAACATTATGGTAGACATTTGCTGATACATATATGCACGTGTGTGCGTGTATGTGTTTATTACATACACACATGCATGCATGTACATTGAGATTGTTCATATGGTTACCATAAGTGTAACAGTGTTATGCTAAATAGAAGGAAATACTGTGTTACTGACGTAACTCTTTCAAATGTTAATAGATTTAAATTCTATTTATATAAGAGGATATCATCAACTTGAAAATCTCACTTGCTTCTGAAAGCACTTTTGTAGTTTCAAGTTTTACATGAAATTAATGTAACTGCAAGGTAACAGAGGTTGAAATATTTGATCTGTTGTTCTGTTTATTTAATATGTTTGACAGCTTTTCACGTATGGCAAGTTTCCTCAGCTAGTCAGCATCACCTTTAGTCGTAGACATCTTGTTGAAAACAAAGAGAAAAGCCAGTCTCAGGGGGAAAAATATTGCCTTTTTCTCTTTAATACCTGACCCTGATCCAGGAATATTTTTAAACATAGCTCTAGATGTAACCAGGCAAAATTGAGGAAACTTTTGTTATTTCTATGCTTTAAAGAACAGCAATTCTGTAAAGTTCTACACAGATTAGACCCATTGCCAAAGCAATTTGTGGGCAGATGTTGTCCTTGAAACTATTCTTAACTCATCCCATGAAACTGATTCAATTTTAATTTGATAATCTCCCTTTAATGGTGTTTATCGCACAATCAGTGCTAGTTAATAGGAATATTCATTTCTTTGCCAGGAGGTGGTTTCTGGTAAGATACTTAATGGATATTTCAGATGTCATGCTAGCTGTTATGGATACCTGAGAATTTACTATTACCTTCATATATAAGTACGTCCCTTAAATGTCTTTTAAATTTGAGGAAACATTACATTATTATTCAAATACGTGAAGAAACATTGTTATCATTACAGATTAAACAATTCAGCTTACGTTTCTTCCAGCTGTACAGCTGAAAATGAGCCCTGTTCTACAATTATGGTAGCTTCTCATCCTTTTTATGTAGCAGAAGAGGATATTTACATTTTATCCATCATAATGAACTAAAAGTAAGCCTCAGAAAATGCTTGCATTTGTTGGAGAGGACCCTTGCTTTACACTAGAAAAAAAACAGAGGCTTTGGTCCTCCAAGGATGGATTGCCTTTTATAAGCAGGGCTGTCTCCATGCAGCTGTGTTTGAGTTCGGTTTTGAGCATGGTAATGATTAAAAAATGTGGGGGAAAGTAGGCAAGTGATTCTGAGAAGGAAATGGACCAAAGTTTATTTTTTCTTGCAACAGTGTGAGATTTGGCTCTACTCTGTACCTTTAGAACAGAACCTTTATTATACTCTCGGGAGCGGCTGCTTTACTGTCAGCTTCCCACACTCAGTTTTTCAGCAACATCTCTTGTCACATTTTCTTTCTTACTTTTAATTGCTCCCCTTTAAAGGAAGACTACCAACGTTTTCTAGCTATATTTAAAACTGGCAGGTCAAGAAGATAGAAGAGCAATTTTATCTTAATTTTTCCTCCTAATTATATCTATCTTGTTGAATTTTGGGCTGAATTCAAGGCAAGTCTTACTCAGATGGTGGAATATTGCTAGATTGCTTGTAAATAGAGCAATTGCAGTTTGTCAACTAATTAGTTGCAAGCAATTTGTTCAGTGAGGTTTTGGGAGGAATGACCATGGTGTGAATGAGCTGGGTGGAAAAGAACAGTAGCTGTAATGGGAACAGGCTATGAATTACTGTGTTGTGAATGGAACAGCTTCCGTTAATCTGTGCGGAAAAAAAGAGCAAAGCAGTCTGTTTGCAAAAGCCACTTCCTATGTGATTTTTTCCTTTTCTTTTAAGGTGTAGTTCTGATCTTGGGGATTGTTTGCCCTTTTGGCTTTAGTTAACGTTTCTATTTTGTTTTCTCCCTTATTTAAATAATTGATAAGTCTCAAGATTTCAGGATAGTTAGGAAGAGGCTCGAATTTCTTCTTGATTTCAATTTAGTTTCAAAATAATAAAAAGTACACTGTTTAAATAGTTACATAGCAGTTAAATTACTGTCAGACAAAACAAGAACTTAGTGTTCCACAATGAAGTTATGTCATAAAAAGAAGGCAAAAGAGGAAATACAAATTTTATTAATTTGCTATTTAAATGACACATCTTAAAACGCTGTTTGCTTCAGTGGGTACAAAATATAATTTATCTGTTATGTTCACTTTATAGCATTAGGCTGCCTAAAGCAATAACATCCAACAGCTGAAGTAAAATGTGTTGTCAAACAAATAGTGAAAGAGGGAATTAAAGGGAACACCTGTGCCTTGTTATTAGAAATCATATACATGCTGGACATGTAATAGCCTAAATAATACAAATTTAGCTCGAAGTAACAAAGCAGATGGAAACATCTGTATCTTATATGTGGTGACAGTTATTGGATGGTAAAGTCTTTTTCCCCTCAGTAAACATTATTTGTGTAGTCTTTTTCATCACTTGCATCTTTAACTCTTTTAAAATTATGATATCTGATGAAGATTGCTATGCTATCATCATTAGCTATTAGAAGATTAGCACAGGGAGACAGCCTGGTACAGATATAAATGCACAGGTACCAATGTAAGTCCTTTAAATGTCCAGTGTAGTATTACAATGATTACTGATTGGCATAAATGGAAAATAAAACATTAGAACCTCCTTGTGTGTATCGTTTTCTCCCTAAAAACAGAGAAAGGAGTCCTGCAGTTCTGGATTTTGCTGAGATGATGGGAAGCACTTGAAATGCAACCAGATTAACACATCATCACACGTCAAAACTTATGAACTTGAGGTTGAAGGAATTTAGCTCTCCCAAATATCAGATGTCTACAGTGAAGGTACAGAATGTGCAAGCAAGATGTCCTATTCTAGTCAGAGTGGTAAATGGAATAGGGAAACCATTCAGCTGGTCAGATGTCTGTATCTATTTTAGTGTGAGCTGAATAACTCTACAACCTCCACCAGCTGTATTGACAAAGTCCTCTGACCTTAGACATTGAGCTTGTGAATAGAAACTTAGGCTGCAAGAGATTGAACTGAAGACAAGACAAGAAATTGAATGTCTGAAACCAAACCCAAATCTCACTTTTGTAGTTTCATTATACATAGACAGTTCCTAACATGACAGTATCTGCAGTACATCGGTCACCCTAACTGTCTAAACTTTTAAGGAACTCTGTTAGATGCTGCCTGACCATGGTGGGAAAAGATTGCTTTCTACTAGTGTCAGATGTATTTTTAAGTAATGTGTTCTCTGGCCAAGACTTTCTTAGGGAATGGAAAGAAACACAGCAGCAATGATAAAAACAGATCATATGCACTATGCAAAGCAGGCATGACTTGAAATGAAATATATTATTCTCTATAATATGAATTTGAGAAAAATATCAGCAAAGGAGAATTCTTTAAATGTGTTCTCTCTTTATCAAATACTTAAAGGGACCAAGTGCAGTAAGTCTCTTAGATTCAGATTTTATTTTCCATGCCTCAAAAAAGTGACATTAAGATTGACTTTTTTTCAGCTGGAAGGTGTTCTGTACTTTGTCAGAAGATTGAGATGGTTGTGGACTGGACATAATGGACCAGAATAGTTCTAAGATGGTATGATCAGAGATCCTAATACAAACCATGAAGTAGATGAAGTTTAGAATGCATGAGATGAGGAAAAAATGCTTTTCTAGTACTCCTTAATGACATGCATCATGCCTTCTGAGAAGTGACAGTGTTCCAAGAAGATATATTGGAAGTATGACTAAGATCTGATTTGTTGCCTATATAGATATATTAATATTCCAAACTGCTCTTCTGCTTCACTTTGCGGTTTACATCTGATGCTTCCAAATAAAATGCTGCCTAATGCACCTATTAACGTTCTGTGGAACTTTCTTCTGACGGAAAATCTTCTCCCTCAGACCATCTATGTGGTTCATGTATGACCTAATGCTCCTGAATTCATTTTTGTCACTTTTTGACATAGGCATTATGGCTTTAGATCTTACAGCTGCTTGCATAATTATAGAATGCTTTTTAAAATTCTCTTAGTGTCATTTTCTCAAGGATTTCCTACAGATGGTCTGCAGAAGTCTCATTTTACTGAACTCAATAGCTTTCAGTTGTGTTCTGGGGATAGCAAAGCACACTCACTGTTAAGAAGTTCTTCTGACACAAGAACAGTTGTTGCCAAAAGAAAAGCAAACAAACAAACAAATGAAAACCAGAAATTTCTTTTACTTTAAGCTTCTTCTTCATTCTGTTGAATTTATTAGAAAGAAAGTCTTACACTCTTCCGTTCTTCAACCAGCTATTGAGCAAGTTATATAATAAAAAGGAAACATACTGCTAATGAAATTGCATTTCTTGATGTATTATTCACCAATCTCTAGGGTTTCAATGCTATTCTGTATTGCTAAACACTTCCCATATTCATTATTTAACATGCAACAAAAAATCAAATAAACCAGGCTATTTGAGTGGTAGATCAGAAGGCAGAGAACATGAATTTCCCTAAGAAAAACACTTTTAAATTTTCTTACACTCTACCACAAAGTTTTCAAAAACACTCCAAAGAGCAAATCTCAATTTTAAAAAATGTGCTGTCAACCAGCTTTCCCTAGAGATGGTAAAGAAGCCATCTCTCTACTGTCAGATCTTTCTCACTCTGCATTTCCAAGGCACTAAACAGTAGATCTCTTAGTTTCTGATTACATATCTCCCATACAAATCAATGACAGCTGTTGTCTCGTGACAAACATATTGCCACCCAATGTACTTTATTGATGGATTCTGCTTGTGAGCTTTTGTGCATATTTCTTTAAATCCTTGGTGACAGCCAACCTGAAAAAGCGGAGGAAGGTAGGAACATTGTAGAAAAGGAAAGAGAATGAAGAGAAAATATAGTAGTGCTTTCTTTAATCCAGTGAAGCTTTTTGTTCAAAAAGAGCAATTTAACATTTTCTTTATTTTGTACCATTTGCCATTTGGGTATGACAGAATCCTATTTTCATACGTCACATGCTGCCAAAATGTCTCCAGTAATGACTCTTTCCAGTTTTAATTTTTAAACAAATTTGGTTTTCCTCTGGGTATTCCAACATTGGTTATTACCATGACTTATACTAGTTTATAGCATTAATAACCAGTCATTGTATTAGGGTGTAAAACCAATTTAAGGGCTTCAGTCCTTTAAAATTTCATGACATATTGAATGTTTTTGGTTTTTTTTCCACAGACTGTGGTCTGAAATTTTCTATTCCATTAAACTGGAGGTTTAAACCTCCAAGATGTTTCTTTACGAAGTCACTACAAAACCAGCATTCCTTCCACTAGAAAACTCTTTCCCCATGACATGGTATGTCTGAGGATCATGTTCCTTCATCTTCAAAAAACTGTAAGACAATGTGTCATTCCTGTATCCACTTTCTTGCTTCCTTTTCCTGTCCCATCATTATTTGTTAATGTCCTGCTTCCTACAGTGAATTATAATTTAGTCCTTTGTGTACTTTTTCCTGATCTTGGTGCATGTTCAAAAATTCCAGTGTTTGTTGATGTGCGTGTCCAGAATATTTCCTTCACCTAAAAATAATATATTTTTAACCATCCTTAATGGAGCGGGGGGGAAGTGTACAAATTAAAGCCCATGGAAGACCCAGAATTTCCAATAGATAAACATGAAGGCCCCAAAGCCATCAGTATATTAGCCAAATGTGAAATTTAAAAAGCTCTTCAATAAAAACAACTCATGATTGTTGAACTGGCAAGGCAGCAGTAGGAGCACCTGCACTGTAGCACGTGCTGTAGAGTCAGTCAGCCTCTTGCCAGATTTTCCCAATGTGGTGGTAGCAGCATAACCTGCAAATGCTCCCATGGGATTCCTAATAGGTAAGTGTCAATGTATTTCACCTTGCAGGTGAGCCCCAGAGCAAATTATACTAATAAGGATTCCCAAAATGGTTATTTGGGAAGGACAACATTAGAGCATAATGATGGATATTGCAATGGATATGTTAATACTTAATTAGCTAACCTACTTATAGTCATCTCTATAGCACTCATTATCAGAGCAGCTGTGATCTGATTATATCAGCAATCTGAACTTTATCAAATCGTTAATTTACGGCATTAACAGTTTGGGAAGAGAATTATAAAATGGCTAGCACTGCTGTTATTGTAATGCCTAACATAGCCCAGTTGCAACTGCTAATTAAATACGTGATCAATTCTTATTATGGCTAATACCTGTTTGTTTGTCCGCTGTGGAGCGTTATAGTTTTAAATAACATGGCGTTAAGGACTTAGTACTCTGGATGAAATGTAATCTCTTGGGAGGCCGTTTTAGAATGGTGAGTAGTTTTACATTCTTCTAGACACGGGGCACAGTGCCTTGTGACACAGTTAAGTGCCACACATAAAATGATGGGGCCTTGTTTGACAGTGTTGCTTGGAATAGGTGCCAGAAAATATGTGCTTAGCGGTCTGTGAAGGAACTCACACAAGCCACGTGGGATCTTTGAAATCCTGAAAACAGAAAAAAATGTGTCCAATACCACTATAATGTAGGAAGTCTGGAAGAATGAGAATTTAGAAACACATTTCATTTTATCTTCTGTTAGCTGCTGGGAAGAATTCATGTTTTGCTGTGTTGATGGATAGCTCAGGAAATGCCACATTAGCCATTATGATTTGTGCAGATCTGGACTGGGTCTTGAGGGCAGCACTCATAGATAGGGCTAAAATGTGGATTGTGTTTGTTTTCATAAAATCACTTTTGTAGCTATTCAAGAATATTTTTTTTCTCACTCTGTTGAACTGAACAGCCTCATTTATGGCTACAGATTGAGTCAGCTTTCTGTTAACAGTGAAATGTATTCCTTTTGATAGGTTGTTAGACTGACAGTGGTAAAAGTTGAAGTCATTTGTTTACTCACAGAACATGTTCTGTGGAATCAGTGTCACAACGTGTTTGCTAATACATATATCCAGTTGTTTTTTCTAACTTGGAAGGCATGATGCCTGAAGTGAGCAGAGGTTTTTCAGCCTCATGTCCCTTAAGCTACTGATCATTAAACTTCAAAACTGCAGCACTCTGCACCTATATTTTTTGTGTGTGAAACAAATGAGTCCAATTCATTGAACTGAGACCATCAACTCATTTTATGTATGCCCCTGAACAAGCATCACAAGGAGAGAAAGAACTGTGTGGAAGGATAAGTTATAACAACCTTTATCGTTCTCCTTCAGCCGATCCAATAATTTTCCTGTTGTCCTGTTTTTAACCTTTATAAAAGAGGAATCTGAAAAGGGCAATGTAATTTTTAATATATTCCCAGTCTACATCCAGGTTCAGCTCGTTTTCATTTCATTTTTAATATCTAGACTTTTAATTCTGAAACAGACTGTCTTTCCTGCCTCCACTCCCCAGAAGGTATTAATTCCAAATCGCATTAAGGTAAAAACTCCAAGCCATTCAATGAGAGTAAAGATATGAAATGCCAGTAATTGCATTATTTCTTCTCAGCGCAGTGGTCCTCCAGTGGAAAGTATAGGAAATCCCACTGGATCACTTATAAAATCATACTAAGACTGCTGAATCCCCAAAGCTCTGAGAAATGTGATAAAAAACTTATGTTTTATCTGTTAATGATAAAACCATACATGTCTGTGTCATTCAGGTTTTTATCTCATGCTCCAGAATATTTCTTTCCTTGGAATCTAGCAGTTAAGTTTCTGGTTGTGTTTTGTACATTTCAGCATCCATCTGAAAAGAAACCTTCATGTATGTCACACTAGCAGAACTTGTTTTTTTGAGTGGCTGTGCAAAAGTGCTACCGTTTGTTATTCTCCTATCCCATTTCTTGTTTGGAACACTTTGGGCTTTTTGCAGCACTGTTATTTTAAGTGAGTATTCTGTGGAAGAGCTTCAGTTTAAATGAACCAGAGACTACTGTGGTACTTGCAATGGCACTAGCAACCTTTTGTGACTGAGTCGCATGTATTTTAAAGAAAGCTGGAATGACCGTGATCCAATAAAATATTAGTAGGCATCTAATATCAAAATCCAACACTGTCATACTTGTTTCAGTAAGATAATGCCAAAATTTACACTCATAAAACTGAAATCAGATTCCTCTTAATATTTTTTACTTAAAAATACAAAAAGTCATCTTTTATCACCTCTATGGACATAGTTTTTCATTCTTTGACAGTGTTCAATTCCAGCCTCAATCCAGACACTTTGTGCCTACTCTTATTTCTAACAGTGAGACTAAATGAGCTCTTAAGTTGACGGGTTTAATACAGTGTTAAGTAATTCATTGCTTTGAGACAAAATGGAAAATTACTAAGAAACACCTGAGCATAATATAGGAAAGAACATTTTTTTGGGTGCCCATACACATTCACCAAAAGATGGATCTATCATTAAGGGACATTATAGCAGAAGTGACTGTCCTCAGTATATTTGGGCAATGATGTGAGGGGCTTGCATGGAAACCCACTGCCCTTCACACTGATCAGCTTCAAATTGATATTACTTTACAGATATAATAGGAAGAATGCTCATCTCAAAAAAAAATGTAAAAATCCCACAGCAACTGATTGGCTTATTTTGTAGCCTCTTCTCCAAAAGAGAAAGGAGATGAATCATCATGGAGTAAAACTGACAGCTGAGAGGGTGCATTCTCTTAAAAGGTGCCAAGAACAAGGAACACAGTGCACTCTTGCATGGCAACAAGCTTTGTGGGTTTGTTTTACTTCTAGCGCTTGCGTTTGTGTTGTTAGTTTGCCATATATCCCAGGCGCCACTGCAGAAATGAGCAGTTTGTGAGTGAAGAAAAAAGTTATCATCAGGGAAATGGCACAGAAATACAGAAATAAGGAATGAAATAAATTGCAAGACCTTCTCTTTGTTTACATGCCAAACTCTAGCTAAAGAAACCATCCACAGCTTGAAAAGGGTCCTGCCAGAATTTCTCTTCAATCAAATCAGAATTCAGACTTTGTCTTAGAGACTGTGATTTTATTGCCACTCATGTGCATCCCAAGTAAACCACCACTGTCTAAACATTTCATACACAGGGCAATTTGTCAGATTCTAAAGATGAAACCATAATCCCATAGCATATTTTTATACCAAGTAATGTTTTCTGCTCCTTATTCAGTACCATGTGTTCTGCATACAAATAAGCTTTGACATTAAATGCTTTGGTGAAGTGCTTTTTACCTTATTTGTAAATAACTTCAGAACAATTGGAACAGGTGGGAGTGAGTGAGAGAAAGATCTCCTGTTTTGAATAACTAGCATATGAAAAAATGCAATAATCTCATGGGTTTCTGCAGGCTAACTGATTTCCTTTCAAGTTCATTGAATATAAAATCTGAGCAATACTTGCACTGGGATATTATGCAAGGTAAAACAGGAGACCCCAAGTGATAGATAGGAGTGGGCATCCTCTCAAAACTCTGTGGGAGGTGTTTTCATATACCTTGTGGGAATGTATGCAATTTAAACATAGTAGCACTGCTTCAAGCAGTCATTCTTTTGATTGATCTCAGGCTTTCAATTCAGTTTCAATACGGCCTAAAAAGCAGCATAGCACTCATGTGAATGGAATATAATTAGAGCGCATTTCAGAGCCTATTCCAGAAATCCTTTGTTTTGGTAGGATTTTATATTTCTGAAATTAAGAACAGTTTTAGAAGTAAAAGGAGATTTTCATGAACATGTCTGGTTCCATAATGACTTTTTCCAAAATCCTTTCAAAGGATGTCATCACTGACTTATCACTGTTAAAATTAAATACTTTAGCTTTACAGAAATGCTACAAGATATGTCTTTGTGTTTTATCACATTTCCAGCAGCTTACTCTTCTTCAAAATCTTGGTGTGTGGCATGTTTAAGACTTGCATGCACCTTCTTCTTTTAAGTAATATAAAGTATGTAATTTTTTTCAAACCACTGAAATAAATTGCAAAATGCTTTTTCTTTCATTTGTGGGAATACTTAGTGCAGAACTACAATTATACTTTAGAAATGTGTTCTTCTGAGGTCTAATAAAAATACTTACTGATATCGAATGAATTCAGGTTTTCCTAAGCAAAAGTGTTTTCCTATATCAGAAACCATGAAGAGTTTTAACTGATAGGAGCATATGTATCCACACATAGTGTTCTAGTGTTACTTTGTGGATTAAAAATGGAGTTTCCCAATACAGTTAGATGTTTTGTATGAAACAGCTGGCAGCCGTCTTAAAACTTTCATTCCCTTAAAAAGCTATGGTTAGTTTTGAGGGACAACCATCTGCTCATAACTTTTCACATGTAATTAGAACTAAAATAAAATCAAAGTGCTTACGGAAAAACATGTGGTGCAAAACTGAAAAAGTTGACTTTGTTTCCTTAAGAGAAGGTTAAAAAGTGTTGTTCAGTTGAGCTAAAATGTTCACTTTGTGTTAACTGTATATTTTCACCAAAAAAAAAAAAGTGAACCACTCCTGTGAGGAGTGCAGCCTGGGAAATTCTACATAAAACTGTTCACAATGAGAAGTATTGTAGAATATGTTACTATGGAGATCACTTGAGCAAAGAGATATAGAATTCTAAATTTCTTTCAGGAAGTGAAAAAGTGGTTATGAAAATCTTTAAAGTTTTTTTTTTTCCATTGCAATATTTAAAAGAATAATGTGAAGAAAATATGTGTTTACAGAATTTCACAAAATGAGTTATGGCAGTTATGGTTTTGATGATGGAAAAAAAGTGGGCATCTTGTATTTGTTCAGTTAAAACTGATGAGAGCTGCTGTTAGTCTGCAGCAGTGAAGAAATCAAAAGCAATTCTCACAGTGGTTTGCCAATCCAAATAATGCCTACAGGAAATTGTATCTTGAGCTATTTTCATACTTATTTAATTGATGTGTATTTATGACTGCTATGTGGGCTGTGAAATATTTTTATAAAAGAAGAACCCCAATTCAGAGAGGACAGAAGTATACATGGGTTTGTTTTAAGGGTGTTCCAAGTAATTAATTTTTGTGCTTACTTGTCTATTTCAGTGGCATGCAAGACTGCGAGTGGCAACATTTTATGTCACGTTATGTTTTAGCTTTCTCCAAGCTCTATAGTAGAATATCTCACTGTTTACTGGGGAACAGAATGTGGGAACCAGTGAGCGGTGTACAGAGATGATGCACATCTGAATTGAATATATGCAATTCTGGATTGCAAAGATGTGAAAAGGGAATTTGAAGTAAAAATTAAAAGTGAAAAAAAAGAGAAGTGAGAAGAAATTTTAGAAAAGATGGAAGAGTGGAAGTAAAGAAGGAAAAAGGGGAAGATAATATTTTATTGAAAGTTATTTCAAGTCTTCATTTCTGCAATGGTAATTTCTAGTCTTTATGTGGCTTTGATTCTTTTTTGATGGACTTTCTCTTTGCCAGTTCTCTTTCTTAACTGTTAGCTCGGTTATGCTTCTTTCCCTTTCTTATTCCCTTTTCTTTACAACAGCTTGTTTCTGAAGAAAATTTGTGGGTTCTAAGGGCATTTTTTTATTTATTTTTCATGACTTTGCTAATGAAAGGTTGGATTCTTAGAAGCAACGATAACCAAGCCAAGTTATTCCTGTGCTTGATTTTCCATTGTATTTCCCACATACTTTGGGTTAGATATTTTCTAGGACCTAGATTTCTACTATTCCTGTCATGACAGTGTTTTTTATATTCAGGCTAGTTTAGTGTTATGGACTTTCCAGTCTTGCCAATCTTACTGATTTTACAGATAGGAGTGCCAACCTTCCTTCTCCTCATACTGAAAAAGCTGAAGCCTGCTGTCATGGTTTTATGACATTTGTTATCGGTATTCCACATCATAACGTCATGTAAGGCACTGGGAGTTAAAGAATTAATGATTCAGTTCCATGGATCGTCGATGGTTCCAGGTATACCTGCCTCAGAAGACAAGAAGGACTACGTTCCCCAGAGTACTTTGCGTTGCTTTACGTTTTTCCATTTTCCACTCAGAGGGAAAGATAAAACTGTTGGCAAGTCACGGGATCGCTCTCTTTTCCTTTTCGGATCATCAGAG
>JANHGO010000033.1:9340634-9382615 GCA_024606505.1 Aquila spilogaster | reverse complement strand
AAGCTTCTGAACTGCTGTTCTTCACTCTGTCTTTTACATCTAATGCTTCCAAAGAAAATGTTGCCTAATGCACCTATCTGATTGTGGAACTTCCTTCTGACAAAAGAATTTCTCCTCAGACCATCTAAGCAATCCATTATTGCATTCATGTTTCTGAATTCGTTTTTGTAACTTTTTGACATAAGTATAGGCTTTAGGTGTTACTGCTGTTCACATAAATACACAATCCTTTTTAAATTCTCCCAGTGTAGTTGCCTCAATGATTTCTTACAGTGATCTACAGAGGTCCCATTTTGCTTAACTTGATGGCTTTGAGTTGTTTTCTGGGGATATCTGTGGCTAAGCACACTCATTGTTAAGAGATTCTTCTGATGCAAGAAGAACAGTTGTCGTAATTGCAGAAACAGTAATTGATTTTGCTCTAGCTTTTCCCTTCATTCCACTGAATGTATTAGTAAGAAAGTCAGTCGTGCACTCTTCTATTCTTCATCCAGCTATTGAGCATTTTATATAATAAAAAGGAAACATACTACTAATGAAATTACATTTCTTAATGTATTATTCACCAATCTCCAGGGTTTCAATGCCATTTTGTATTGCTAAACACTTACTATATTCATTATTTAACATGCAACAAAAATGCAGATAAGCCAGGCCATTTGGGTGGTAGATCAGAAGGCAGAGAATATGAATTAGCCAAGGAATGTCTTTTCATATCAAATCTTATTATGCTCTACCACCAAATTCTCAGAAACACTGCAAAGAGAAAATCTCTTTTAAAAAATTCCTTGCAGGCCAGCTTTCCCTAAAATAAAATTAATCTGTTGTATTCTCACCTATTTATCTTCTTCCTCGTTTGGAAGGTAGCAATGGCTCTGTCTCATCTTTAGACTCAGAGACCACCTCCCTATTTTCTGACCTTCCTTACTCTGCATTTCCAAGACACTAAACACCTTCCTAGATCTCTTAGTCTCTACTTACATATCGCCCATACATATCAATGACAGTTGTTGTCTTGTTCTATGGCATAATGCTGCCTGGTGTACTTTGTTGACAGATTCTGCTTGTGACACTTTGTCTACTGTTCTCTAAATCCTTGGTGACAATCAAGCTGGTAAAGCTGATGAATGCAGGAAAACTATAGAAAAGGAAAAAGAATGAAGAGAAAAAAATAGTAGTGCTTTCTCTAATCCAGTGAAGTTTACTGTTGAAAAAGGGAAATTTAATGTCTTCTGTGTTTTGTACCACTTGTGTAGGGCAGAAGCCAGAATTCATACCTCACATACTGCCTAAATGTCTCCAGGAATTACACTGTCTAGTTAACCCTTTTATAGAAACTTGGGGTTTCGTCTAGATCCTGTACCATTGGCTATGGATGGGCTTGCTTATGTCTTTAATAACCAGTCTTGGTATTTTGGTTAGGGTGTGACACTCCTTTAAGGACTTGAGTCTTCTGAAGCTTCATGATACATTGAGATGTCCATGGTAGCCCTTGTCCTAGACACTGGTATGACATTTTTTATTCAGTCAAGATCCAAACCTCCAAGATATTTCTTTATGAAGTCATTAAAAACCTGAAATTCTTTCCACTTGAAAGCTCTTTCCACATGAGATGGTCTGGCTGAGGCTGTCAAGTTCCTTTGTCTTCAGAAAACCTCAGGGCAGAGTGCCATGCCATTCCCATATCCACTTTCTGCCTCAGCTTGTCCCACCATTATTTGTTCATGTTCTGGTTCCTATAGTGCTCTGAATTATATTTTACTCTTGTGTGTGCCCTTTCCTGACTTTGGCGGTTCTGTAAAAATCCAGTGGTTGTCGACCTGTGTGTGGGAATATTAGCTTTCACCTAAAAAGAATATATTTTTAACCTGCACAGTTAATGGGGAGGAGGGAGGGGAAACAACCCCAAACCGCAAATTGTGGCCCACCTAAGCCCCAGCGATTCCAAAACCTAAAGAAAAGGCTCCAAAGCCATCAGTGTATTACCCAAATGTGGAATTTAAAAAGCTGTTGAATAAAAATGAGCCTGATTTGGGGGGAACAAGCTCATGATTGCTGAACACTCCTGCCTGGCAAGGCAGCGGTGGGAGCACCTGCAGTGGAGCCCCTGCTGTGGAGTTAGCCTCCTGCCAGCTTTTCCCCATGTGGTGGTAGCAGCAGAACCTGCAAATGCTCCACTGGGATTCCTGCTAGGGAAGTGTCAATGTATTTCATTTTGCAGGTGAGCCCCAGAGCAAATTATACTAATAAGGATTCCCAAAATGGGTATTTGGGAAGGACAGCGTTAGAGCATAATGATGGATATTGCAATGGATATGTTAATACTTAATTAGATAACCTACTTATAGACATCTCTATAGCACTCATTACCAGAGCAGCTGTGATCTGATTATATCAGCAATCTGAACTTTATCAAATCATTAACTTACGGCATTAACAGTTTGGGAAAAGAATCACAACATAAAATGGCTGGCATTGCTGTTATTGTAATACATGACATAGCACAGTTGCAACTGATAATTACCCATGTGATCAATCCTTATTAAGGTTAATACCGGTATGTTTGTCAACCGTGGAGCATTATAGTTTTAAATAACGCAACGCTTAGGAGGTGATACTCTGGCTGAAATATAATCTCTTTGAAGAAGCTTTATAACTGTGCATAGTCTTAGACTCTTTTGGAAGCAAAGTGCAGTGCATGTGTTACCATGTACCTTGTGGCACAGTTGCATGCTGTACATGAAATAACAGGGCCCCTGTTTGACAATGCCACCTGGAATAGGTGCCAGAAAACGTGCTTGGCAGTCTGTGAAGGAACTCACGCAAAACAGGTGGGACTTTGTGCGTTCCCGAAAACAACTAAAATGTGTCTGACATTGCTGTAATTTAGGAAGTCTGGAAGGATGCGGAGTTAAAAACACACTTCTTTCACCCTCTGTCAGCTGCTGCGAAGAACTCATGTTTTGCCGTGCCGACAGATAGCGCGCCAGACTGGCACGTTAGAAATTCTGGTTGGTACCTACCTGCATCGGGTCTGGAGGGCAGCGCTCACGTTAGGTAGGGCTGAAACCTGGATTGTGCTTGTTTTTCAAAATCAGTTGTGTAGTTATTCAAGAACATTTTTTTCTCACTCGCTAGAGTGAATGGCCTCATTTAGGGTTACAGATTGAGTCAGCTTTCTGCTAACATTCCTTGAGTGAAATGTACTGCTTCTGAAAGGGTGTTAGACTGACAGCAGTAGAAGCTGAAGTCATTTGCTTATCCACAAAACAGGCTCTGTGGAATCAGTGTCACAACACGTTTGCTAACACATATATCTAGTTGCGGTTTTGTTTTGGTTTTTTTTACACTTGGAAAGCATGATGTCTAAAGTGAATGGAGTCTTTCAGCCTCATGACCCATAATCTTCCAGTCATTCAACTTTGAATCTGCAGCAATCTGAACCTGTGGGTTTTTTGTGTGAAACAAAAGAAGCTGGTTCATTGAACTGAGACCATCAACTCATTTGTGTATGTCCCCAAACAAGCCCTGCTCACAAATATCGTAAGAGAACTAACATTGTGAAGGCATAAGTCACAACATTATTTATCACTCTCCTTCAGCAGATCCAATATTTTTCATGTTGTCTTGTTTGTAACCTTTCTAAAAGAAGAATCTGAAAAGGACAACATGATTGTTAGCATATTCCCAGTCCACATCCCAGTTCAGCTCTTTTTGTTTTCATCTTTAATATCTATTCTTTTAATCCAGAAAGAGACTGTCTTTCCTGTCCTCACTCCCCAAAAGATATTAATTCAAAATCACATTAAGGCAAAGACTCTTAGTCACTCAACAGGAATAAAGGTATAAAATCCCAGTAATTACATTCTCTCTTCTAAGCACTGTGGTCTCCCAGTGAAATGGAAAGAATAGGCCATCCCACTGGGTCCCTTATAAAACCACGCTAACATTACAGAATCCCAAAGGCACAGGAAAATGTGATAAAATCGTAAGATAAAACCTATGTCTTATCTGTTCATGAGAAACCCCTAGGGGCCTGTGACACTCAGGCTTTTATCTCATGCTCCAAAATACTTGTCTTCTTGGAATCTAGCCGAACATTTCTGACCATCATTTGGATACCTCGGTGTCCGACTGAAAAGACTTCCTTACATACCTCAGACTGGCAGAGCTTGTTTTGTGGGTGACTGTGCAAAAGTTGTGTCATTTGTTATTTTCCTATCTGATTTTTTGTTTCATAACGTTTGGGGGTTTTGGAACTCTTATTTTGAGTGAGTATTTTGTGAACGTGCTTCAGTTTAAATGAACCAAAGGCACTCACGGCTCTGTGGATCTTGCGGTGCTTGCAATGACACTGGCAGGTTTTTGTGATTGGGTGGTATAAGCACGCATATTAAAGAAAGTCTTAATGGCCCTGATCTAATAAAATGTTAATAGGAGTCTAATAGTAAGAGCCAATCATGTCTTACTGATTTCAGTAAGATAATGCAAAGATTCGTTGTTTTCTGGATTAAGACTAGAGTGGATTGCTGCATTTGGCATGTAGATTGAACTAAGATAGATTCTCCATACTTAACATTATTTAAAAAAAAAATTATTAACTTTTTTGTGTACATTTCTGAGGAGTGAAGAACATTTCTAGATGCCTGTGCAAACATTTTGTTTTGCCTAAGATATTTTCTAAGAGAGGAAAAAAGATCAAAACTACCACACCCCAAAGTAAATTTGCAATTTTCATTCAAAAGATGCAAAAGGATGATTTTGGTGCTTTTACCACTAAACCAAAAGCTAGGCCCTCCTCTGCTCTATGAAAACCCACTATCTCCTCATGTGAAGTAGGTGACTAAATCCATTAAATGTGAAGAAAACCATATAAAAAAGGAGGAGGATGGTAGATAGCCTGAGAACTAGATTCTTGGTTCCATTCATCTACCACAAACACGAAGAGAAAGAATATGGATCCTTAGGCAGAGTAACTCTCAGTTTACACTCATAAAACTGAGAGCAGCTTCCTCTTAAGATTTCATTTTTATTTAAAAACACAGAAAGCTATCTTTTAGCATCATTAGGGACAGAGGTTTTTGGTTTTTTGATGGTATGCAACTCCAGGCTCAGTCCAGAGAATATTTTGTGCATACTCTTATTCCCATTAGCAGGATTAAACAAGCTTTTTTAGTTGACAGGGTTAATACAGTGCTAAGTAATTTATTACTTTGGGTCAAAATGGAGAATGTCTGAGGAACTCTTGGGCAGGATATAGGAAAGTTTTGTGAGCGCCTTGCCTCCCATACATGTTCATCAAAAGATGTCTCTGAGCTCATTAAGGAACACTGTAGAAGAAATAAGCATCCTAGGTATGTTTGAGCATTGATGTGAGAGCCGTGCATGGAAACTCAACACCCTTCACACTTATCAGCTTCAAATTTGCTGTACTTTACAGCTATAATAGGAAGAATGTTCACCTCATACAACCACAGCAACTGCTTGGCTTAGTTTGTAGTCTTTACTCCAAAGAAGAAAGGAGATGAATCATCTTGGAGTAAAAAATGACAGTTGAGGGGGTGAGTTCTCTTTAAAGATGCCAAGATAGAAGGAACAGTGTGCACCCTTACATTGCAACAGGCTTTGTGGATTTGTTTTCCTTCTAGCACTTGCATTTGTGTTGTTAGTTTGCCATCCATCCCAGGTGCCACTGCAGAAATGAGCAGTTTGTGAGGGAAGAAAAAAGAAAAGTTATCATCAGGGAGATGGCACAGAAATCCAAAAATATGGAATGAAATAAATGGCAAAATCTTCTCTTTGTTTACATGCCAAATTCTAGCTAAAGAAATCAACTGCAGCTTGAAAAGGGTCCTGCCAGAATTTCTCTGCAATCAAATCAAAATTCAAACTTTGTCTTGGAGACCCTATGATTTTATTGCCACTCATGCGCATCCCAAGTAAGCCACCAGCGTCTAAACTTTTCATACACTGGGCAATTTGTCAGATTCTGAAGATGACACCATAATTCCCATAGCATATTTTTGTAGTGAGTAATGTTTTCTGCACCTTATTCAGTACCATGTGTTCTGCATACAAATAAGCTCCAACATTAAATGCTTCGGTGAAGTGCTTTTCACCTTATTTGTAAATAACTTAAGAACAATAGGGACAGGTGGGGGTGAGTAAGGGAAAGAGCTTCTGTTTTCAGTAACTAACATATGAAAAACACAATAATCTCATGGATTTCTGCAGACAAACAAATTTCATGTTCACTAAATACTGACTTTGAGCAATATTGGCACTGGGATATCACGCAAAGCAGACCAGAAGACCCCAAATACTAGACAGGAGGGGACAGCCCCTCAAAACTCTATGGGAAGTGTTTTCCCATATGGAGGAGGAATGGATAACGTTCCTTAAACATCATAGCATCATATTCATTCCTGTGATTGATTCTCAAGCTTTCCATTCAGTTGAAATATGACCTTAAAAACAGCTCAGTCATCCTGTGAACAGAATACAATTAGAGCACATTTCAGGGTCTGTTGCAGACATCTTTGGTTTTGGTGGGCGTTTTATATTTCTCAAATTAGGAACCAAGTTTTAGAAATACAAGGAGAGTTTCATTAACATGTCTGGTTTCATAATGACTTTGTCCAACATCCCTTTCAAAGGATGTCATAACTCTGAGTTACCTCTGTTAAAATGAAATTATTTAGCTTCACAGCTGACCCGCAAGATGAGTCTTTGTGTTTTATCATGTTTCTGGCAATTTAACCTTCCACCTTGGCGTGCGGCAGTTGCAGGACTCGCACATACCTATTTCCTCCTTCCTTTAAGAAGAGTAAAAATTGCAATTTTTTCAGGCCATAAAAGTAAATTGAGACATTATTATTCTTTCAATTGTGGGAATGCTTACCTGCAAGGTTACAGTAAAACTGTAGGAAGGAATGTAGTCTTCTGAAGTTTACAAAAATGCTTACTGGAATTGAATGAATTCAGATTTTCCTAAGCAAAATTATTTTACTATATTCTAGTATCAGAAGCTGCGAGGAGTTTTAGTTGCTAGGAACATACACATCTACATATAGTATTCCAGTGTTATTTTGTGGCTTTAAAAAATGGAACATCCAAATATGGTTAGGTATTTGGTATGAAACAGCTGGCAGCCATCTTAAAACCTCTTGCATTCCCTCAAAAAGTTGTGGTAGGTTTTGAAACAACCCTGCTCAAAACTTTGCACGTGTAAGTAGAAATTAAAAAAAGAGTGCTTCCAGAAAAACACACAGTGCAAAACTGAAAAATAAAAGGTTAATCTTGTTTCCATATGAGAGGGTTAAAAATTGCTGAAGTTCAGTTGAGCAAAAATGTTCCATTTGTGTTAACCTGTATATTTTAACACAAAAGATCCTCTAAGGACTGCAGTTTGGTAAATTGTAAATAAAACTGTTCACGATGAGAATTATTGTAGTATATGTTACTATGGAGATCACTTGAGAACAGACATATAAAATTGTAGCTTGCTTTCTTTCAGGAATTGAAAAATGGTTTTTAAAACCTTTAAAGGAATTTGTTCAATTGCAATATTTAAAAGAATAAAGTAATGGAAAACATGTATCTACTTATTCACAGAATTTCACAAAGTGAGGAGATCTTGATGACAGACATGTTTTTGGTGATGGGAAAAGTAGGCATCTTTTATTTGTCTAGTTAAGAACTGATGGAAGATATTGTTAGTCCACAGCAGTGGAGTATTCAAAAACTCATAGGGTGAGGTTTGCCAATCCGAACAATGCTTAAGGAAAATTGTATCTGGGGCTATTTTCAAAGCTCATTTATTTGCTGGATATTTATGACTGCTATATGTACTCTAAGAAATTATCCTAAAAGGAAAACCCCAGTTCAAAGAGGACAGAAGTAGATAAGCTTTTTCTTTTTTTAAAGGGTGTTCTAAGTAAGTAATTTGTAGGCTTAATCTGTCCGTATTCAGTGGCATAAAAGGCTGCAAGTAGCATAAAGTTATGTCATTTTACGTTTTAGTTTTCTCTTTAGGCTTGGTAGAGAAATATCTCACTGTTCACTAGGAATAGAGTGTGGGAACCAGTGAGTAGCGTAATGACAGGATACACATCTGATATTAACACATGCTGTTATGAAATGCAAAGGTGTGAGAAGGGAATTTGGAGCAAAAATAAAAGTAAAAAAACAAAACTGAGCAGAAATTTATAAAAAGATGGAAGAGTGAGAGTAAAAGAAAGCAAAATAAAAAGAAAATAAAAGATAAAGTTTTATTGAAAGCTATTTCAAGTCTTCACTTCTGCAGCGGTCATTTCTAGTCTTCATTTGGCTTTGATGCTTTTTTCAATGGTCTTTCTCTGTGCCAGTTCTCTTTCTTGGCTGTTCAAGTAGCTCAGAGATGCTTCTCTCCATTTTTCTTATTTGCTTTTCTTCACATTTGTCATCTCTTTTCTGAAGAAGAAACGTGGCTCCTGAGGGTATTTCTTCACTTGTTTTTCAGGATTCTGCTCATGAAAGGGTGGTTTCTTAGAAGCTCTGATAACCAAGCCCAGTTGTCCCTGTGCCTAGTTTTCTACCAACGTACTTTTCTACCAACTTTCTTTCCAACGTACTTTCACTCTGGATGTTTTCTGGGGCCTCAGTTTCTGTTAATGCCAGTATGGCACCGTGTTTTGTGTTCACGCTAGTTTAGGGTTATGGTCTTTGCAGTCTTGTTGGTCTTACTAATTTTGAAGAGGACTTAGGCTAAGAGTGCCAAGCTTCCTTCTCTGGAAACAACACACTGAAAAAGTTGAAGCCTGTCTTCTGGTTCAGACATAGTTAAAGACCATGGGCACAGGCTGCATGGGGCAGTTTGACAGGGAAAAGAGAGCTCCAGAAGCATTTCCAACCCAGAGAGGACAGTGATTCTCATGTCATCGTGCCATGACACTGCAAGAGGGGCCGTTTGGTTCCCGGGATGACCAACCCGTAACACCATCATCAAAAGCCCTCACTGTCTCATGTCCTCCTACAGGTGTGAAGGACTTTACCCACCAGCACATGGCATAATAAGAGCATGGGAGCTACACTTGACCATCTTTGTGAGAAGGGAAGAGGACATGGAAAAAGCTTCATATTTTGGCCAAAGTTTCATCAGTTTAAGATACTTCTTGCCCACTTGGTAGTTCAACTGAGCTGGATTAACCTTTAGTCAAACCAAGTCATACAGCTTTGCATTTGCTAGGGATCAAGAGTATAGACATGCACACATATATGCACAGAGTGACAGGGACTCAGCTAAAAGAGCAATCTAATTTTCCTTATTTTAAAAGTCATTTATTTTGCATTAAGTTTAACTTTTCCCTTGTCATAAATGGAAACAAATTCAGTTTAAGCCAAAAGATACCCATTTAGTGACTTTGGTCACAATTTATCCCCATAGCTTCTTTATTTATAATCTTTAATTGGGGTAGCTCAGCTTTCTTTTGAAAGCAAAATAGTAGTCAAGGAGAGAATGAATTCTGAGGCACTTGAGAGGGAAATAACTGAAACTAGCTATTAAAAACATAGAAAAGGAAATGCAGCGCAGATGAGTGTGAAGTACTTTACATTCAAAGCAGAGATGAAAGCATTGTGAATTTAAATTAGTGTAATGACCTACAGAAACTACGGCAAGGTCTCCAGAATTATTCAGCCCTGGCAACCAGAAGGTGTTCAGATTTTGTTTTATTTAGAGTTCAAGTTAAGCACAAGCACTGCTAGCAGTCATTTCACCCTTCGCATGGAGGAAGCACTGCAGAGAGCTTTGTTTTTCTGAGCAGTGTCTGTTGCAGTGCTCCACATTCTGGTGTTGGAAAATAGTGTTGCTCTATTTTTTGTCTTTTTCTTTTTTTCTCTTTCTTTTTCCCTTTTCTTCTCCCTTTCCTCTTTCTTCTTTCATAGAATCATAGAATTAATCACAGAACAGCCCAAGTTGAAAGGGACCTCAACAGATTATCCAGTCCAGACTTTCATGGGAAAGGGAGCCTAGATGAGATTATCTAGCACGCTGTCCAATCACATCTTGAAAACCTCCAGTGATGCAGACTCCACCACGTCCCTGGGGAGGTTGTTCCAATGAGTGATTGTTCTCACTGTAAAAAAATTCTTTCTTAAGTTGAGATGAAACCTCTCCCAGTGCAACTTGTACCTGTTGCCCCTTGTCTTTTCCACGTGCTCCTTGTGAAGAGAGAGGCTCTGTCCTCTTTGTAGCTGCCCTTTAAGTACTGGAATACTGTGATGAGGTCCCAACTGACCCATCTCCATGGAGAAAAGACCTAACTCCTTCAGTCTTTCCTCACAGGGCAGGTTCTGCAGCCCTTTGATCATCTTCATGGCCCTCCTTTGGACCCTCTCCAGTCTGTACACATCTTTCTTGAATTGTGGGGATCAGAACATGACACAATTCTCCAGGTGGACTCCTCTTTCTTCTTTCCTCTTTCCCTTTCCCTTCATTTTGTTACTGAAATAAAGAGCTCTGCTTAATTCTCATTCTTTAGTTTTATCTTCTGATGCTTTCTTAGTCTCTGCTTTTTTTTTTTTTCAAAACAGAGTGAAAACTTGAACTTTTAAGGCATCTAAAGGTGGATAACAAGTAAGACCATCCACTTACTATTTCAGCAGTCTGTTGAAGCCTTGTTAAGAGTCTTGCTTTCTTTTTCATGGGAGTTGTCAGTCTCTGGAGCCTAGTTCACAAACTTTAAATGGATAAGGTTGGCAATATTGGGAATCAAGCTTTTGAAATGTTTCAAAGAGGATGATTCTTCATTTCTTAAGGTCTATCTTTGAAAAGGTAGGATAGATTTATTTTTTTTTTCCAAAACAGAGCAAAATGAATCAGGCTATTATGATAAAATAATGATACTTGCTTTCTTTTAAGCCTAATAAGTGCAAATACATTTTGCATTGAAACCAAAAAAGACATCTCAGCTGGGAAAAAGTTTAGAACTTAGATTTGCTTCTTTCCTGTATTGTATCCCTGGACAACCAACCTGTAATTAGCAGCATTAAGGAGCACAGTACCCAAATCAGTACATAAAAGCTGTTTGGAAATGACATCTACACTATTTGTATATGTGATTAAGTTCTGAATTAGCTGTAATCTCTCAGGGAAAAAAAAAGATTTAAATGTCACTGTGGACAGTTCAGTGAAGACATCTGTTCAGTGCACACCTACAGCCAAAAGGAAAATGTTACGCGCCTTTTATTTCAGTGGAAGCTTTACACAAGAGGGAATGACAGGAGCAGGCTCAGGGTGCTGAATGCCTGCTTGAGATGTCTTGTCTTTGGCCCCAGTAAAAGAGAGGATATGAGACTAGGTGACCCATTGTTTTGTCCCAGTATGACAATTTCTATGTTCCCATAATGAAAGGAACAAAATCGTATGTGCAGGAAAGAACAGAGAGATCTGCAGATAATAGCCAATTAGTGGATCAAAGGCTAATTAGGTAAGTTCTAAAATAAAGTTTTGAAGGTGATACAGGCAGCTAAGCCGGGAATTGTCACGGGAGAGGATAATGATGCTCTCTATACAGCTCAGGAAAGGACGACCAAAGAGCTCAGTGATGCTTGAAATGGTAAGGAAAAGAAATATGCTTAAATAAAGATACTGAAAATAAATTCCTTAAATGAGTGGTTCTGGAAATCACTGGTGGAATTTGGACCAAATGAATGAAAAGACTGATGTATTCTATTTTAAAATAACTAGTGTTCTATTGTTTATTTCTTAGGTTTGAGAATAATCAACAAACAGTAGAATATGAGCTATTTCATAAATATAAATATACAGAGATAGATATGCATGCACAGATACGCACACACACTCACATACACACCTTGCCTGTAGTTATCCTGAAGTATATTATTTGAGACTGAAGGCATAAGGCTGAGTTCGGTCCTGAATTAATAGTTAAGTGATTGTATAACATTTAGAGAGATCCTCCACTCAAACAGGAAGGTAACTTTGCAGATTGATTTATTCAACTTTTACAGAATCTTACTAGTTTAATAACTACTGGAGGGTATGAATTTTGAAAGAAAGGAAAGAAAGAGGGATGGATGATTATGCTGTGTGCAACTGCAAGCATTAAACATCCAGGCAGGTATAAAAGTCAGTAGAGGCAAGTAGTGCCTAAATCAATGATGAAGCTACAGAAAGGGCTCCTGTAGGTGTGCATTGCCTTCCTTCATCTACATAAGTACACCCTCTGCCAGCAAACCCTGGCACGCTTCCTTAGCGAGAACCAGACCTCACCACGCGCCTCGGGCAGCCCTCCTCCCACTCCCTGGGGTCCCCCGCTCGGATCCTGCCGCACTCATCTTAGCACCGGTGAGGCTGCGCTGCGTGCCAGAGCAGCGAGCAGACCCGCTTGAAAATCCAGCTTTTCTGAGCTTTTCTGCAGGATCGCTTTTCAGGCAGAGTAGCTTCGTGGTCATGCGGTCACATCAGCTATGACGCCAGCACAAAGGAAATGACGGGAATCGGCCACCAAGGCACGGTTGCTTTCTGCCTGGGTATGAATTGTCTTCAGCAAATCATGAAATGTCACCTTTATGTGTTCTTCCTTCTTTAGTCTCCCAAATTTACAAACCGGTTTCTTTCGCGTACTCCGATTCCTTTTTCCTACATGCAGCCAATATTTGGGTTTTCATATGGTAATCCCCTTTATAAGACGCAAATAATGGAATATATAATATTTATGAGCTATTATAGTCTGGCTCCAAAAATCACCATGTGAATTAATGTCCTCCCTGGTTCAGTGCTACAGTATAAACTACCAAACAGCTTAGATGCTGACATACATCAGCTTTCCATCAAACTAATAACCAGAGATACCAAGCAAGCTGAATGACATTCAAACATGCTGAATGTTTCCTTCACTGCGTATTATCTTTTAAAAACTTTGGGTGTTCTAAAACTTCACAAAATTGGATGTGTGAATTTTATCTTTGTTGCTGTGTTTTGTGATTCACACCACTATTAAGTTCATTCTTTATTAAAGGGCGTGTTGCATTGCAGAGTGTGTGCAATCACTCTTCTTTCTAGGCAAGGTAAAGACTTGGTAATGCGGTCCTGGGGTCACCAAGGACAGACGGTGCTTTCAAGATGTGGCCCCCTGCATCTTGCCTAAAGGTCCTTGTGACTTTCAAAAAAAGCTGGTAAAATATACTATATAAATGGAGTGTTCCTACATGGGTTTTTTTTTTTCACATTCAAACATAGGAAAATATTCAGCATTAGGGAAAATGTACTGTCTGAGCTCCGTGCTTGGCAAACCTGACGTGCTCAGAAATGTATCACCGACATTGTGTTTATTCTTGTTTAAAATACCGAACTTCTATCACAAAGGGCAGGCTTAACTTAACTGTAATAATCTAGAAATTAGACATTTAGTAGTTTACGCTAGTTATCTGTGCTTGCTGCCTCAGTGATCAGAGCGAGATGGCACCTCCAAAAGCAATTTGGTTAATTCTAGTATAGGCGCCTAAAAAACAGGGGTGGAAAGAGTTGCCCTCTGGGACCGTGTGTCACATAGAGGGCTTAATTTAAGTGAGATGAAACACACTGCTCACAGTTAACTGTCTTTTCATATAAAATATTCTACTGTCAATGGGAAATAGTAAAATAAGGATTTATTTGGAAAACAAAGGGAAAAACTGTGCTTTTGACAATGAATTAAGATATATTAAATAGGGATAGGACCATGCCAATAACACTGTATTTCCTTTGTTTTACACTTTAATTACAATCTGTGTGTATTTATTGTATGTGTTTATTGATTATTAATTTTTGCAGACCAGTACACAGGTTCCTTAGAGGGACTTTGTATTCTTTCAAGGGAGACAGATGATGCATATTATCTAATTAACTAGCACTTCTGGTAGGGCTTTGAGGTTTGGTTTTTTTTGCAAAGTGTCCTCTAAGCTGATGTCTAGAAAGCAAATACATACTACCAGTAGCTGAAAATGGATGGGCTTTGCTTTGGTTAAAATTTGTGCAGGTTCTGCTTTTTAAGTTGGAAAGCTCTAGTTTGCACTTCATATAGATTACGATCATGATTGTGACTATGCTTCTTTTTCTTTGTCCACTTCATCTTTCATTATATTTTACATAGTGTGTCTGTTTTGGGGTTACTTTCTTGAAATCTAGATCCCCAAAAGTGCAGTTTAGGAAAAACTTACGGGCTGAATGTCATACCAATGCAGGGATTCTTTTCAGAAATTTTTATCCTGCAAATTGCTCATGTAAATGGTAAGTACATATTCAGGTGTATATTAAGGTGACATATTCCAATTTATATGAGCAAAGTTATTCATGTAAGATAAAGCGTAAAGGTGTTTTAACGCTTTGCATTGTATGTATGCTGAGAAACCCCCTAACATCTGTTTCAAGCTTTTTAATCAATAATATAACTCCTCCATAATAAGTTCAGATGGTTCTAGCCTCATCCAGTAATGCTACAAATTATTTGCTCGCCCCTCTCAGAACGACAACAGCTGCATTCAATGTGTTATCAGGTTTTCAAGGCCCTGGACACTGCACAAACTTTTGAAAGTGAATTTGTGCACTTTTGAAGGTGATGGAAGAGTGTGCACCAAGGATGTATCATAAACGATCCATTATCCTGCTAAGTAAGTTAGATGTATTTTCTTGTCATAAGAAAAAGAGATACAGGGCATTCTTAATGTGTTGCTCAATTCCAGTGATTTTATGGAGCATTGCAACTGTTTCAGTGTAGTGCTTTTTCATTCTGAAATATAATTTTCTTCTTTATAAATCCACTGTTGATGGCCTTTCCACTGCCACCTGCTTTTCTGGACCAGCCATAATTACACCTCTCTTTTATGGAATGATTACAACTATTGTTGAGATGCTTTCATCTTTAAAAGCTATTTCTTATTTTCTTAACCAAATGTTTAAACCTCCTACCTTTATATGCGTTGGTCAAGAAAAAATAGGGAAGTGACAACTCTTCTTTTAAAAGCAGAGTTCTTTTCCACAGTTCTGGGTTAAGCAGCTTCACCAGAAAAATGACCAGAAACACAGACCCTGAAATCAAGCTTAACATTTAAGCAGCTCAGGAAATAAGGAAAAACTGAAGAATAAAAGACATTGCTTCTCTTTTGATCATTGGATACTAACTGAAATTTTAGAGCTATAGTATAATACTATGCTAGGTTTATGTAGAAAAAATAGCTCTTAAATTGGTTAAAGAGGTCATGGTTTTCCTTAGTCTTCTACTTTAAAGAAAAAATAAGGGTGAGCTCAAAAATATAATTACTTTTCTTTTTTTTTTTTTTTTTTTAATAAGACCATAAGGCCTGTTGTAAAGTACTATTGATGGCGGGGGGGGTGGGGGGGTGGAGAAAAAGACAGAATAAATTGGTTTTTAAGACAGAAGATTATTTAAGTTAAAGACAGGAGAACAAGGCAATTTTGAATCTTCATCTTGGAGAAAAATCAATGATATAGCTGAGGTCAGTACTGAGTAACATATAGGCTAATGATCTGGATGAGGAAGTAGGCAATGAGTCAGATGTTTATTAATAACAGTGCTGTAAGTTGTTTTACTTAATTAACATGACTGGGCAATTAAAAAACAAAGCTATACCAATGTAGACACCTCTGTCCCTTATGTCCCCTATGAAATTCAGCCAAGATGAGTATAATGCTCATGGGTGAAAATAACTGAAATAACTGATTTTTAAGTTTGTTTTTTTTAATCTGAAAGATGAGAATTCGTGAGAGGAGGATGGAGAGAATGGCACTTCTAAAGAAAAAGTTTTCTTGTGGGAGTTTTCTGTTTCACATTATTTGTGCTGTTTGTGACAGTTTAGCTAAAAAATAACCCACACAGGATCCTCTCAAATAAGAAAATAAAAAAAGCCAGAAAGCAATAAAGTCATAATGATGACATTGCGAACCAAATAATGTTACTCTCTTGCTTCATTATGTCTTATATCTTTGATCATATGACTTTAAGGCAAATGTTGCTGTGACTGAAACAGCCATCTCACAAAGATGTATGTAAAATAAATAGCATCACTCAGGAATGTCCTAGTCTAATGAGGAGCTATTATATAGTTAAAAAAAAAACCAAAACAACAAACAAACCAAAATCCAAAACCAACCAAACAAAAACCGCCTCACATAATAAAAGCAGTTAGAGCTGTGGAAAATGAGGCAGGGGGAATGAATCTTATTTATATTATTGAGTGGAGTACGGGGTTGTTACACTACTGAAAGAACAAGAAACCCTTTGGTAAACTTGGCTGGGAAGACTAGGACACACTGAAGGCTACAGAAGTGGACACGGTGACAGTTTGGCCCAGACTGTTCTCAGATCCTTCACTTACTGATATGAGCTGTTTTGATTTCTGTGAAATCATGCATGAGCCACTTCAAGATTCTTTTTTCCATGGTGGGAAAGAAGAATCAGGTTTAATAAAGAGCACATGTCTGATTTTGCATATATAGTAATCGTGACTTGATATCCATTACCTCTCTCGTTAAAGAAGCAAAAGCAAAGTCATAATAAAATCTTAAGCGTCAGGGAGATAATCCATCACCTGCAGAGGTCAGGAAGGCATTTTCTCTCTCCTATGGCGAATATTGCCTTGGGTGCACTAGGCATATTTTGTCTTGCTCGAGCCTGAAGTGTTTGATCATTGCCAGTGGCAGGCAGGGCACTGTGATAGACCAGTTGTCTGATCCAGTTTGACAAATGCAGTGTTTCTAGGTTTAATTTATTCAGGTTTAAAGTTTGCTTATGACGTCGATAGGGGCATAGCAACTAGCGACACAGTGTCATTTAACTTGTCCTGGAGAAACAGTTACAGTTTCAGAACACACAGACTCTAATTTGTGTAAATTGCCCCTGATGGAATAAGCAATCTGAGAAAAGGGAGAAGAAAAAGTGAGTTTAATTTCTAATGCCACAGGGAGGTCTTGACTGTTCAAAAACTGTCTTTAAATCTTAGGAGCTCTACTTTGAAGTGATAGCTAATAGCACTGGGCAGGAAATAAGCCTGATTAACATTTTGTTAGTAATTTCGAGCACAAAAGATGTACTTACAACAATAGCCAAGACTTGTCATCTTCAACTGAACTTGACATTTGTTTAAGAAATGAAGTAAATTGAAGCCATTAAAATGACATTAAATAAATTAGGATATTCATTTTGTACATTGCTTATCACTTTCGCATTTAAAGAAATATGTTTGGAGATCTCCTGATCTAAGGGGGAAGGGTTAACATTGATTTAATTGGGTTATGACACATTTATATACGTTATTCACCAGTTAATATTAATTCATATCACAACAATCTCTGCTGCACTTTAATACAGCAAATCAATCGGCAATATCTACAATAAAAAGGCTGGGAGAGATGTATTAGGTTTATTGCAAACAATCTATGTCTGTAACCTTAAGGCCTTATTCTACAGGATTGATCTGAATTCTTTTCAATGCATGAGGCAGTAGTTATAATTTTTTTTTTGCCCTACAGAATAATTCAATGTAAAGCTTGGATGGGCCACATCTCTTTCTCTTCGGATTCTTGTGGTACCACTACAGTGAGTAATTGTAAATGGATTCAGGAAGGGAAAGAGGTTTTCTTGTTGCTGTTGATTTGGCTTTTGGTTTTCATATTTTTAATGAAAGTCTTTCAGAGTAATTGCTCTTCTGCTTGGATTTTTGTTGTTGTTGTTCAATACGCGTTAGCTCAATTTTGTGTGGAACACAGGAGACAATAAGGGAAAGCTCACAACTGTGAAGAGAAACAATATTTGCTCCTGCATACAGAACTGAATAATCCCTTCAAAATCTATAATCAGTATATCCAAAAGGCATAAACTTTTTGTGAGCACACTGCTTAGCTTTAGACATGGATTTTCAGACATCTGGGAAAAAAAGAGACAGGGGTAGGGAGCCAAATTTTACTTTAAGAATATATTTTGTAGACTTTCGTAGACAACTCACTTTCCTGTAAAGAAAAAAAAGGAAAAAAAAATAAAATGAGGAGGTTGAGAAATAGATGGAAAGGAATGTAAGTAAAAACCGTGGAGGTAGATGAATACTAAGGTATTCATCAGTCTGAGGTTTTCTTTCTGGGGGTTGTTTTTCCCTTACTGCTTTACAGTTTCTCTGGTAGTTTTGCTGTCCCATGGGGTTTGCTTTCAGTTGTTTTCAGGAGGCTGAACTTGATTAGCTGGATCCCCTCAGTGTCCCCAATTCCCCTGGCTGCCTGTGGACCATTCATTTCTGCCTGGAGGAGGCTTCTGAAGGCTGAGTGGCAGGAGCTAGAAGTCTGTTGTTGCACTCAGTAGCAGGCAGCTATGTACTGATAATAATAGATACGTATTCCTCTTTAATGTGGAATTCATAAGATTTATATTTTATTTGCAGCTTTACGTATATGTATTAGCATATGAACTTCTCCAGGAATTTTTCCTAAGACTTGTTGTGGCTCAGGTGTGCAATATGCTGACTCTGTTCAAGTCCTCTGTACCCCAGAGACAGGTTTGTTTAACCTAATCCTCCCATGCTCAAACATGAGCTTTCCTAGCCAGATGTTCAAATCATTGGCTTGAAACACTTAAGAGGACCTTAGAAACTCTTTTTTTTTCTCCAAGCATTAGCATTCCTTTTGTTTAAAATTAGTGCCAGGTGGTTTGTAAAAACACTGACTCCTTCTGTTTCAAGTCATTAATTATTCAAGTTTCATCCATTTACTTTATATTTCAGTCTAAAGGAGTTCTGATTCCTCAATGAGGAAAGGGACCACAGAAAAACAGAACTGTTGGTATAAGCCCGGTATTTTTTAGTACTCGGTATTGCAATCTGTTCAGAGAAGTGGGTACAACTGTGTGACCTTCTTCCTCCTAAAAGAGTTCAGAAAACATGCAGCAAGTTAACTGCTGAAACGTAACTTCTTGTGATTCAGTGTTTTTCAGCTCTGAAGAAATGATGTTCAGAAAGCACGTATCTGGGAATATAATCAATAGCTTGTATGTGTACAGCATATGTATGGTGCCCTAGGGCCAGTCAAAATTTGGTCTGTGTGCCACAAGGATGCTTTTAAACAAACTTTCCAACTGGTCTCTAGCCTCAGTCAACATCAGTTTTGCTCTGACATTAAGAATTACCAGTATAAATAAGGATTTGCTCTACTTTCATATATCCTTATTTAAAAGATCAATATAGAGCTGGAAAGCCAATAAAATTGAGTCATTTTGACTTGGTCATGCACTAGAAGATTATACCTCCAGACATAGACCAAAGACTGTTTTCTCAGATGCCTACTTTTAGTTTTAACCTGACATATTGCTGCCTTGCCGAAAATAGCATGCTCACTCGCCAATACGTGAACGGTTTCACACAGTGCTATATGCAAGGGTGTCTGTATGCAGACTCTAAAAGTTCAAAAGTTGTATTAATTTGTTAAGGGGAAACAAATCTTAAATTGTTCTCATGAATATCATCAAATCATGTGGGTTTTATTGTGAAACAAAACAGTAATCCTGCATTCTGTCCTTGTCTATCTCAGCTGCGCTGAGATGCTTGAAGGATATCAAATTTCTTCTTCTGACACTTCTTCTCTTATCTCCAGATTTTGAAAAATATTTTTCCTCAGAATATTTTGCCTTTTGCTCTCAGCTTAGTGATGAAAAGAAAGTCAGACCATGACTGCAAACAAAGACAAAGCTGACCCAAAATCTTCAAGAATGCTGGAAGTGTTGTATTGTAGGATACCTGTAGCCTAACTTGAGGGTAAAACCCGCCCCGGATGAGATGATAGGCTCTAGCTGTACCAGGGGAGAAGTGAGGATACAGCCTCTACAGACGTTGGCCCCTGCATTAACATTGCTTATTGCAAAGATTCTTTGTGTCTACCCTTACTCCAGAAGGTTGTACCGTAGACCTCAGGGCAGGCTAATTCACAGACTTCCTTCCTGGATCTCTGTACCCTAGGGCATGAAAATATATATCCATTGCAGGCAAAACATATATTCTATTTTCTATTTTCAGAAGCTATCCATTACGCTATCCTACCCATACAGGAAGAAACCCCTCAAAAAAAGAAAGCATGCAGATGCAAGTTCAGCTTGAAACTGCAGCATTTAAATTCATGCTTAGTGATATCACTGAATCAGCAATTCTCTTGATAATTTTAAATGCTCACACAAGAGGATTCCTATTTGGGGCTATTTGTAGACCCCTTGGATCATGAATGCTGGAAGTCTCTTGCACCGGTCCTAACTTGCAGTTATTCTCTCCAGATCAGATGTGCCCTGGGGTCAGAGTAGAGTGAAGGGAATGTTTTTTTCTAGCACTTTAGAAAACTAGAAGTTGGATTTGTTTCTGAGCTTGACCTTTCAGAAAAAGGAATTGGCTGTCCTCATTACCGACTGTAGGGTTTTCTTAACAGACATGGATCAGTCGGGTCAAAAGGTGAGAGATACCGAGGCATATAGAACATAAATGAGAATCAAATATCATCACCGGCTGCTTTATCTCCATTCTATTGCCTTGAACAAAGAAATCAGTCAGCAGAGAGTCTCTGCAGTGCAGAGAGCTACCGAATTCTGGGGCTATGCCCTTTTTATTAAACCAAGCATGGGAAATATGAGAGAACAGGGAATCCAGAATCACTTTAGTTGCTGTCTTTTTTTTCAGTCTCGGACGTGGTAGTGTCACCTAATATACGCCTTAAGTAGTTTAACCATTCTATTGCATCTGCTCGGATAGTCCATCACATTCCGAGATAAGTGAATTGTGATTATTTTTCCCATATGTCAAAGTCAAAATATCTTTTCTCATGTATTGTAAATGCACTCTAGGATTGTGACTACCCTGTAAATTGTCTGGACTGGCTCTTTGGGTAAGGCAAGAAAGAATAAAAGGAGGTGTTAACTCTGCATCACACGATGAAGCCTGGAGCAGAAACCCGTGAGCCGGACTCACCCGAGTTACCTCCAGAGCCAGGAGCAGCACAGATGTACCTGTGCCCCACTCTGAGACAATTAACCTGTGGAAAGGAGAGCTTGTTTGAGAGGAAGGCATAGCATCAATTAGGGAAACACTGCTGGGTTGGTTTGTTTCAGTGTCTCATACGTATATATATATATATATCATTTTCTATATGTATAAAATATTGAAAGGGTATCTTTTTTTAACTTAGGCAGGCAGTACTTTGTCAGTGCTTATATATGCAGTTCCACAAGGGCTGGAGTTGATTCCCCATTGTATTCTCTATATCATAGCTCCGATAAAAGGTTTGGGAAAGCTTTTCTATTCTGTTTGCCTCTCTTGGTGTTAATAAGATTGATCTTTTCCTTGCTCTCACTGCACCTCAGACATTCAGTGAGCAGCAGTAAGACCAGGGAGAGAAAGAGGACAGTCTTAAAAACAGGGATCATTTTCTTCACAGATGCCTATGGACAGACAAACCTTCTCTTGATGACCTGGAAGGTCTAATTACACTGGAGTACAGTGAAAAAATGTGGAGGATACTAGTCTGCTTTGGAAAAACAATAAAATGTAAAAATTATCCTTAACACCCTCTCATTAAAAAAATATACCTTTTCATTCAAAAACAGTAGGACTCTCCATACTAAGAAGTCACTTCTCTCTCCCATCACAAATTAACAACGGGTACACCTTTCAGTGGAAGTGGAGGGCTGACAAATCCAATGGAAGTGAGAAGCAGATTTCAAAGAAATCCATCA
This sequence comes from Aquila spilogaster, assembly GCA_024606505.1. Classification (NCBI taxonomy): domain Eukaryota; kingdom Metazoa; phylum Chordata; class Aves; order Accipitriformes; family Accipitridae; genus Aquila; species Aquila spilogaster. Next base: position 9,360,863 of record JANHGO010000033.1, on the reverse strand, counting down.
GGAAGCCTTCTATAATTGCTGTCAGTAAACTATAACACTACTTTTGTAAGAATCTGTCTATGAACAACTTATTCTTATGAATGTTTACACAAGCTTGCGTGATAGTGAATGTGGCATGCATGAATAGCAAAACAATACAAAGATTAAATAATAATAATACTGCTGTATGAGTGGAGATTGAGAAGCCTTCCTCAAAGGCTACTGTGATTTGCGAGCTTTCATTTGCAAACCTTAACTCATGTATAACAAAATAAAGTATGCAATACCTAATAGGATTTTCAGGTTTTAGTTTAGAATTTTCCATTTAAATTTCCTGAACAAAATTTCTTTTCTTTTTTGGATTCATGTTTTTCTGGTGTTCACCTCTGTCTATGTGCTCACCAGTCCATTAGACATTTATACTTCTGCCTTAATAGTGTTTTCTAGAATCTCCGTATTTTATTTTTCTTGCTTACTGTTCATCCCAAAAGGAAATTTTTGCACTGCAGTTTAGTTTGGATGATCAGTTATTTCCCTTCTCTTGTTGACATACATCTACCGAGGGGATGCTACTTTTGCTAGAGGTATAAAAGCCAGATCATTTAACCCCCTAGCCAATTGTAACACAAATCCAAGAGAAGCACAAACGCTTGCTTTCCTTCTTGAAGAAGTATATGGGGAGATGCTAGAACTCTTTCCAGTATTAGTCCTAGCCTGTATATCGTGGTCATACTGGAAGCTTCTAACTGGTCATTGATCCATCTATTGAACCCCTTGATCATGTTAATACTGACATATGTGTCCAGTAAAGGTCACGTACCACCTGACAGGTTGCTCTGGCTGCACAAAAAAAACAAAGAAAAAACATTCATTTCCTCCCTTTCAGGCCAGCACTGATATGATCAGTGGCTAGACCAAGGAGATAAAAATAAAATAGTTACAGTGCCCTTAAACTACCCACAAATGTTTCAGAGTGCCAATTACAAAAATTTAGATAATTTTTTTTTTTTTTTACTATTGCAATTTATCCTCAAATAAAGCAAAACCCATGAGTAGGAGTAAAGTGACTGGATCTACAAGCAGTATTGGGTCTACAAGATTAGCAGACAGCAAAGAATTTCCACTGATTTTTGAAGATATTTCTTCTTCTTCACCATTAGAAATTGAAATGTATTTCACTTAGGAGACAAATTTGATTCTGAAAATGCTCATGGTCATATATTCTCTGTATTGGGCATACAAGGAAGAGTAGTATTCCAGCTGATCACCTTTTAATCCATGAGTATATAACAATAAATATTCTATTCACTTTTTTATTTGTCTACTTCACGCAGCTATGTTTGTTGATATGATGTAGAAGGAGAGGCTGAGAGAATGGTGTTTGTTCAATCTTGAGAAAAGAGGGCTTTGCAGGGATCCTATTGCTGTCTACAAATACCCAGTGGGTGGTTGCAGGAGGGACCCAAACTTCTCTTAAAGGTGCACACTAGGACGAAAGGCAACGAACTCCAGCTGCAACACTGGAAATTTTAATTAGATGTTAGGGTTGGGGGTTTTTTTCCCATGAGGGAGGTCAGGCACCAGAACAGGTTGCCTTGGGATTCTGTCGGATCTCCATCCCTGGAAATACTCAAAATAAAATAAAAATTGAAAAAGTTATCTCAATTGAGTAATAGTACCCTTAGTGACATAACAGCTGTATCTTCAGTTCTCTGGGCAATATTTTATAGCTGTCAGCTGTATTTTTGGCACAGTTTGTTCTACATGAGATAGTTAAAGTAGCTGGATTTCAAAATTGTCATTAGATTAGTTGAGGACATGTGGAACTGAGCTAACAGGCTTATTTAGAGGTGCTCTGGAAATTAAGTAGTTCACTGATTGCTGCTCAGTGATTATCTTCAGGCCACTGTAAATAAATAGTACATTGTGATTAAATCATACTTTTTATGCATTACCTCCTTTAAACTTTAACTTAAGTACTTCACAGAAAAGGTGGGGGTCTGTAGCTTGCCAGCAAAATCAGGAGTCACTGAGCGTGCTGAGCACCGTCGCACATCAGTAACAGAACACCTAGTGCAATACAAGGCAGACACTGTTAGCAGGATTTCTCTCGAGCTGTAATGGCAATTCTAAGGAGTCCTTCTAACTTGATAGACAAGAGGCAGAGAGTGCTGATGGCAACTGTGCTCTTCATGTGAAAGTGAATTGAGCTTAAGAACTGGCATTATTTTTTTGTGTCTCCGACTACTGCCTACTTTAAAACTGCGCCTGAAGTAACCAAGAAGTTTTTTCTTGTCATATTGGTAGTACTGGTCTCAAACGCTTTGCTGAAGTCCGTCTCTGAGAGCCCAAATCTGCTTGCACTGACCAAGCCTTGGTGCGAGCTGATCCCAGAGTGCTACGCTTGCCCCTGTGCAGCGTGCACTGACTCTGCATCAGTGCTGAGCACGGGGGGGTCTGTAATGAAGCCTTGCAAATCCTTCCTCCTCTTCCCCTATGGCATCTGGCTCATCCTGAAGGAGGTGGTTCAAGCAGAAAAACATCCGATGTCGCAGAGGTGCCTTGGACTTTCCATTGACTAGTCCAGATACAGGCATCTACACTGGAGACATCAGAAATGAGGAGCGGTAGTCTGGCACTCAAGGGAAATAAATAGATAAATGCTTAATCAACTCTAGAAACAGCAGTCAAATATTACCGTGTCAAGCAGCCTGTTTCGATCCATAAAGCAAATCAAAAAGGGGTTGGAGGGAGAGGACAGAGGTAGGGGAGAATGGAATTAAAACTACAGGAGCAAACAGTAAGAAGTGATATATATCACAAGCTCCACAGGCCACGTACACAGACAAGAATAAAAAATAAGCTAGAAGAGGACTCAGCTTAGATTTATATTTTACAATGCAAGGTAACACAAGCAGGCTGTAGAGCTGTTCTGTGCAAATCTTCATAGCTGTCTCATATGTTTTAATCATATCTCATTTTAGAAAATGTTATGTCTTACATCCAAATAAAACCAACATGTTTTTTTTTTAATTAGCTACAATGACTTTAATTGAATGAGAACAGAAAGAACACAAGATGACTGCTGAAGTGAATCAATCCAGCTGAACTTCGCCAGTAAGTTGCTGCTGGTGTGCTTCAATCCAAAGGCAGTCTGCAGCTAAGCAGACGCTGCCCCTAATGACATGGTTTTCATCTCCACCACAGAAAGCCCTGCAACAATCACCACATTTCAGGCAGCTATCGAGGAGAAAGATCGTCAAAAGAATCAGTGCAAATTGTTGTTATTTTCATGTAAAGCAGGCAGGAGCAAAAGTGGCCCTTCACTTTCAGCTGCACTTTGGTTGTGGCTCTGGGAGAGTGGGCTCCTGAGTGCGTGTGTCCTGAACTGGAACTGCAAAAGACACTCCGTGAACACTTAGTCCTTAAGTATCCTTTCATTTCAGTGAGACTCCTTCTCTTGAAATGCTCTTTATGCATTATACATCATCAGTACTATTTTTGTTTAGGCACATCAGGAATCATCCCACAGCGATTAAAAATCATTATTCCATTAACTTTCATGCCTAAAAAGAATTAATGACTCCATGAATCATAATTAAGCCTTCCACTTCTTTTGGCAAGCAGAAAGCCAGACATTCAACAGACCTTCTTGTTATCTATTTTGGCTGTTCTAATGCTTCATATTTCATCTGGCTTTCCTGCTAACTGAGATCTCCATGCTTTTCCTTCAGGTTTCTTTACTGTGCTTGACTGTAAAGTTGTCGAGCAGCAGAGCAAAAGTGATGAAGGAAAAGCTGGCTGTATGGGATAGGCAAGATACTTTGGGTATTTTTCTAGTATTTTACTGGAAAGCTTAGAATCAAAAGGTGTGTGGGGGGGTATTTTATCTTTAAATGTAAGGTTGGAAAATGTTCACTGTATTTTCCCAAATGACAAAGCTGATTATTTGTCTTACTGTTGTCCTGCTGGTCTTCCCCAGCAATCAGCATTTTATCAAATACATTTGTTAGCAAGGTCGTAGTTATGCCCAATGAAAGGATGTGCTACCACTTGTGTATGAGCAGGTAACCAGTAGTCTTAAAGAAGTCTTCGAGTTTATTGACTTAAAATATTTGCAGGTATTTGTGCATTCATCTAAATTAATTAGATGAATCATCAACTATATTAATCAAAAACTCGCTTGAAAGTATTTTCAGGAAAATCAGCTATGGCCCAGTGCGGTGACATGTTTTGAAGTTCAGAGGGAAAACATGCATATTCTATTAAAAAAAAAAGTAAAGGTATATTTGTTTTTATCATAACAATCCAGGGAAAAGGATAATAAATATTAACATGTATAATCACTCGATTTGCCACAAATCAGATATTCCTGAGAAACAAACTAATGTAACTTGTTGGCTTTCACTCAGCTAATCTCTCCAATGATCTTTTCCTCTTGAAACCTGGCCCTTCTTTCCTCTTCAGTTACCGCTCTGTTTACCTTCTGCATCTTCCTCCGTTTTCTGGTAGTTCTGTGAGCCCACCAGTATCAGCCTTCTTTAGCGTAATCACCGGTGAAAGTCAAGCACTAATAATACCATGCCTAACACAATGGAGACCAAGACCCGTAGTTGCTTGTAAATAGTAGTGCTGTGCTCCTGAAATAATGGTAATAACCCCAGTCCCTGCAACTGAAAGAGCTTCCCTGCAGAGGAGGCATCAGGCTGTTACCTGCTGAAGATCAACTTGCAGTTGGAATTCTTGCATTTTTCAGTTGCGGTGTAGGGCTTTTTTTTTCCCTAAAGCATTATTAATTACAATGCACATGTATATATAATTAAAATCACGATTATGTAATATTTACACAAAATAATTAGTTATAGTAAGACGCTGGTGATACTGGCAGAGATGGGGTTCCTTCCCTGAAGCGTTTTCCCTTGTGGATGGCAGGAATCACTCGTTTATGTCAAATACCACCTTCTTACTGCATTTTTTACCCAGCGTAGCAGACCAAGCCTTGCAGCATGGCAGAGGTATGACACTGCCCTCTGCTAATTGTCTACTTCTTTCTCTTTTTAGCTCTTTTCTTTCAATATTTGAAAGAGGCTGTTTTGAAGGTAGTCCTGCCTTCCTTGATTCATTAGTCAGCTCTGTCTCTTTGCTAGCATATAATACCCCCTGTGTCACAGATCTTCATATCTAAGATATATTTTTTTTTCAAACTAGCAACAGAAAGCATCCTGTGAAGATACTTCCTTCTGCTGAAGAAGGGATTGCAGGTTAGCAGGACCTCCTCTGCTCTGCTGTTACAAATCCTATTTCTCCATTAATTCTGAAGAAGGAGACTGCTGAAAGAACTGTTTGTTAAAGAGAGGTTTTTTTCATTGTTGTTTTAGTTGGTGGTGATGCAGGCTTTTTTCCCGCAGTGCTCTAAGATGTGAATACAAATTATTTGTGTTCTTTTTCGCAGTTGCCCAGTGAATCCACAGTAACAAACTCACTTTGTCTGGTCAACCAGGAGTTTACAGACCTACCTTTGTAGCACCATAGTGAGAGCTGTCCGTTTCCTGGGCGATGTTCAAAGATGTCCATAATTCTTAAACTCTGGTTGAGGGTTTTCACAGAGACATTCAACACCTCATCCATGAGTCTTAGCTCCCGAGTGACAAAACACATAAAAGAGTTTGATTCACTTGCCATCTGACAATACTTTTTACTGGCAAGCTAAACAAGCATTGCCAAAATGTAGAAGAGATCAAACCACTCCAGTGTCGTGAGTGGAGGTACAGTCTGGTCACAATATGGTTTCCCAGGATGTTTGGATTTTGTCCTGTGCCCATTTATCATTGGCATCTATTACCATTTTGGTGGGAAGCTGCCCCAAGGTTTGGCGTCTTTGTCCCTCTTCCTATTCTTCTCAGACTTACAAAAAATGTTTATAGTGATGTTCAGTGAAAAACTAGTGCCAAAATTTTCTGTAGATTTAACGAGAGAAATCTAAATTTAAATGGAGATAAGAAACAATAATTTATTATGTCAAGTGTGGAAGTTAGTTGTTAGCGTTGTTGAATTTTTTTATTGTCTAGTGTTGCAACTCAGAGAACTTTTTTCAGCAGTAACTTGAATAAATATTATGAGCAGCAAGTTGCAGTCTCTTTCCCTTGGGGACAGAAAAATCTTGTAAAGAATCTACAATACGTATTCCTATAAGCTGCTATTCAGAAGGGAACAATACGCTTAAAATTCTTTGGAAGATACAACAATGCCACAAAATAAAAATGAATCGCAGGACATTGAAAGATCCCCCACCCCCTGCCTATTCTCCCTCCCCCAGTAAAGCAGAACATTTTCTAAGTTTCATCACAGCAGCTTTCAGCAGAGATGATTTCTTGCCCAAAGGCACAGGAAGATTAACCAAGTATATCCAACTGCTCAACCAATAACTCATCTGAAAAAGAGTCTAAAGAGCAAATTGTAAGCTTCACAAATGCAATCAGTTTATCAAGGTCGGATAAGGACAAGAGCCTGAATAGATATGATTCAGGATAAAAATTGAACAGATACTGATACTGTATGATTAGAACGAAAATGAGGCCACCTGCTGAATCACAGGGGTGAAATATCACGTTCTACAAAAATGCACTGTCACTAGAGCATACACAGGCTGAAATCCCTGCTGATGATGAGAAATTAGCCTTGTAGTCAACAAATTTATTGATGCTTTCCTTTTACAAATGTACAGTGGAATTACTGGTGAGATTAGGAGGAAATTTGTAATGCATAAATGAAGAGCTTTTATGAGCATTTTCTATTGTGTCAGTGAAATGACAGTAAGCCTCCAACAATGACCTCTGGTATAATCATCATTAGTGATGGGGCAAGATGGCATCTGCTGAGAGGCTGGCACCTGACAGGTGAAATATGGGTATCTTTTATGTAATCGAGGGCAACGTTTTAATGGAAAAACGCTGCATAAATAAAATAAAGTCAGCAAACCAAATTCCTGTGCAATCTTGAACATGTAAAACCAGGCGAGAAGTGGCCTATTCTCCAGCTGGTGTGAGGGAAGAAAGTCAGAGGGGAGAGGTTCGTCCCAGTATGAAATCTGAGAAGAAAGAACTTGTCGTGGTAAATATGCCATTCAGCAACAGTAGAAAACGACAAACAGGCAAGGCAAGTTAAAAATATTTCTGATCTTTGCAAATCTTATTAGTAGAAATCAACTGCTTCGTTTTTGTTGTCACTTTTTAATTTGTGACTCACAAGAATGGATGGCCTGGTATTTCCTAAATAAAGGTGGTCCTTATACTTAGATAATATTTTTGCTGTAAAGTTGATTGTCCCTTGGGATAGTTGCGAATGAGCACTTAGGCTGTCAATTTGCTGTGGCGCTGTGCTCATAGATGTGAGTCACTAGGACTTCAGGGTTCAAACTGCACATTTTTTACCATCACAAAAGAATAGAAACTTTCCCTGAGAGTTTTTTGTCTTCCTGAATATGTGGGATTGTAGAAATGCATGAGAGAAGCTGACCCAACATATGAGTCAACATTGTCTTTCTTCCACCCTGCTGCCTGGGTGGATAACCACCTGTATTCTCCAAAGTGTTTAATCTTTTGGTTGGAAAACACAGCTGAAGTCACCTTTATGTGCTGGCATAGAGGTCTCTGCTCCAGACATGTGAGACTTTGACGTCACTGAGATTCCTGTGAAAGAAACCTGTCTTCAACCTACTGTTTTAGTTAAAGCTTACAGGGTTTGAGAAAGTAGAGGCGAGGTAACTGCTAGTCAGTGCCTCTTACTGTTTCACATTAGCACTGCCCACTCATATATGGACAAAAAATTACCATCTTAAGACTGTTTTAAGATGATGTACTATGTTCTTACTACTTAATCTTGCAAGCCAGCAGTCACTAGATGCCGATGTAAATAGATAGACATTGAGTATGACCAACACCTTTTTTATTGTTTGCCTACTAAGTTTCCCTAGTTTTCTGGAAGCACTGGTAGTAACCCTACGGTTAAGTTTTCTGTTACAAGTTCGATCTTTACATATGATGTGCTCTCAGTCTCTCAAAAAGAAACTTGCTACATGAAGCTGTTCTTGAATGCTCTTCAGCCAGAAGGTTTATGTGTGCATACACACTGTACATACGGTACAGTGAGGCTGAGATTAGTCAGAGATTAGTTTGACAAGAAGTTGTAGAAATCAGAGACATAGAAGGAGAATATTTCCTTTCCACTGTCATTTGGTTCACATGCTTGATTTCCTTTCCCTGTCAGTAAAACCTAGGCCATTACAATATTTTAGAAAGTACTCCCGTTTTCATTTATATATCAGCTGCAGAAAATTTGATAGTAGTTCATTCACAATGAAGCATATTGATCTTACAAATACAACATAAAACCATGTAAAATACGTTTTTATGCTGTCCCTCTTACATGAGAAAAATGATAGCTTGCCAATGTGTAGATGCCCAGTCCACTACAGTTCTTAGCAATGGTTCCTCCGACTATGCCCTCCAGAAATAGTCCTGCTGTATCCTTTGTACTGTATTTATACATGAAAATGTCACTCAAGCAAAAAAAACATAGTTAAACAAACACATAAAGCATTTGTTTGGGTGAAGCTTCTGTTGCTCTTATTCTTCTAGTAGATAAAAAACTACCTACTGCCACAAGTTAAAAGAATACACTGAATATAAGCAAAGGAACAAACTTAGGATTTATCTATTTAATTTTTACCTATATACTTTTTACCTATTTAATTTTACAAATAAGTTTCAAATGGCTTTGTGTTCTTAGTGTACCCAAACACTTTCACAAATTTTGCTTTGTCTTTAAGAAGGATTAAAGGATAATAAATGTCCATCAGTTAGTTTACTGTTAAGAAAACATAACGAGGACTGGAGCACATAGAGAGTGTATTTGTAGACACAGAAGACAAAATCTCAAACTTGGATTATATTGCTGCAAGAAAAAAATTAAATTAAACTGAGCTTAAAATGTCCAGAGGTAGAATTAGATAGCTGAACTCTGAGAAACTAGGAACAATGAAAAATCAAACGTCATGATTTAAAAGTGGGGTTTTTTTTTCCCAGAAGTCCTGAAATAGTGCTGCAAATCATTTTTTTGTATCAGACAGATATGGAGTATGGAAGAATCTCAAAAATGACCTTAGGAGAACACTAGAAAAAAGAGCCATATATATATATGGAGTTTAAAATCCAAAAATTGAGATTCTCTAGATCTTTACCAAAAGGTACAGTCATAACGAGAAAGAATTCTCTACTTTAAAGACTGCATAGTTCAGTCAGAGATTTGCAGGTATATCTCAGCTACGTTTTGATAGCCTTCACACTTCTAAGTACTGGTGCTCTGAAAACTTCCTTAGAAGCAAGGTTGTTTCAAATACTTGACAACATAAAGTGGTATCAAAGAGTAGTTGAATCAATGTAACCTACCGCTGCTGTTAAGTTTTTATAGATTGACATGATTCACTTTCTGACTGAACTTGATGATTTTTAGAAAAATACAAGGGCAATGGTTTCTTGTTCATTGGAGTCAAATAGTTTCAAGCATGTATGGAAACTGTCATATCCATAAGTAAATTAATTTTTGGTTTAATTTAGTTTTGAAAATTCTAGATTGACTAAACCAAGCAAAGAGAAGGGTTTGGCTGGATGAAGATCTGTTGCTATGAACAAAATAATAGGAATGTATTATACCATAACAAACAAAACAGGTTAGAATAGAAACATACTACTTACCACCCCCCCCTACTTTTTAAAAAGCTGCAAATCTTTCAATGTCTTCTCATTCATGTGGACCTACCCTTCAGCAGAACCAGGAATAGGAACACTGAAGTTTAGCCCTGTGTTTGTAACGGGGCCAACAGTCGTGCCTTTTATATCTTTTTGTACAGGTGCCTATTGTATATCGGGCAGAGCTAAAGCAGCATAAGTATGACAGTATCAGTTAAGAATAAAAGTTGATGCTTTGCGCAGTGGACCGATGCTATTATGGTGGTTATCGGGTGTCAGACCTGTGCTGTGCTAGTAAAATCATTGCAGTCCTGTGCAAAAATGGTATATAATGAAAAATAACATATGAAACAGACTCTAAGTGCATATGAAATTTGCAGGCACTGCAACAGCTACTGTTCAGTGTGCTGTGCACAGCAAGGGTGCTTTGGGTATACAAAACAGATCAGATGAGTGCACCCAAAGCAGGCTTGGTGAATTTTGTAGAAGAGGTGATCAGATAGGTTTTTAAATGAAAGGTAAGAATAATATTAGCTTAACAAAGATGTTGTTATGAATTCTCTTTTATTATTATTTTTTAGGATTTAAACTTTTTTCTTGTGCGTAACAGACATTTCACCCCTCTGCCCTATAGTCTTAGCTGTGGTAACCTTATATGAAGAGAGGAGGCAATATTAGGAAAGGTTTTTGGAGAGATGGACAAAGGATATAGAAACAAATAATGTAGCTATTAAGACCTGTGCTTAAGCTGGTGAAAAAAAAAAAAAAATTTCCAATACTGAAAAGAAATTAAGAGTCCTTGATCCTCTTCCCATAGACAGTGTAGTCAAAGACAACTCATGGAAGAGCATAAAAGAGGAGAGAACAATGACCTGAAGCCAGATATACACAGATCTTTGTGATAGGATTTCTGCCTTAATTTGTGCATGTAATTACTCTGTGTCTATGTCCCCCTTCAGGTCAATTGAAGCTCCTTCCAGAGTTTGATTCATCATCTCTTAAGATAGATCAGATAAATTAGCTAGAAAGAGAGCCTAAGGTGACTTGCTTACACTTAAATGTCTAATTTTCGAGCAGCTGAACCTCACTTTGTGCTGCTAGTGAAGTAAGATCACAGAGTACATGCTCTGCAATTGCCATGCTGAGCTATTTGCCAATTCTTTCCTGTAACCTCTAATCCCACTCTAATGAAACAGCCCTCATGAGAATGATTTTTCAGAGCTGACTTATGCTATAAGGACTTTATTTTTACCTTCTTATATCTTTCTCTCACTTTCAGCACCTGTCTCCTTCTCGAAATCTTTTCACTCTCTGCTCCCAGGCCTCTTCTTTTCTGATTCTCTGCTTTTTTATTTCCCTTTCCATATACTGGTTTTAGCTGAAGGCCCTCGAGGGTCTGTCCTGGTCCATTCCCTCCTTCCACTATGCCATACCTTGGGGTAATCCCATCTAACAGTGATCTAATTTACTACTTTTTCTACTGGGAAGATATGTAATTTACTATCAATACCAATCCTGTTTCCTTCTGCTCAAGCTAAAACCTTATTTCTCTGATACCTCCAGGTTACCTTTTCTTAAATTTACCTGCAAAAATCTTTCTCTATTACCTGTAGCATTTTGAACAGCAGCACCATCTTTCCTATCAGAAGGTCTTGTATGAACTGCAGATATTAGTCTCCATGTGGAATTTCCTCCAGGTTACACCCAAGTATTGTAGACTAATTGTACATTATATCAAATATACACCTTTTTCCTGCATTGACATGCTTTTAGCCAGGCTCCCAGCATCATTTGTCATCCTTTTCCGGCCTTGACCAGTGCAATCTTGCTTTTGTTCAGCAATCTTGCTAGTGTTTCCACAATGCTGTAAAGATTGTTCTTCCAACCTGCTGTTTTGGGTTTTTTAAATTTCCCATTGCAGTCCTCCATTGGATCCCATTTTTTATTAAATTAAACGTAAGCTTTCTGTTACCTTCACAGTTTGTCCCCTCCTCTCATCAGGTCACTTCAAACATGCAACTGGCTTGCAACCTGCCTCCATCATTGGTCTGCCCAGGAGTATCCTGGTGTAAACCTCTTTCAAATCTGCTGAAATTATGTCCACAAAGTAGCAGCAAAATTGGCATCATCTGTGTTATTCATGTGCTACATATCTTTATTGCCTATTACATTTATCAATTTTTGGTTCACTCCTTGTGAACAACAGCTTCTCTCTGTTCTCCTATTATGCTCAGTCTATGTGCTTTCTTTTGTCCTGTTTTTTTCTCAGTCTTTTACAACAGGGTCTTGATTTATGGCTAAAGTTCATGGTAGTAATAGTAATTAAAATAAAGAAACATAAGGGACAACTGCAGGATTTGATGTAATATAAATCAATACACTGTTAATAGGGTGGGACTTTTTGCAGGAAGTACTAGAAACTAATTTGTATTTATTTTACATAACAAGATACAATGATGTACTTTTGATGGCCAAGGAATATTTAAATGATATTGCAATATTGTAGTTTCATTTTTCTCAATGAAAAAAATCTGTTGAAAAATTTACTGCCAGGAAGAATAAAATAATGCAAAAATGAGTGTATGCAGATCCATAATCTTCAAAATAAACATACAAGGCTAGAAGTGATCATATGTTCCTTTGAACCTGGTATTTTGACGAATGTCACAAATTTATCATGTCCCTCATAGCTCCTGAAGGGGCAACATGCACTCAGGCTGGTTGACAGTGGATTCATGATTTTATTCTATTCAGCTCAGCTGTATTGTGTTATAATATTAGTAACTTTAAGGTTATAGGAGATTTCTGTGTGCATTAATATATAGTGCAGCAAGAACTCTTTCAGTCAAGAAAAGAGTTATTTCTGAATTACTATTCTCCAATAACAGAATTCAGCAACCATGCTTATTAAATCAAAACTTTAGAAAAGAAAGCATAAAACCAATAGTCCATATAGATGAGAAATATATTTCTCAAGATTTGAATCGCTCAGATATGAAAATCAGCGCAAGCTATACAATCACTCTTATACTGTGCTTATAAAGGGATTTTCATAACAATATGATCTTATCAATTGCATGTTTTATTTCTTCAGGGTAACAGTACTGGATAATTTCAAATCATTTGTAGAAGGTGAAGATTTAAATCCAAAAATCTTACATTTTGTGAAGCACAGGGAAGGATTGCATAATTGAAGCTTCTTTACAGCGATGGGGTACTCCATCAAATTAGAGAGGTTTTTTTCACCCCTCAAAATTTGGGCAGGAAGCTGTCAAACTAATTTGAACTTTTGGCACACAAGCCTGTGGGACTTAGATACCCAGGTCATAGTTTGACCATTTCTTTGGAATGGACAAACTATTTTTCTCTGCATCTGATTTAAAAGCATAATTCAACTTCCAATTTTATTTTTTTAATAGTTTGAAACAGTTAGATTCCTACAGATGATATCACCTTGCTGTATTAGCTTCTGCTTAGAATTCCTTCTTTCCCACTACCTTTTTTTCCACAGGCGGTTTTAATACCCATGAAAAGCCACTTGGCATTGGAATCAAGCTGTCAAACAACAGAATTCAGATGGCTTTGAAAGAAGGCAAAACAAGCTAATTCATTTATTTTACAAACTGCCTGTGAGCAAGAATTCTAGCAGATGCAAACTGAAAAATCTAATGGGCTATGAAGGCAGGCAATTCTCCAAATCTAGGAAAAGAGTAACTGATTTAGTCATGCTCTAAATAAAATCTTACAAACTACTTTAAGCATTTGTTTTAATAAGTCTCTTTTTATATACTATATTTATGCTATAGGCTTGTTCACATAAAGTCGTATCTCACAGAATATCGCAATGTCTAATTCAATATATGAGAAAAAGAGGTGTCAGTGAAATAACTCTTGCCGTCTCCTTACTGCACTGTTTGGTAACTACAGTTAAATTCTTTGCTACAATCATTTTGCTTGCGCATCCGAAGATTTCTTCACACTTAACCCCTCTCTGATATCTAAGGATTCTTTAAAAAAACATGTGCAGCTGCATTCTCTAGGGAAAAATTATCAATTTAAAATTCATGTGCTAAAAATTAAAGGTCCTCATTGGTAGTGTATGTCCAATGTATGATTCTAGATTGCCATTTTCTAACATATCATTACAAGCACTTTATAGCAATTGCAGTTACTCATCCATCTAAACATTCATAATGAGCTAGCAACAAACCACAAGGAAACGGCGTGTGTGATAAAGGCTGTGTTCTTGCAGACACCCTACTCCAGTGTGCGTGTTTCCAGCTCCGTGCCCTCAGTCTCCCCAGCTGCAGGCTGGTCCGCAAAAGATGCTTCTCCTGAGAGAAGTCCTTGTCAGGGAGTTGGGAAGACAGCTGGAGCCACTGGCCTTGTGGAAGATCAATCCCTAGCCCTCTTTTATTTCACAAACCAGAGAGCTCAGGTGGCTGCCCTTCTGCTCTTGTAGCACAGCTGATCAGCTTTGCAGGGGAAGGAAACATTTTCAGCAAGCGTGTCGTGGCGTAAGGTGAAAATGGGGAGAGCAAATGAAGTGTTGAGAACTGCAGGGATAGCAGTTTTACCCTGTTGGTGCATAAACAATTTAAGAGGCTTCACATATACTCTCTATTTTTCTGCTGCTGCGGGCCTGTGAAACACCAGGAATATGACCTGTCCCCTCACTGACATTTTAGCCCATTGCAAATAGTAACAAGCAAATGTGTTGGGAGGAATATTCCAAGCAAATGTAAAAATAGAGACTGTACATTTGGGGTAGGATGTTTGCTTCAGAGAAGCTTCAGATTTAAGTAATTCCAATACCTTGAGAGCAGGCAGGAAATCACAAAACATTGACTTTGGTATGTTTTGTGTGTTTAGTCTGCCTGAGGCTTATGCCTGGGTTTTTTAAAGATGCATGGGAACGTTAAACCACAAACCAGCAAAAGCAGTGAAAAAATAATTCTAAAGAAGGTATGCGCTCTGTCTTTTTCTTTCCCAATGAGAGAGGTGTCTTAAAATGAACTGTCCGTACTTGAGTTCTGCAATTCTTACCATAACAACTAACCGCTGCTAACAACGCTGAATATTCAAGGACATTCCTCTACTTTGAGGACTCAGTTGGGTAGTTTTAAGTTTAGATTGTTCATATGTTATAGAACAAATGTTATAGAGAAAAAAATAAAGTAAGCAAACCAAAAGAACAAACATCCAGTCTTAATTCAAACTGATTCTTCTTATGAATCCCTTTTAGAGTTACAGGTTTTCTTCTTTAAAAGGAAAACTTTTTAATCCAAAATGTTCCTTTTTTTTCAGTTAATTTAAAATGAGTTTATAAACAAAAAAACAAACGAAAAACCACAAACAACCCTATGCTAAGATGCAGAAGGGAACCCCACAATTTAGAATTTTCTAAAATCTTTCCATGTTGTACTTGGACTATTGGTATTATTTACTAATTTGCATGCATAGAAACTATGAACCTATTGAAAATTATTCACAGACTTACCTCCTAAAGAAAAAGTAGGTTTTTTGAATTTTGTACAAGGGTACAAATAAAAGGAGGGTAACCTAATGTTTCTACCAGCTATCTTGCCCAGGAATCAAGCAATCATGGGAAATGAAACCATTTTAAGGAAGAATTATCACAGTTGCTATACGTTCCATAAGAATAAGGATAACTGTCCCTTTCTGACATTGCCCTGCTGGGTGACAGAATATTACGTGATCCTGAAATGCTGTGACTATTAAACTCTACCATCCTATTCTTACAGGTCACTGAAAACCCTTTGAGATGTTTTGTTATATTTCAGCCACAGATAAATGAAGCAGAAAATTACTGTGTTAGAGACTTGTCAATTAAAGAAGAAAAAAAATCTTCTTTGCCTCTTCTACCCTTGTTTTGACAGATTTATTTTTGTTTCTCTAATGGAGGATTTTTTTTTTTTTTAGAATTTAAAAGACTGAAGAAAAAGCTTATATGTGGAAATATAACCCTCAGTTTTGAACAAAAGAATAGAATTTCTGCTTAGTACAAGCATGTGAGATTTGCTAAAATATTTTTTCAGTCCTCTCAGGGGTAGTGTTTTACCTCTGGATTGTGTTGTCCGATGCATTAAGGAGTAAGGAATATGTGCTCTGTGCAGTTGCTTTGAATCTGTAGCATACAAGTCAGCATTTTAAAAAATGTACCTTGGGCCAATATCTAGCCACTGCTTATCTTAGCAAGACATGCACAGTACTAAACTACAATCCACACATGAACTGCAAACAAAAAGTACACTGGTATAGATAGAGAAAGACTCTCCTCCTCTTCTCTCCTCTCCTCTCCTCCTTCAAATTTTCAGAGTCACTAATTTATAACACTTTATAAGCTATTTTTAGTAAAAAACCCGAACAAAACAGATATCGCTAGTGTAACCCATTTCCATGAACTGCACAAGTAGTTCACGGTTCATTATTTATGTTCTCTTGCTAATATGGAAAACCCCTAAGCTTTCCAGCTTTCCGCTTTCCAGGTTGGGTGCAGGGACTTGGGACTTAGGACCTAATGATTGAGGTTGGGGTACAGGTTCCTCCCTGATTTTGAGCACAGGTTGAATATGATCTGTGTGATATGATCTTTACACTGCTAAGTGCCGTGAGATTGACTGGTTTACCAGTTCCCTTTAGAGTGAAGAGGATTTTTGGCCCCAAGTTCACTGTTACTTGCCATGGCTAAAGAACAACATTCCTGGAAGTACTTCTTCTAAGTCATCTTCTTGCTAGATAGCACTGCAGTCACAAGGCCATGTGCAAGAAATTTCTTTTCTCACAAAGTAAGGCTTGGGGGATACTAAAAACACCTACTGCAAGGTCAGGTTTCCATAGTTTCCTACCTGCTCTCCCCTCTACGGTGTGTCCATGCACCAGTGCACCAAAACTCATCTAACAGGACACTAGGATTCATCAAGAGGAAAAAATACTCCTTTCCCTGTCTGATCATGTGTATTTTCGCATACACGTTTGAAGATACTGTGATACTTTGCAGGATTTAAAGATGAAAGTTTCACCAGAGAAGTTCCACTGAAAACATGAAGTACAACTGACAGATTTTAGTCTGTTTTCAAGCAACAGAAGCTAACTATAAGTGAGAATTGCATACAGTTTTCTCTGTTTTCTTTGAAAACCAGAATGGCTGAAAGAAACTAAGTTTCTTGCAACAGGCAACTATCTGTTTCTCCTCACTTCAGCCCATTTCTATCCCACTGAGGTTATGTGGGTCCATTATCTATACATATTCTGTATTAAGATATCTGTGTTCTGCATGTTTTTCTATCAAAGAGTGAGGAAATCATTTAATAATACTGCCTAGAGCTTTCCATTTAAATTTTCATTGCACCTGGGAAAGCTGCTAAGTGAACGAACATTGACTTTCTGAGATAAAAATAAACCTATAGTGCTTTAATTTTTTTGGCAAAGAACCAGCATTTCATAATTTCATCCTTTTGGTTTGTTATGGGCTATAACTCAACTTTAATGATCTGATTCAATGAAATGATAAAATCCCAGCTTCGCTTCAGCTTTTTTGCTTCTTAATAGCCAGATTTATGGGTTTATACAGAGATTTTCCCATCTGCAGGTCAGACACTGTCAAATTGCTTAGACCAGGGTATGTGTTTGTTACTTGCGTGCAAATGAACACATAGATTTCTGTATTTGAAATATCAAAAGACCAATGATTGTATCACTAGTGACATAGCAAGGTTCATGATTTTGTCATTTGCAAAAGGCGATCATATGGTCATCTGCCAGGTTTTTATTTACTTACTTCTTAGGTACTGTCACCAGAACCAAAATGGACAGTCTGGGACTGGTGTCTGAGGAATTGATGAATGTTTATACAGATGTGAGGAAGGTGAAGGACATAATTCATTGAATATGACAGTTTCAATTATGATTGTTTAGCAAAGTGATAGAAATAATGGAAATGCCTAATATTTCAGTCAGATAGAAAAAACAGTTAAGAGGAAGGCAGGGAACAAACCTGTTTAGCACTCAAAATTGAGAGGGAAAGTGTAGTTGTCAAAATTTACTTCCCTCTTGACTCATTTTTTTCCGTTTTATCAAATTAGGGGTAGAGGGGAAGGGTCACCTCCCTTGTCCTGCTGGAAACAATCTTCCTAACAAAGCCTAGAAGTCTGTTGGCCATCTTTGCCACAGGGGCACATTACTGTCTCATGTCCAACTTGGTGTCCAACAGGACCCCCAGGGCCTTCATAGCAAAGCTGCTTTCCAGCTGTCAGTCCCCAGTGTGTCCTGGTGCATGAGGTTATTCCTTCTCACAGGCAGGACTATACGTTTACTGAGAGGGTGGTCAAACGCTGGAACAGGCTTTCTAGAGAGGTGGTCAATGGCCCATGCCTGTCAGTGTTTAAGAGGCATTTGGACAATGGCTTAAAGAACATGCTTTAACTTTTGGTCAGCCCTGAGGTGGTCAGGCACTTGGGCTAGATGATCGTCCCTTCCAACTGAACTAGTCTATTCCATTCCATTCCATTCCATTCCCCTTTGTTGAACTTCATGAGGTTCCTGTCAGCCCATTTCTCCAGCCTGTTGAGTTCCCTCTGGATAGTAACACAAACAACTGAGGTATCAACCACTCCTCCCAGTTTTGTATCACCTGTAAACTTGCAGAGGGTGCACTCTGTCCCATCATTCAGGACATGAATGAAGAGGTTAACTATACCGGCCTCAGTATCAACTCGTGGGGTACACCACTACCATCTTACCTCCACCTCAACTTTGTGCCACCAGTTGCAACCCTGTATGCCCAGCAGTTCAGCCAGTTTTAATCCACCTCACTGTCTACTTATCCGGTCTTTACCTCTAATCTGGCCTTTCAAAGATAATCAGAGTAGCCTGGCAAAGACATCAGCCAGCTCCTTCAGCATGCGTGGGTGCAACCCATCAGGTCCCATGGACTTGTGTATGTTAAGTATGTTTAAATGTACTCTAACCTGATCCTCCTCTATCAAGGTTAAGTTCGTCCTTGCTCCAGACTTTCCCACTGGTCTCAAAGGCCTGGGATTCCCGAAGGCTGCTCTTACCAGTAAAAACCAAGGCAAACAAGGCCTTGACTACCTCAGCCTTTTCCAGGGCTTCTGTCTCCAGGTTCCATTCCCATTCAGCAGTGGTCACTCAGATTCCTTTAGCTGCTGTAGAGATCCTTTCTGCTGCCCTTTGCATCCCTTGCCATGTTCAGCACCAGATGAGCTTTGTCTTTCCTAACCTCATCCCTGCCTGCTCAGAGACATATGCCTCCTGGGTCATCTGTCCCTGCTTCCACTGAATGCTTCCTTTGGGGATTTGAGTGTAGTCAGGAGCTGCTTGTTCAGCCATGCAGGCCCCCTGCCACCTTTGCTTGGCTTCCTGCACAGGGGGATGGACCATTCTTGAGCTCAGGGAAGATGATCCTTGAAAATCAACCAGCTCTCCAGAATCCATCCTCTTTCCAAGCCTACATCCCCTGAGATTCTTCCAAGCAGGTCCCTGAACAGACCAAAGTCTGCTCCACATCTAATTGGAATTTCCTTTCTTGCAACTTGTGTCAATTTTCTCCTCTCTTATCATTATCCATCTCCAAAAAGAGTCTGGTCCATCTTCTCTACAATTCCCAGTAAGCACTTGTTGACAGCTTTTTCTTCTCCAGGCTGAACAAGCCCAGTTCCCTCAACTCAGCCTTTCCTCATACATCATATGCTTCAGTCCCCCTTACCTTCTTGGTGGCCCACCTCTGGGCTTGCTCCAGTATGTCAATGTCTTTCTTGGAGTGGGGAACCCCAAACTGGACACAGCAGTCCAGATATAGTCTCACAAGTGTCAGATAGAGAAATCATCTACATTAACCTTCAGGCTACACAGCCCAGTATGCACTTACCGTTCCTTGCTGCAAAGCAAAGTATGAAGGAAAGTGAACAGTTAGCAGCATGGGCAACAAATAGGAGGAGCTGGAAGCCATTGCACAGCTGGAAAACTATGCAATCGCATAAACATGGTGGGATGACTCGCACAACTGGAGTGCTGCAATGGATGGCTATAAACACTGTAGAAGGCATAGGCAAGGAAGGAGAGGCAGTGGGGTAGCCCTGTATGTTAGGGAGTGTTTTGATTGGCTAGAGCTTGGCGATGGTGATGATAGGGTTGAGTGTTTATGAGTAAGAATCAGGAGGAAGGCCAACAAGGCAGATATCGTGGTGGGAGTCTGTTATAGACCACCCAACCAGGATGAAGAGGCAGATGACATATTCTATAAGCAGCTGGGAGAAGTCTCACAATTGCTAGCCCTTGTTCTTGTGGGGGACTTCAACTTACCAGATGTCTGCTGGAAATACA
Organism: Aquila spilogaster; assembly: GCA_024606505.1. Classification (NCBI taxonomy): domain Eukaryota; kingdom Metazoa; phylum Chordata; class Aves; order Accipitriformes; family Accipitridae; genus Aquila; species Aquila spilogaster. The sequence continues at coordinate 9,340,773 of JANHGO010000033.1, read as the reverse complement.
ATACAGCGGAAAGAAAACAGTCTAGGAGGTTCCTGGAGTGTGTGGAGGAAAACTTCCTGACACAGCTGCTGAGTGAGCCAGCTAGGGGAGGTGTCCCACTGGAGCTGTTGTTTGTGAACAGAGGAGGACTTGTGGGTGA
>JANHGO010000033.1:9275839-9340534 GCA_024606505.1 Aquila spilogaster | reverse complement strand
ATTTTCCACTCAGAGGGAAAGATAAAACTGTTGGCAAGTCACGGGATCGCTCTCTTTTCCTTTTCGGATCATCAGAGTAGTGTGCTCCATAGCTGTCTCGCCTTCAGCGTTAGCGTAAGGCCTTCAGTTTTCGGACACTCTCTCTTTCTCTCTCTCTCTCTCTCTCTCTCATTTCATTAGCCTCAATTCCATTTATATTGTATTCTATTGTGTTATGTTGCATTCCAATATCTTTTTCAGTAAATTAGCTTTCCTCCTCAGATTGTTGCCACTGTTTTGTTTTCAGGCCCATCTCCTTTTTTCCCTTTTTTCCTTTCTCCCTTCCCTTTCCCAGGGCGTGGGCCCATGGGTCCCCTCACCCCCTTCGTCATGGAATCGGGCTGAACCAGCCCTTAAACCATTGACACCTGCTCTCTGGTTCAGACAAAATCAAACACTATCAGTACAGCCCACATGGCATAGACAGGGGTTCAGAAGAGCATAAAAGCCAGAGATTATAGTGATATTCATGACATTGTGCCATGACAATGCAACAGGAGCAAAGGGTTGATCAGAGGCTACTTTGGTTACCAACTCAAAACTTCACTATCAGAAGCCCTCGGTGTCTCATGCCCTCCCACTGGTAAAACTCAGCGTTCATTAATGCATGGGAACAACACATGAACATCTTTGTGAGAAGGGAAAAAAAAAGGCACTTACTTGAAGCTCTATATTTTGCACAAAGTTTCATGAGTTTAAGGTAGGTCTGACCCACGTGATAGTTAACTAAGCGGAATTAAACTTAAGTCAGACCAAGTCATATAACTTCATATTTGCTATGAATCAAGAGTATTGAGGCATAGCAAGCACTCAACTGAAGGAGTAATTTTCTTTTCCTTCTTTTAAAAGCCAGTTTTGCATTAAGTTCAGCTTCTTCCTAGTCACAAATGGAAACGACTTCAATTTAAGCAAAAAGATATCCATTTAGTTAGTGTGGACACTGAAGTTATTCCTGTAGCTTCTGTATTTATAATCTTAAATCAGCTTTCTTTTGAGAACAAAATGGTAGTCAAGGAGAGAATGAATTCTGAAGCACTTGAGAGGGAAATAGCAGAAACTAGCTATTAAAAGCATAAAAAAAGGAAATGCAGTGCAGATGAGTGCGAGGTACTTTACATTCAAAGCAGAGATGAAAGCATTGTGAATTTAAATTAGTGTAATGACCTACAAAAGCTACAGCAAGGTCTCTGGAATTATTCAGCCCTGGCAACCAGAAGGTGTTCAGTTTTGTTTTATTTAGAGTTCAAGTTAAACATAAGCACTGTTAGAAGTCATTTCACCCTTCATATGGACGAAACATTGCAAAATACTGTTTTTCTGAGCAGTGCCCTTTGCACTGCTCCACACTGTGTTGGAAAATAGTGTTGCTCTATTTTTTTCCCTTGTTTGCTTTTGTATTTTTTTCTTTTGCCACCCCCGCTTTCCCCCTTTTCTTTTTCCCTTTCCTTTTTCCCCTTGACTTCATTTTCTTACTGAAATAAGGATCTCTCCTTAATTCTCATTCTTCACTTTTTTTCTTCTGGTGTGTTTCTTAGACTCTTCTTTTTCCACAACAGAGTTGAAACTTGAATTTGTATGGCTCCTGAATCTGGATAACACATAAGGCCATCATCCACTCTCCACTTCAGCAGTCTGTTGAAGTCTTTTTAAGATACTTGCTATATTTTTCATAAAACTCATTGTGCTCTGGAGCCTCATTCACAAAGTTTAATTGGAGACAGTTGACAATTCTGAGAATTGAACTTCAGAAACAATTCAAAGGAGAAGTCTTTGGTTTAACCTGGTAGAAAACTAAGCACCATGCAGCCATTCACTTGCTCCCCCTCAGTAGGATGGGAGAAGAGAACTGAAAAAAAAAAAAAAAAGATAAAATCCCTGGGCTGAATTAAAGGCACTTTAATAGGATAGAAAAGGAAGGAGTAATAATAATTATGATAAAAGAAGATACATGACACGATTCACAGTGCAACTGATCACCGCCCACTGACCAATGCCCAGCCAGTCACCAAGAAATTGTGACTATTCCAGTCAACTTGCCCAGTTTTACTGTTCAGCATGATGCCATACAGTATGGAATACCCCTTTGGCCATTTTGACTCGACTGTCCTGGCTGTGTCCATTTCTTGTGAATCTCCAACTCCTCACTGGCAGGGCAGTGTGGGAAGCTGAAATGTCCTTGGCTCTGTACAGCACTGCTCATCGACAACTAAAACATTGGTGTGTTATCAAAATCATTCTCATCCTAAATCCAAAACACGATACCATACCAGCTAATAGAAAGAAAATTAATTGCATCTTATCTCTGAAAAAGACAGTATGAAAGTTAGTTTCGAAATAAAGAGAATGAGACTACTATGATAACATAATTATAGTTTCATTGTTCTAAGACCAAGAAAGTGAAAATACACTTTGCCTTGAAAGTGAAAAACATTGCTGGAAAAAAAGTTTAGAACTTCAATTTGCTTCTGTCTTAGATTGTGTCCCTGGATAACCAACCTGTAATTAGCAGCATTAAGGGGCACAATATCCAAATCAACACAGAAAAGCTGTTTGAAAAAGACATCTATACTATTTGTCCATGTTATTAAATTCTGGATTAGCTGTAATCTCTCAGGAAAAAAAAAAAAATGTTACTGTGGACAGTTAAATTAATACATCGGTTCAGTATATGTCTGCAGCCAAAGTGAAGTTATGTGCATTTTATTTCATAGCAAGTTTTACATAGAAGAGGATGACAGGAGCACACTCAAGAAGCTGAATGCCAGCTTGAAATGTCTTGTCATTGACCCCAGTAAGAGAGAAAATATGAGACAGTGACCCACTGTTTTGTCCCAGTATGATAATTTCTATGTTCCCAATATAAAATGAACAAAAGTTTATGTGCAAGAAAGAACAAAGAGTTCTGCAGATAATAGCCAATTAGTGGATCAAAGGCTAATTAGGTAACTTCTAAAAAGTTTTGAAGGTGATACAGGCAGCTAAGTAGGGAATTGTCATAGGAGAAGGTGAAGATGCTCTCTGCACAGCTCAGGAAAGGACAACCAAAGAATTCAGTGGTGCTTGTAATGGTAACAGGAAGAAATATGCTTAATTAAATACGCCAAAAAGAAATTCCTTAAATGAGTGTTTCTAGAAGTCACTGGTGGAATGACTGATCCATGGGACCAAATGAATGATGAGACTGGTTTATTCTAGTTTAAAATAGTTCTTTTTCTATTGTTTGTTTCTTGTATTTGAGAATAATCAACATTAATGGAACATGAATGATTTTATAACTATGACTATATAGAGATGGATATGCACACACAATTACATATTCTCTTTGCCTGCAATTAATTATTATTGGACACTGATGGCACAAGGCTGAGTTTGCTCCTGAATTAATAGATAAGTGATTATATACCATTTAGAGAGACGTTCCAGTCACATAGGAAGGTAACTTGCAGATTGATTTATTCAACTTGTACAGAAGCTTACTAGTTTGATCACAATTGATCTACTGGAGATTATGGATTTCAAAAGAAGGGAAAGAAAGAGGGATGATTATGCTCTGTGCAAGTACAAATATTCGGGCAAGTATGAAAGTTGTTAGAGTGGAGCCTGAATCACTGATGAAACTAGAGAAAGAGCCCCTGCATGTATGCATTGCCTTCCTTCTTCTACACACGCACTCAGGAAGCACTGACATTCTTCATTTGTGAGAACCTTTTAACATGCAACCACTCTACCATTCCCTTGAGACTGGCTGATTTAAGCCAGCTTTTTCATCCTCCTGCAGGATCACTTTTGAGACTGTGTAGCTCTGTGGTTGCACAGTCATATGCTATGGTGCCAGGACAAAGGCAAGGACAGAAAGCTACCAAAGCAGGGCTGTTGCTTTCTGCCTAGGTACAAATTGTCTTCAACAGATCATGAAATATCACCTTTACATGTTCTTCCTTCTTTACTGGGTCAATTTAACAAACTCATTTCTTTTGCATAATCTGATTCCTTCTTTTCCTATGTGAAGCCAATATTTGGGTTTTCATATGTTAATCTCATTTATAAGAGGCAAATAACAGAATATATAATATTTATGAGTTATTGTAGTCTGGCTCCAAAAGTCACTATGTGAATTAATGTCTGCCCCGTTTCATTGCTACAGCATAAACTACCAAGTAGCTTAGTTGCTAACATACTGCATCTCTCCATCACAACTTACAGCCAGATACCAAACAACCTGAATTAAATTCAAACACACTGAATGTTTCCCTAACTTGTTATTATCCTTTAATGATAGATGTTCTAAAACTGCAAAATGTGTTTGTGAAATTTCTTTTTTGCCATGTTTTGTGATTTACATCCTTATGAAAGAGTGTGTTATGTTGTGCAGCATGTGGAATTACTCTTCTTCAGGCAAGAGAGAGACTGAGTAATGTGCTCCTGGGGTCACCAAGGACAGACAACACCGTCAAGGTGTGTCCTCTTGCGTATGGCTTAAAGGTCCTCATCACTCTCAAAAGTGGTTAAAATATTCCATATAGGTGGAAGTTTCCTTTATAATTTTGAGTGGGGTTCTTTGGTGGGTTTGTTTGTTTGTTTGTTTGTAAGATTCAAAGTTAAGAAAATATTCAGTGTTTTGGAAAATTTGCTCTCAAAGACCTTTACTCAGCAATCTTGACATGCTTGGAAATAACTCTATCATCAAGAAGATGTTTTTAATGATTTAAAATACACAACTTCTGTAGCATAGGTCAGATTTCATCTCACTTAACTGTAGTAATCTAGAAGTTAGGCGCTTAATAGAGTATGCTAGTCATCTGTTCTTGCTGCCTAGGTGGCCAGAGTGAGATGCCACCTACAAAAGCAAATCAGTTAATTCTAGGAAAAGTATTTAATACATAGAGGTGGAAAGAGTTGCCAACTGGGACCATGTGCCTCATAGAGGGCTTAAGTTCAAGGAGATGAAGTACACTTCTCGGAGATAACAGCAACTTCTTATTTAAAATATTCTTCTACTGTCAATGGTAATTCAAGGAATTTAGATTTATTTAGATAAGAGTGAGAACCTGTGCATCTGAGAATGCATAAAGATATTTTAACAAGGGCTAATACAAATTATGTTGTATTTTCTTTGTTGCTCTTTTTACATGCTGTCAGGTTATTATTTTTTTTACATTTTAATTACAGTCTATTTTTATTGATTGTATACGCATGTTGATTGTTAATTTTTGCAGACTGCTACACAGGTCCCTTAGAGGAACTTGCATTCTTTTAAGGGAAACAGATGATGCATATTATCTAATTAACTAACATCTCTGTAATTTTTTTATGAAGTATCCTCTGAGCAGATGTGTGAAAGCAAATATGAAGCACTAGCAGCTGAAAACAGATGGGACTTTCCTTTGGTTGAAATTTGTGCAGGTTCTGCTTTTTTAAGCTAGAAACCTCTAGTTTGCATTTTATATATGTCATTTAGATAACAGTCACAATCATAACTATGTCTCCTCTTCTTTGTCTATTTCATCTTTCATTCTGTTTCAGATAATGTCTGGTTTTGGGGCTACTTTCATGAAATTTAGATCCCTGAAAGTGCAATTTACTAAAAACATCTGTGGTGAATGTCATATCAATGCAGGGTTTGGGTTTTTTTAATAAATTTTGATCCTACAAACTACTCACGTACATAGTAAGTATGTATTCAGGTGTACATTAGGTAGTATGTTCCAAAAGTTAGGAGCAAATAACTCCTCCATCTACTGGGTTTACATGGCAAGGTTTAGGTAGCAGAGGGCTGCAGGGATAGCCTCTGTGAGAAGAATCCAGAAGATGCTCCATGATAAGAGCTGGCTCCAAAAGGGGCCACTGCTTGCCAGAGCTGTGAGACTATGTGTGCCTCTGGGAGAGCGGATTTAAGAAAGGCAAAATCTGCTGCACAACAGGAGCTGAGAGAGGGGAGTAAGAAGTGAGAGGGAACAGCCCTGCAGCCACTGAGGTCAGTACAGAAGGAGAGCAGGAGGTGCTCCCTGCAACCCAGGAGAAGCCCGTGGAGGAGCATGCTGTCTGCACCATGTGGAGCAGATCTCCACATGAAACCATGGAGGAGCCCACAGTGCAGTTTCAGTTTGCTTTTAGTCTCTCCCTGCTCTAGTCTGTTAGTAACGGACAATATATTCCGTAGGTCGCCCTGAAAGTAATACCTCCTATTCATTTCCATAGAAACTACAGCAGATACAAAGAGCACAATAATACTGTTTAATTGACCATATTATCAGCTACAAAACACTATTTTTCAACAAAGACACCACAATTAGCTATGCATTTTCACCATCCATGAACAAGAGCCTGCGTGTTGCACTTGTAAAAATCTGCACCAGTGGAGGTGACCTACTATCACCACTGCTGAAACACAACATCCATCACCTCACTGTGTTCACATCCACTGCTTGGTCTCCATAGCCATTCAGCAAGCATCAGTGAATGTCATTGGGTGCCATTTGTTCCGCATGGAAGAATTCAACAACACACTTTTGCTTCACACGCACTTCCATGTCAGACACCGTTCTGTCAGACTGCCCCTCTGCTGCTATCTGTCACACAGCAACAACATGGACTGGAATATTGGTGGGAAGGTTCAACCCTCTACTGCAATCCCACCATCCACCTCTGACATGGTGGGCCAGTGTAATAAAATAGCAGGCATTACTTTCGGAACAGCTGTTGTACATCAATCTTCCTACAAGTCTGTTTTGCCCATGATGGTAGTTGATGAGTGATCTCCCTGTCCTTATCTCAAGCTCTTTTTCATCATATTTTCTCCCCCTTTTCTCATACAGTTTTGCTGGAGTTAAGCTTTCCATCAGGGTGAGATCACTATACTCCATAGTATGTCCAGATGATTCTATTCTCATCCAGTAATATTTTGTATTATTTACTCTCCCATCTCAGAATGACAGCAGCTACACAGAATGTGTTATCAGATTTTCAAGGCCCTGAACACCACACAAACTTCTGAAAGTGAATTTGTGCTCTTTTGAAAGTGACAGAACAGTAAGCACCAAGAATGTATCATAAAAGGTGCCATTATCCTGCAAAGTAGGTTAGATGTATTTTCCTGTCATAAGAAGAGGAGATACACAGCATTCTTAATGTGTTGCTCAATTTCAGTGATTTTATGGAGCATTGCAACAGTCTCAGTGTAGTGCTTTTTCATTCTGAAATACTACTCTATTCTTTACAAATATACCACTGATGGTCTCTTGTCTGCTGCCCTCTTTTCTGGACCAGCCATAATTACACCTCTCTTATGGAATGATTGCAACTATTACTGAGATGCTTTCATTTTCAAAAGCTGTTTCTCACATCCTTAAACAAATGTTTAATGCACTTGCCTTTATGTGCATTGCTTAAGTAAAAAATAGAGAAGTGACAACACTTATTTTAAAAGCATAGTTCTTTTCCACAGTTTTGGATTAAGCGGCATCATTGGAAAAAAACAGATCGGAAACACAAACTCTGAAATCAAACTTAATATATTAAAAAGCTCAGGAAATAAGGCAAAACTGATGAATGAAAAGCATTGCCCCCTTTTAGGCTGCTGAATACTAAATATAGAGATATAGTATAATAGTATGCTAAGTTTATGTAGCAAAAAATAGCTTTTCTATTGGCTGCAGAGGTCATGGATACCTCTGTCTTGTATGTTAAAACAAAAATAATTCGTTGTTTTTTATCAATTTATTCTTTTTTTAAATAAAACCCAAAAACCTTTTGTAAAGCACTGTTGATAAAGACAAAAAAAGGAGAGAGAGAGAGAATAAACTGTTGTTTAAGACAGAAAACTGTTTAACTGAAAGAGGAGAGAACAAGGCCATTTTGAATCTTCAGCTTAGATAAAATCAATTATGTTGCTGAGGTCAGTACCAAGTAACAAATAGGCTAATGATCTGGATGAGAAAGTAGGCAGTGAGTCGAATGGTTATTAACACCAGTGCTGTAAGTTATTTTAGTTAATTAACATGACTGGGAAATTAAAAAACAAAGCTGTCCCTGAGCAGCATGATGCCTACAAAACTCAACCGAGCTGACTGTAATGTTTTTGGTTGAAAATAACTGAAATAAGTGGTTCTTCCAAAGGAGCAGGAGTTTATGTTGTGAAATGATTTGAGCTGTTTGTGATAGTTTGGCTTGGAATGAAAAAAGAAAAATTAAAACAAGCAACCATTAAGGATAATACTCATAATAAGAAAGCCAAAAAAAAAAAGAGAGAAAAGGAAAAAAAGGGAAAAAAAGAAACAAACAGAAAACAAGAATGTCATAATGATGATATTGCAAACCAAATATAATAAGATGTTCAGAGCTACAGAGAACAATGAGGAAAAAATCCAGCTTGTTTTTATTACTGGGTAGGATGTGGCAGTGTTACACTACAAAAAGAACAAGAAATGTGTTGCTGAACTTAGCTAGGAAGATTTGGGCATGCAGAAGGCTACAGGAGGAGATATAGGCGATAGTTCGCTCCAGATCATCCTCAGATCCTGCACTCATTCGTATGAGCTGATTTGATTTGCCTTTTTTGATGCCTTTATGTATGAGACACCTCATGAGGCTTGTTCCTATGTTGGGAAAGAAGAATCAAACTAAATAAAGAACATGTGTCTGTCTTTACATATATGTATTCCTGAATTGATATACATTACTTCTGCAGTTCAAGTGAAAGCAAAGATGCTATAAAGTCATAAGCTGCAGGGACATAATACATCAACTGTGTTGGCAAGGAAGGAATTTTCTCTCCTTATGAAGAATATTGCCTTGGGTGCATTACAGATATTTTGTCTTGCTCAGGAGTATGAAATGTTTGATCATTACCAGTGGCAGGCCTGCCACTGTGACAGACCAGTTGTCTGATACAGTCTGACAAATGCTGTGTTTCCATATTTAATTTATTCAGGATTTCAGTTTGCTTATGAACTTGATAGGGGCATAACTAGCTATGCAATACCATTGTACATGTCCTGGAGAAATAGTTATAGATTCAGAACACACAATCTCTAATTAGAGCAAATTACTCCTGATGGAATACGCAATCTGAAAAAAGGGAGAAGAAAAGGTGAGTTTAATTTCTAGTGCCACAGGGAGGTCTTGACTGTTCAGAAATGGTCTTTAAACCTTTGGAGCTTCGCTTTGAAGTGGTAGCTAATAGGAATGGGCAGGAAATAGCCTGATTATCATTTTAGTTAGTAACTTTGAGCACAAAAGATATATTTACAACAATAGCCAAGATTAATCATCTTCAACTGAACTTGACATTTGTTTAAGAAAAAAAGTAAATTGAATCCATTAAAATGAAATTAAATAAATTAGGATATTCATTGCTTATCGCTTTCTCATTTCAGAAAAATATGCTTGCAGATCACAGACCTAACTAAGGGGGAAGGGTTAACATTGATTTAGATGGGTTATGACACATTTATATACATGTTATTCCCTCACTAATATGAATTCGCATCACAGCGATCTCTGCTGCACTTTGTAAATCAATCACCAATGTCTACAGGCTGGGAGAGATGTATTCGTTTATCACAAAAAAAATTTACATCTGTAACCTTATGACTTTATTCCACAGAATTTATCTGAACTCTTTTCAATCCATGAGGCTGTAGTTATGTTTTCTTTTCCCCTATAGAGTAATTCAGTGTAGAGCTTGGATGGAGTACATCTCCCCATTTGATCCTTGTTGTACCACTATATCAAGGAAAAGCACTTTTCTTGTTGCTCATGGTTTAGGTCTTTTTTGTTTTCATATTTTTAATGAAAACATTTCAGAGCAATTGCTCTTCTGCTTGGTTTTTTGTTGTTCAATGTCTGTTAGCTCAATTTTATGTGGAATTTAGAAGACTACAAGAAAAGCTTGCATGTGTGAAGAGAAAAAATATTTGACCCTGCACACCACTCAGCTGTAGCCAAGGACTTCCAGACATTTGAACAATGAAGAAATAAGTCAGGAGTCAAAAAAAGAGGGCAAGGAACAAGTGGAAAGAAACATAAGTAAAAACCATAAAGGTAGATGAATACTAAGCTATTTGTCACTGTGAGTTTGTGGCTTTTGTTTTTTTGTTTTGTTTTTCCTGGGGGTTGTTTTTTTCCTTGCTGGTCCAATTTTGTCTGATGATTTAGCTGTCACATGAGACATACTCTCATTTGCTTTCAGTAGGCAGAACGTGATCAGTCCCCTCAGTGACCCTAGTTCCCCTGATTGCCCATGGACCATTCATTTCTGTCTGGAGGAGGCTTGTGAAGGCTGAGTGGCAGGAGCAAACATGAAAACTATTTACTTGGTAGCAGGCAGCTATCCTTGTTAATAATTTTTTTATTACATCTTTAATGTAGATTTCATGCATTTTATATTTTATTTTCAGGTTTTTTTTAATGTATTAGCATATGAAACTCTCCAGGAATTTCTTACTTCAGAATTGTTGCAACTCAGGTGTGCAATATGCTGACTGCTCATAGTTCTCTGTACCCCAGAGACAAGTTTGTTTAACCTAATCCTCCCATGCTAAAACATGAGTTTTCCTAGCCAGATGTTCAAATCATTGGTTTGAAATACTTAGAGGACCTTAGAAATGCGCTTTTTTTTTCCCTCCCTCAAGTATTAGTATGCCTTTTATTTAAAATTAGTGCCAGGTGGCTTTTAAAAACACTGACTTCTTTTGTTTTCAAGTCATTAATTATTCAAGTTTCATCCATTTACTTTATCTTCCACTCTGAAGGAGCTCTGATTCCTCAGTGACAAAAGGGACCACAGAAAAGCAGAACTGTTTGTATAAAACTGGTACTTTTTACTACTCACTATTGCAATTTGCTCAGATAAGTGGGTGCAACTGTGCTACCTCCTTCCTCCTAATAGATCCACATATTCAGAAAACATGCAGCAAATTAACAGATGAAATTTGTCTTTTTGCAATTCAGTGTTTTTCAGCTCTGAAGAAATTATATTTGCTAAGCACATTTCTGGGAATGTAAACATTGTAAGCTTGTATGTGTATAGTATAGATATTGTGCCCTAGAGACAGTGAAATTTTGGTCCAAGTCCCATAAGAATACTTTTAAATAATCTTTTCCACCGATCTCTAGTCTCCTTAAACATTAGTTGTGCTCTTTTATTAAAAATTACCAGTATAAATAAGGTTTTTCTTCACTTTCATGTATCTTTATTTGAAAGATAAATATAGATCTAGAATGCCAATAAAATTAAGTTGTTTTGACTTGGTCATGCATTGGAAGACCAAACCTCCAAACTTGAACCAAAGACTGTTTTCTTAGATGCCTAGTTTTAGATTTAACCTGACATTTTGCTGCCTCTTTTGCATGCATATTGTCATGCTCATTTGCCAATATGTGAACAGTTTCATACAGTTCTGTATGGAAGAGTCTATGTGGAGACTCTAAAAGTTCAAAGTTCTAGTGTTCTAGGAAGACTAGAAGTTATATTATAGAATATCTGTAGCCTACCTTGAGACTAAATCCTACTTTAGATGAGAAGGCAGACACTAAATGTAGCAGAAGAGACATGAGGACAAAGCCCTTACAGATTTTGTTCTCTCCGTTAACATTATTTGTTGTACAGACATTCTTTTCCTATCCCTGCTCCAGAACAATGTACCATAGACTTCATGACAGGGTAATTCACAGAATTGCTTCTTGGATCCCTATATATCCTAGTGCATGAAAATGCATATCCATTACAGGCAAAACATATATTCTATTTTCTATTTTTGGTAGATACCTATCGCACTAGACTACCCATAATGGAAGAAAAATCTCTCAAAAGACAGAATGTACAGATTCACCTTTTGCTTTAAACTGCAGCATTTAAATTCATAGCTGGTGTTAATCACTGAGATGATGATTTTCTCAATAACTGTAAGTGCCCAAAAAGTAGATTTCCATGTGGGGCTCTTTGCAGAACCCTGCACCTGTTCCAGCTTGCAGTTATTCTCTCCAGACCTTGACTGGAGCCCCCTGGGGTCAGACTAGACTCAAGTGAATAGGGTTTTTTTAGAAAACCTTAGAAAAAAATAAGATCTGGTTTTGTTTCTGAGCTTGACCTTTCAGAAAGAGGAATTGGCTGTCCTCCTTACTGACTGCAGGATTTTCTTAACTGACATGGATCAGTCAGGTCAAAAGGTGAGAGAGACAGAGGCATAAACAACATGAACGCAAAACAAATATCATCAAAGGCTGCTTCCCTCCATTCCGTTGCCTTGAACAAAGAAAACAACCAGCAGAGCATCTCTGCTGTGCATAGAGCTGCCAGATTCTGAGGTTATGCCCTTTTTATTAAACCAAGAATGGGAAATAGCAGAGAACAGGGAATCCAGGATCACTTCAGTTGCTGTCTTGCTTTTATATTTCAAACACAGGATTGTCACCTAATATAAGTCTTAAATAGTTCAATAATTTTCTGTATCTGTTTGGATAGTCCATCACATTTTCAGTGAAGTGTATTATCATTATTTTTCCCAAACATCAAAGTCAAAATGTTCTTCTCATATATTGTAAATGCACCGTAGTATTGTGACTACTCTGTGAGTTGTCTCTTTAGCAAAGCAAGAAACAGGCCTCATCCTAGTTAGTTCTAGAGTCAGAAGCAGCACAGATGTAGCTGCACCTCATGCTGAGTACTGTGGAAAAAATGAAGAGGATAATAGTCAACTTCTGGAAAAAAAAAATTACACAAATATCCCTAACACCCTCTCACAAAAAGAAAAAAATTAAAATTAAATAAAATAATTCTTGTAACTCAAACCCAGTGGGATTCTTCATACAAGAAAGCCACTTTACCTTTCAGTCACTGTTTAGTGATAGATACACCCTTCATTGGAAGTGGTGAGTCAACAAAATCCAGTGTATCGAAGAGAGAAGATTCAACTTATGGATAAATAACTAATGTGCATAATATATATTAGGAGTTTCACTTCATTTCACTGAAGGAAATGTCTCTTCTTTTCTGCACTTCTGTTTCCCCTGTGTTCATCTCTTCTGTTCGCTCTCCAGTCCATCAGTCATTTGTACTTCTGACATAGCAGTTTTTTCTATATTTTGTATTTTCTTTTTCTTCCTTGTCATTCTTCCCAATGGGAAATCTTTGCATTTTTTATTAATTTCTATGATCAGTTATTTCCTTTCTCTTATTTACTTCTATCTGCTCAAGGGATGCTACTTTTCATAGAGGTGTAATAGCCCAATCATTTAACTCCCTAGCAAACTGTAGCACAAATTCAAGAGAAACATAAGCCTTTTCTTTTCTCCTTGAAGAAGCTCCACTGGGGACGACAGAAGTCTTTCCAATAGTTACTAGCCTATATGTGGTAGTCATATTGGAAGGTTCTAACTGTTCATTGATCCATCTATTGAACCTCTTGATCATATCAGTGCTGACTCATATGTGTCCAGTAAAGGTCACATACTATCTGACAAGTTGCTCTAGCTGCATAAAAAGGGAAAGCTTCACTTTTCCTCCCTGCCAGGCCAGCACTGATATGATCAGAGGCTAGAATGAGGAGATAAGAACAAAATAATTACAGTGACTTTAAAACTAATCACAAACATTTCAGAACCAATAACAAAAATTTAGATCAGCATTTTTTTACTAATCCAAAAAAAAAGTAAAACCTATAAACAGGAATATAATGACCGGCTCTACAAGTATTACTGGATCTACAAGAATTGTAGACAGCAAATCCTTCCCTTATTTTTGAAGATTTTCTTCTTCTTCACCATTAATAATTGGAATCTTACTTTGCTTAGAAACAAAATTGATTTTGAAAATGCTGATGGTCATATATGCTCCATATTTGGCATAAGGACAAGAGGGGTTTTCAAGCTGAACACTTTTTTAACCCGTGAGTGCATAACAGAAAATAAACAGTATTTGTTTATTTATTTATTTTTTTCAACCAGCTATCTTTCTTGATATGACATGCAAAGGAGACTGAGAGGGCTTAGCAGGAATCCTATTCCTATCTACAGACACTCAGTGGAAGGGAACCAGACTCTTCCCAAAGGTGCTCAGTAAGAAGAGGTAATGAGCCCTAGTTGCAGCATGAGAAATTCTAATTAGATGCTAGGACTTATGTTTACCCATGAGGGAAGTCCAGCACTAGAACATTTGTCCAGGAAGGCTGTGGAATATCCATCATTAGAAATATTCATAGTTCAATGGGAGAAGGTTCTGAGTGACCTGCTATAGCTGGAACTATTTTGAGCAGGGAGTTGAATCACATGACCTCTGAACATTCCTTTCAAGCTGAATTTCTCTATGCGCCTGCGACTAGTTGAAATATGATCATGTTGCCCAAAAGAAATGTCCACCTGACCTGGAAGACTGTTACCTGAAAATTCAGGTGGTAATTTAGAAAAATAAATACTATACATGCAGTCTTTATGTATCCAGAGGTACTGCCTTTTATATCAGTGGAATGTCCAGTGTGACCAATGATGTTAGATTTACAGAGACAGATTTTAATATGAAAAATAAAATTTTTTAAAGATTTTAACAAATTTACATTTTGTCAAGCAGTTTCTGGATAAAATTCCCACTTTTGAATTAAAAAAAAAAGCTACCTCAAATGAGTAGTAACACCCTCAGTGACATAACAGCTGTATTTTCAGTTCTCTGGGCAGTGTTCTGTAGATTTCAGATATATTTTTGTCACTGTTTGTTCTACGTGGGGTACCTAAAGCAGCCAAGTTAAGAAACATAATTATATTGGTTGAGGGACGTGCAGCTAACTTAGGTTTTATTTACAGTGCTCTGGAAATTGAATAATTCACCTATAGCTGCTCTGTAATTATCTTCAGACCACTGTAAGTAAACAGTAAATTTTTATGGAACCATACATGATACTTAAGTATGCATTTAATATGTAAGCATGTAGGTTACTGAAAGAGTGAAAGTCTGTAGTTTGCCAGCAAAATCACATTAAGCACACAGAAGACCTAGTGCTACATAAGGCAAACACTGCTAGTGGGATTTATTTAGAGCTGCAATGGCATTTTTAAGGACTCATAACTTGATACTCAAGAGACAAAGAGCTCTGACGGAAACTCTTTCATTCATGTGAAATGGAGCTGAGCTTAACAACTAGCATTATTTTTTTGTGTCTCTCTCAGTATTGCCTATTTTTAAACTGCACCTTAAGTACCCAGGGAGTTTTGTTCTGTAAGATTGGGAGTACTGGTTTCAAACACTTTGCTGAATTCTATCTCTGAGGCTGCAAATCTTCTTGCATTGATGGGGTCCGATGCCACCATTTAATGCTTGCTCTCACACTGGACTGATGCTGCATCAATAATGATTATGAGGGGGCTTGTAAATCCTTCCTCCTCTTCCCTAAGCCATTTATCTCACCCTGATATAGATTCAAGTAGCTAAGCAAATGATGCCACTGAGGTGTCTTGGACTTTCCATTGACTAGTCCAGGTACAGCCATCTAGACTGGAGACAATATAAATGAAAAGGAATGGTCTGACACTAACTGAAATAAATAAACAGGTAATCAACTACAGAAACAGCAGTCAAATATTACTCTGTACTCTCAAAAAGTTACCTATTTTGATCTATAAAGCAAACTAAAAAAGGGTTGGAGGGAGAGGCTAGAGGTAGGGGAGAATGGAAATAAAGCTACAGAGACAAACGTTAATAATATATATCACAAGCTCTATAGGCCACATGCATAGACGGGATTAAAAAATAAGGTAGAAGACTCATCTTAGATTTATAATTTACAATCTGAGGAAATACAAGCAGTCCATAGAGCTGTTATGTAAAAAGCTTCATAGCTGTCTCATATGTTTTAGTCATACCTCATTTAAAAAATGTGACGTCTTATGACCAAATAAAACAAATGAGTTTTTGTTTTGTTTTGTTGTTGTTGTTGTTGTTGTTGTTTAATTAGCTGCAATTACTTAATTGAATAAAAACACAAAGAACACAAGGTGACCTCTGAAATGAATCAGACCTGCAGAATTTTCCAAGAAGTTGCCACTGGTGCATTTCAATCCAAAAGCAGCCTTCAACTGAGACTATACTCAATGACATTGTTTGGTTTTCCAGCCCCTGTAACAATCACCCGATTTCAGGCAGCTACTGCTAGGAAAGAGCTTCAAAAGAATTAATGAATATCACTGTTATTTGTGTGTAAAACAAATAAAAGCAGAAGTGGTTCTTCTCTTTTAGTTGCACTTTTGATGTGGTTCTGGGCATGTGCACTTCTGTATGCCTGTATTCTGAACTGAAACCAAAAAGAGAGCTCCTCTAACACTTAGTCCTTAAGTATCCTTTCATTGCAATGAGATTTATACGCATTATACATCGAAGGGATATTTTTGTTTAGGCATATCAGGAGTCATCCCTTAGCAATTAAAAATCATTTTTCCATTAACTTTCATGCCTAAAAAGAATTAATGACTCTATGAATCATAATTAAGGCTTCCATTAATTTTGGCAAGCAGAAAGCCAGACATTCAATGGTCCTTCATGTTATCTATTTTGTCTGTTCTAATGCTTCATTTTTCATCTTGCTTTCATGCTGACTGAGATCTCCATGCCTTTCCTTCATGTTTCTTTACTCTGCTAGGCTGTGAAGTCACTGAGCAGCAGAGCAAATCTGATGAAGGATACGCTGATTGTACAAATAGGCAAAGAACTTTGGGTATTTATCTCTTATTTTATTAGAAAGTTTGGAAACAGAAGGCAAAAGCTGTGTTGTTACTGTTATTGTTGTTTTTATTTTTTATTTTTCTTAATGTGAGGCTGGAAGATGTTTACTGTATTTTCCCAAATGAGAAAATGGAAGATTTTTCTTACTGCTGCCCTGCTGCTTTTCCCCAGCAGTCACTGATTTATCAAATAAATTTGTTAACAAGGTCATACTTATGCCAAAGGAAAATTCTACAATTTGTGTATGAGTGAGTAACCAATAACTGTAAGGTAGTTTATTGACTTGAAATATTCACAGATGTTAATACATTCTTCTAACTGAATAAGATGAAACAGCAACTAATTTTCATTAATCAATAATTTTATTGAAAATATTTCCGTCTATGGCCTGATGCAGTAACATCTTTAGTTCAGAGGAAAAAGCATGTGTATTCTATTTAAAAGAAAGGAAAGGAGATATTTTCATTGTCATAACAACCAGGACAATGGATAATGAACATTAATTATGTATTTACTTGATTTGCCGCTAATCAGATATCCTGTAACGATCTTTTCTTCTAGAAATTTGAACCTTCTTTCCCCTCTAGTCACCACTTTGTTTATATTTCACACATTCCTCCATTTCCCAGCAAAACTGTGACCCCATTTGTCTCAGACATCTTCTGAGCAATCACTAGTGAAAGTCAAGCGCTGAAAATGCAACACTTAAGATAATTAAGACCAAGATTCTCTGAGGAAAAGAACTTATGGGGACTGGTGGACAACAGGTTGACCATGAGCTAGCAGTGTGCCCTTGTGGCCAAGAAGGTCAATTGTATCCTGGGGTGCATTATAAAGAGCATGTCCAGCAGATCAAGGGAGGTGATCCTCCCCATCTGCTCTGCCCTGGTAAGGCCACATGTGGAGTACTGTGTCCAGTTGTGGACTCACCAGGGTCTCCAAGGGATCTCCTAGAAGGAGTCCAGTGGAAGGCCACAAAGATGATTAAGGGCCTGTAGCATCTCCCTTATGAGGAAAGGCTGAGAGACCTGGGACTCTTCAGCCTGGAGAAGGCTGAAGGGGGAATCTCATCACTGTTTATAAATACCTAAAGTGAACAAGGCCAGGCTCTTCACTAGTGTGCAGTAACAGAAGAAGGAGCAAAGAGCAGAGACTGGAACACAGGAATTTCCATACAAGCATAAGGAAGATTTTTTTATTTTTTTACTATGAGACTGTCAGAGCACTGAAAGAGACTACCCAGAGAGGTTGTGGAGTCTCCTTCTCTAGAGATATTCACAATCCATCTGGACAATTTCCTGCGTAACCCACTCTAGGGTACCTTCTTTAGCAGGGGTATTGGACTCAATGATTTGCAGAGGTCCCTTCCAACCCCTACAGTTCTGCAATTCTGTGGTATGTAGGTGCTTATAAATAGTATTGGTGATGGTAATAACCATTTTGTCTGAAATTAAAAAAAAACTTCCATATAGAGGAGGCATCAGGCAGTTACAGGCTAAAGATGCATATGAACATGTGGTTGCATTTTTCACTTGCAGTAAAAGACCTTTCTTCCTAAAGGAATATTAATTATAATACAAACACATATTGAATAAAAATACTAATACAAATAAAGATACAAATAAAATAATACGGTATAATATTAGACACTGTTGATACTAGCAGGGATAGAATTTCTTCCCTGAAGCATCTTTCTATTTGAATGGCTTGAATTGTTCATTCTTCTCAAATACCAACTTCTTAGTACATTTTTCACCCAGTGGAGCAGACCAGGACTTGCAGCCTACCAGTTTTACTCCACTGCCATCTATTTGTGTATTATCTGTTTTTTTTTTACTCTCTTTTTATCTCTCCTCTCTCAGAATTTGCAAGAGGCTATTTTGAAGGTAACCATGTCCTACCTCAATCATTACTCACCTCTACCTATCTGATTGCAAATAACACTCCGTGTCACAGATCTTCATATCTAAAATATTTTTTGAAACTATAATGTAGAAAGCATTTTGTTATATTTTATTTATACTTCCTTCTGCTGAAGAAGGAATTGCAGTCTAGTAGGGCCTTCTCTGCTCCTACAAATCCTATTTCCACATTAATTCTGAAGATGGAAACTGAAAATATTTTGGATATGATGGAAAATATGATGGAAAATATTTGTGTCAATTTTCCCAGAGCCTCAGAGATTCCATAGTAGCTCAATTTGTCTGGTCAACCAAGAGTTTATAGGTCTATCTATGTAGCCTGTCAGTGTCCTGGATCATGGTCAAATATGTCCGTAATTCCTAAATAGCACTCAGAGGATTTTACAGAGCCATTCAATACCTCATCTATGATTCTTAACTTCTGAGTGAAAAAAAAAAAAAAGAAAAAAAAAAAAACAAAAGGAAAAATAAAATTGATTCACTTGACATCTGACAATACATTTTGCATGTTAAACAAGCATTACCAAAATGTAGAAGAGAGCAAATCATTGCAGTGTCTGAGTGGATGTACAGGCTCGTCACCACAAGATTTCCCAGGATGTTTGGAATTTGCCTGTGCCCATTCATCATTGACTTCTGTTATGATTTTGGTGGCAAGCTGCCACATAGTTTGGAATCTTTGTCCCTCTTCTTGCTTTTCCCAGACTTATAAATATATTTCTGGTTCTCTTCAGTGAGAACCCAGTGCCAAACTTTTCTGTAGATGTAACAAGGTAAATCTAAATTCAAAGAGAATAAAGAAATATTTCAATGTTATGTGGAAGGTAGTTGTTAGCATACTTGAATATTTGGTTGGTTATCCAGTGTTGCAACTGAGGGAACTTTTTTCATCAGTATCTTGAATAAGTGTTATGAAGAACAAGTTTCAGTCTCCTTCCCTTGGGGTCAGAAAAAATCTAGTAAATAATCTACTATATGTATTCCTATAAGCTACTATTCAGAGGGGAACAATACACTCTAAATTCCTTGGAAGATATAACAGTGTCATAAAATAAAGATGAATAGTAGGACATTGAAAGATCTCCCAACCCTTGCCTCTTTTCCCTCCCTAGGAGTAGCAGAACATTTTCCAAGTTTCATCACGGCAGCTTTCAGCAGAGATGATTTCTTGCCCAAAGGCACAGGAAGATTAACCAAGTCTATACAACTGCTCAACCAATAACTCATCCGAAAAAGAGTCTAAAGAGCAAATTGTAGGCTTTGCAAATGCAATCAGTTTATCAAGGTCAGATAAGGACAAGAGCCTGAATGGATATGATTCAGGATAAAAATTGAATAGAAACTGATACTCTATCATTAGAACGAAAATGAGGCCACCTGCTGAATCGCAGGGGTGAGATATTGCATTCTGCAAAAAATGCACTGCCACTGGAGCATAAACAAACTGAAATCCCTGCTGATGATCAGAAATAAGCTTTGTAGTCAATAAATTTATTGCTGCTTTCCTTTTACAAATTCGGTACAATGAAATTACTGGTGACATTAGAAAGAAATGCACTATGCATAAATGAAGAGCTTTTATGGGAATTTTTTGTAGTGTCAATGAATAATAGCAAGCTGCCAACAGTGACCTCTAGTATAATCATCATTAGTGATGGGGCAAGATGGCATCTGCTGAGCGGCTAGCACCTGACAGGTGAAATATGTAATTGAAGACAACATTTTAATGGAAGAAATGTTCCGTAAGAAAAACAAAAAGTCAGGTACCCAAACTACTGTACAAGCTTGAATGTGTAAAATCAGGAAAGAAGAGGACTGTTCTCCCTATGATGTGAGGGAAGAAAGGAAGTTAGAGGGGAGTGGGTCATCACAGGATAAAATCTAAGAAGAAAGAGTATGTCATGAAAAATGTGACATACAGTAATATTTGAAATCAGGCCAAGGAAAGTTAACAAAATCATGGGTCTTTGCAAATCTTACTGGTAAAAATCAACTGCTTCATTTTTGTTGTCATTGTTTTAATTTTTGTTGTAATTGTTTTAATTTAAAATTCAAAGGAATGTATTGACTAGTATTTCCTAAAAATAAAAACAACAACAACAACAACACTATCCTTAGGTAATACTTTTCCCTTACAGTTGGCTGGCCTTCAGCGTAGATGCAAAAGATCTCTTAGAGTTTACTTTAGTGCTGCACTTGTCTATATGAGTCACTAGGAATTTTACCATCACAAAAGTATAAGTTATGCTTATGAGTCTTTCCCTTAGAATCTTCTTGTCTTCCTAATCATACGGGTGAACTGTAGAAATATGAGGGACTTTGACTCACTATTTGAGTCAACATTGTCTTCCTTCCATCCTACCACCCTGGTAAATAAAAACCTCTATTCCCAAAAGTGTTCTGTGTTTCAGTGGGACAACATAGCTGAAGCTACAAAGAGATCTCTTCTCCAGAGATGTGAGCCTCTGACACCACTGACATAATATCTTCAGCCAGCTGTTTGGGTTAAAGCTCACAATGAAAGTAATGGTGAGGTAAATGCTAGTCAGTGCCTCTTCACTTCAGGCCATTAGACCGGTTCACAATAGGAACTGCTACTTATGTATAAATAAAATATTACAATCATAACACTATTTTAAGTTATATAACATGCTCTTGCTACTTAATGTTGTAATTCAGTAGTCACTTTTGAAACCTGTGTAAATACAGGTGAGATAAACACTTTTTTTTATTGTTTACCAACTAAATCTCCTTAGTTTTCAGGGAACATTGATTGTAGATTTGTGGTTAACTTTTCTGTTACAAGTTTGATCTTGTCATATGATGTGCTCTTTCTACCTGAATCTGCTCTTAAATTCTCCACCCTGGAGGTGTTCAAAGCCAGGTTTAATGGGGTCCTGAGCAGTTTGATCCAGTGGATGGAGTTCCTGCTCCCAGCAGGGGAAGTTACAACTGGATGATCCTTTAGATCTCTTTCAACCCAAGCCATTCTATGATTCTGGAATTTAGCCAGAAAGGGTTGTGTGTACACTCTATATACAGGAATACAGTGAGACTGAAATTAGTCAAAGATTAGTTCAGTACAGTGTTGTGAAGATTGGAGGTATAGAAGGAACATCTTTTTCACCCTCACTTTGTTCACATCATGTTGCTTAATTTTTGTTTTCCTGTCAGTAAGGTTTACAGTGAGTAGGCCAAGGCACCTAGAGCACCACTGCTGGACTTCACAGAAGAGATCAGATCAGCGCACCCAAAGCAGGCTTGGGTGAACTTTGTAGCAACAGTTTGTCAGATAGTGGGGAGGATTTTTTGTTTGGTTGGTTTGGTTATATTTCTATAGGGACTTTTTGAGAATAATATTGGCTTAACACAGATGTTATAAGTTCTCCTTTCTTTATTATCATTATTTTTCAGAACTTAAGCATTTTTTATGTGCAAAAAAAAACCCATTGTCTTATCTTTAATATAGCTTAGCTATATTATACAGTGAGGAGACTAAATTAAAAATATTAGGAAATGAGCTATTGTGGAGCTATAGGCCAAGGACATAGAAACAAATACTTTAGCTACTCAGACCCGTGCTTCACCTAGTGAAAAAAAATAGTATTTCTAATACTAAAAAAAAAAATGAAAAGTACTTGATCATCTACCCACAGACAGTGTAGTCAAAGTCAACTCACCAAAGAGCATAAAAGAGAACAATGACCTGAAGCCAGATTTTCACAGATCTTTGTAATAGGATTCTTGCCTTAATTTGTGCACATAATTGCTCTGTATCTATGTCCCCTTCAAGTCAATTGAAGCTCCTTCCAGAGTTTGACTCATCATCTCTTAGAGTAAGTAAATTAACTAAAAAGAGAGCCTAAGGTAACTTGCTCGCATGTAGATGACTAATTTTAGGGCAGCTGAACCTCACTTAAGTCAGGGAAGTCAGATCATAGAGTACATTCTTTGAAATGCTATGCAAAGCTATTTTCTGATCCTTTCTTGTAACCTCTAAACCCAATCTAATGAAACATTTGTCATGTATGATTTTTCAGAGCGGAATTACACTGTAAGGACTTCACTTTTACTTCGTTCTATCTTTCTCTCACTTCCCATGCCTTCATCTTCTCGAACTCTTCATTCTCTGCTTCCTGGTCTCTATTCATTTCTTCATTCTCTGCTGTTTATTTCTTTTACAACTTATTTCCCTTCACTCTAGGGTTTGTCCTTGTCCATTCTTTCCTACCACTATGCCACATCTCAGTGTTATCTCAACTAAAAGTAATCTAATTAGCTATTTTTTTCTTTTCTTCATTCTTTTCTTTTTTTCTTTTCATCAATCTTGCTAGCATTTCCAGAATGTTGCAGATTGGACTTCTAAACTTTTTGTCCAAAAAAAAAATATATAAAAATCCCTCTGTTGGGTATCATTTTCATTAAATTTAAAAGAGAATAAGCTTGCTATTAGCTTTACAGCTTATCTCCCCCTCTCATACTTTTATGAGCCCTTCAAAAAGCTCACAACCACCCTACATCATCAGTCTACCCCCCTGGTTCTTACTAGAAGCATCCTGTAAGAAGTCTTCTTCAAATATGCTGATATGATGTCCAGAAAGTAACAGTGATATTGAAATAATTGGTACAGTTGGTATGTTACATATTTCTGTCACCTTTCCAATTACTTTTCAATTTTTGGTTCAATCTTTCCGAAGAGCTGCTTCTCCCACTTATTCTATTATACTCAGCTTATATGTTTTCTTTTGTTCTGCTTTTTTTTCCCCTCACAGTATTTTACAGTAGGGTCCTGATTTAAAGGTAGATTCACAGTATTCATGCAAATTAAAATAAATAAAAATAAAAGACAACTTCAGGATTTGATGTAGGATAAATCAAAACATCTGTTAACAGGGCGGGATTTTTTGCAGGAAGTACTAATTCATTTTTATTTCTTTTTAAGTGACAAACTATGATGTTCTTTCAGATGGCTAAAGAATATTTAAGCAATATTATAATGCTGGTAGGAGTGTTTTTAATAATCTGATAAAAATTTTTACATCCAGGAAAAATAATGTAATGCAAAATTGACTCCATGCAGATCCATAACTCCAAAAAAGAGCATACAAGGTTAGAAGCGATCATACATTCCTTTGAACACGGAATTTCATGCAATGACTGTCACAAATTTATGACCTCCTTAACAGCTTCTGAGTGGGCAATATTCACTCGGTCTTGTTGAGAGTAGATTCATAATTTCATTCCATATGGCTCAATTGTATTGTTATATGTTATTAATAAATTTAAACTTATAGGAGATTTCTGCGTGCATTGCTGTATAGCGTAGCAAGAACTCCGTCAGTTAAGAAAAGTGTTATTTCTGAATTACCATTCTCCAATAACAGAACTCAGCAGCCATGCTTATTAAATCAAAACTTTAGAAAAGAAAGCATAAAACCAATAGTCCATATATATAAGAAATATGTTTCTCAAGATTTGAATTGCTCAGATGTGAAAATCAGTGAAAGCTACGCAATTACTTTTATACTGTGCTTATGAAGGGATTTTTATAACAATAGAATCCGACAAATTGCATGTTTCCTTTCTCTGGGTTAACAGTACTGGCTAATTTTGAATCATTTATAGAAGGAGAATATATAAACTCCAAATTTTTATATTTTGTGCTCCACAAGGAAAGACTGCATATATGAGGCTGCTTTACAGGGAAAGGTTACTCCAACAAATTAGAGATTTCTTTGACTCTTCAATATTCGGAAGGTATCAATACAATCTGAAGTTTTGGCTCACAAGCATGTGGGACATGGGGGCTCAGACCATGGTCTGATCATTTCTTTGAATGAACACACTGTTTAAATCATAATTCAACTTCTTTTTCTGATTTGAAACAACCAGATTCTTGCAGATGGTATCTCCTTCCTCTATGAGCTTCTTATTAGAATTCCTTCTTTCTTCTTTTTTACCTTTTAGTACATATTAAAAAAAAAAAAAACACAAAAAAACACCTTTCACTGCAGTCAAGTTGACAAACAGTAGAATTCAGATGGCCTTGAAAGGGCTCAATACAAGATAATCCTCTTTTTTTTTTTTTTAAACCAACTGCCTGTGAACAATAACTCTGACAGATACAGACCAAAAAAGCTAATGGGCTGTGAATGGGCAAACAATTCCCAAACCTAGAAAAACAGTATCTTATTTAGTCATGCTTTAAATAAAATCTTACAAAGTATTTTAAGCATTTAATATCTCCCTACATGCTGTAGCTTTGTTTATATAAAGCCATATCTGAGTCAGAATGTTGTAATTTCTAATTCAATATATGAGGAAAACATATCAATGTAATAACACAAGGAATCAGTGTGTGTCATTAAGGCTATATTCACACTGACACCCTCTCCTAGTGCACGTGTTTCCTTCATGCACCACTCAGATCTGTGACCTCAATCTCCACAGCTGCAGGCTGCTCCCAAAAATATGCTCCTCCAGAGAGAAGTCGTGCCCAGTTCAGAAGTTGAGTAGACTCACTGGCTTTGTGGAAGATCAATCTCTAGTCCTCTTTTATTTTATAAACTAGAGAGCTGAAGGGACTGCCTTTCTGCTCTTGTAGCACAGGTGATCAACTTTGCAGGGGCAGGGAATATTTTTATTAAGCCTGTTGTTCTGAAGAGGGAGTGGGGAGAGTGGATGAAGTGTTGAGAAGTGCAGGGACAGCAGTTTTGCCCCCTTGGTACATGAAAGATTTAAGAGTCTTCTTTGCATTTTCCTACTGCCATGTCCTGTGAAACTCCAGAAATATGACTTTTTCCTTCACTGACACATTAAACTACTGTGCTTGATAATGAGCAAATGTGTTGAGAGGAATATTCGAAGCAAATATAAAAATAGAGACCTTATTTTTGAGGCAGGATGCATGCTTTATGCAAGCTTCAAATTTAATCATTTCCAATGTCCTGAATGCAGGCAGGAAATCACAAAATATAGACTTTGGTATGTTCTGTGTGTTCAGTCCGCCTGAGGCTAATGCCTGGGGTTTTTAAAGATGCATGGAAATGTTAAACCACAGACCAGCAAAAGCAGTAAAAAATGAATACTAAAGAACATATGTGCTCTGTCTTTTTCCTTCCCAATGAGAAAGGTGTTTTAAATTGAGCTGTCCAGACTTCTGTTCTGCAGTTCTTACCCGAACAACTAACCCCTGATAACAGCACTGAGTATTCAAGGACATTCCTCTCATTTCAGGACTTTGCTGGGGAGTCGTAAAGTTGTTCATATTTTAAAGACCAAAGGCTATACAGAAAAAAAAAAAGTAAATGAGGTTAAGAAGCCCAGTCTTAATCCAAATTGATTCTATGAATCCTTAACAGAGTTATAATGTTACTTCTTTATAAGGAAAACTTTTTAAACCCAAATGTGACAGATGTCTTCAGGCACATTAAAATGCCACCAAAACAGCAGATATCTATACTAAGATACAGAAGGGAATCTCAGTTAGAATCATCTATAATATTTTCATGTGGTATTTGGACTATTAGTGTTATATACTTAACTATGTGCATAGAAATTGCAAACCCATATGAAAATTATTCACAGAGTTGATACCTGATGAAAAAGTGTTTTCCTGAATCTTCTACAAAGGTATATATCAAAGTAGGCTAACGTAACATTTTTACCAGTTACCTTGCCCAGGGATCAAGCAAGGTTCTCAATCATAGGAAGCAAAACCATTTCAAGGAAAAATTATCACAGTGCTTATACATTCCATAAGAATAAGGACAACTGTCCCTTTCTGACATTGCCTTGCTGAGTGACAGTATATTAGGTCATCCTGAAATGCTGTGACCATTAAACTCCACAGTCCCACTCTTACAGGTCACTGAAAACCCTTTAAAATGTTTTGTTATATTTCAGCCACAGATAAATGAAGCAGAAAATGACTGTTAGAGACCTATCAATTAAAGAGAAAAAAAAAAAAGATGTGCTTCCCCTTTTCCGTCCTTGTTTTGACAGATTTATTTTAGACTCTCTAATAGATTTTTTTTTCTTCAGAATTTTAAAGACTGAAGGAGAAGCTTGTATGGAAATGATACTCTCAGTTTTGACCAAGGGAACAGAATTTCTGCTCAGTACAAGCATGTGAGATTTGTTAAAATATTTTTTCACTCCACTCAGTGGTAGTGTTCTACCTGTAAACTGTGTTGTCTGATGCACTAAGGAGTAAGATACATGTGCTCTGTACAGTTGTTTTGAATCTCTGCTATAAGAATAAGCATTTTAAATAATGTACCTTCAGTCAATGTGTTTCTACTGCAGCACTTATCAGTTCTTATCAGCACTTGCCCAGTATTATACTACGATCCACACATGAACTGCAAACAAAATATTTTTGTAGATGGAGAATAATTTATTTTCCATTATTCATAACTTCTAAGTCACTAACTTATTATACATTACAAACTATTTTTGGTAAAAACAAGCACAAAACAGATGTTGCTAGTATAACATGCATATCTTTACAAATTAACCGCCCCCATGAATTACAGGAGTTCATTTTTCTTTATGTGTATTCTCCTATTAAAGTGGAAAAGTATTAAACTTTCCATCTAAAATGCATAGGTTTTGGACTTAGGATTGATGTTAAATTTCCTCCCTGAATTTGAGTACAAGTTGAATATGATCTCAGTAGTATGATTATCACACTATTTAGTCTCATGAAATTGACTGGTTTACTGGTTCTCTTTGTAGTGAAAAAGATTTCCTGTCCCAAGGTGATTGTTATTTGCCATATCTAGGAAGGAGAATCTTCCTAGAAATAATCATAAGTCATCTTCCTGCTAGATAATACTACAATTACAAGCCATGGGCAAGCAATTTCTTTTCTCGCACAGTAAGGTTTGGAGGGATACTGAAACAATTCACAGCAAGGTCAGATTTCTCCTGCTTCCTGCCTGTTCTAGTCTCTGCGGCATGTTCCATGCAATGGTGCAGCAAAATTCTGTTTATGCAGCAACTGTAGAACTCATAGAGAGGAAGAAACACTCCTTTCCATGTTTGATCATGTGTATTTTCTCATGTATGTTTGAAGATACTTTGATACATGAAGGATTTAAACATGAAAGTACCACTTGAGAGGTTCCACTGAGAATATGAACTACAAGTGACAGATTTTAGTCTGCTTTCAAAAAACAGAAACTGACTGAAGGCAAGAATGACACACAGTTTGTTAGACAGAAGTTTCCTGCAACAGTCAACTATCCGTTTCTCCTCACTTCAGCCTATTTCTATCCCACTGAGGCTATGTGGGTTCATTATCTTAATAGAAAATATGTATAGATATCTGTGTTCTGCATGTTTTTCCGTAAAAGACTGTGGAAATCATTTAATAATACTGCCCTGAGCTTTACATTTAAATTTTCATTGCATCTGGGAAAGCTGCTAAGTGAACGAACATTGACTTCCTGAGATAAAAATAAACCTATAGTGCTTTATATTTTTGGCAAAGAACCAACATTTCCTAATTTCATTCTTTTGGATTGTTATGAGCTATAATTCAACATTAATGATCTGAATCGCTAAAAAGATAAAAGCCCAGATTTGCTTCAGCTTTTTTTCCTCATAATAGCCAGATTTATTGGTTCATACAAAGGTATCTTCTTGTGCAGGTCAAACACTGTCAAATTGTTTAAACTGCAGTATGTGCTTGTTGCTTGAGCACAAGTGAACACAAATTTCTATATTTGCATTAGCAGAAGACAGTAATTACATAGCAAAACTCATGATTTTGTCATTCACAGAAGATGAGTATGTGGTCATCTACCAGTTCTTTTTGTTTGCTTACTTTTTATATACTGGCAACTGTATATACAGAACAGAAGCAAGCAGTTTTATCAGAATTAAAATAGACAGTCTGGGAGTGGTGGATGAGGAACAGATGAACGTTTACACAGATGTGAGGAAGGTGGAAGAGAAATATTACAGGTTGCATTGTTCTTGCTTAGCAAATGTGATAAAAATAATAGAAATGCTTAATACAGATAGAAAAAAAATAGTTAATTGGAAGGCATGGAATAAATTTATTTTGTACTCAAACTTGAGAGGGGAAGTGTAGTTCCCAAAACTGTACCTTATTCTGCCTTGTTCTTTTTTTTTTTTTAAGTTTCCAGACTTTTTTCTTTCCATGAAATTTTATGGTCATAAAACTAAAGCTCCAATGCTGTTCACAGAATTACAGGACAGTCAAGGTTGGAAGGCACCTCTGGAGATGGGCTAGTCCAAAACCCCTGATCAAAACTGGGACACCTAGAACAGGTTACTCTGGTCCTATTTTGAATTCCCCCAATCTCTCAGGGCAACCTTTTCCAACATCATATCAACCTTACAGGGAAAAAAGGAAATGCCTTTTATCTCATGTGGCACCACTGGCTCCATCCTTTACTGCCTTCTCATCAAGTATTTCGACATGTTGATCAGATTCTCCCTTAGCCTTCTCTGCTCCAGGCTGAAAAGTCCCCCCTCTCTCAACCTTGTATGAAAGATGCTCCAATCTCTTTATCATTCTTTCAGTCCTTTGCTGGAGTCACTACAAGTATATACATAACTCTTTTGTACTGGGTAGCTCAAAACGGGAACCAACACTCCAAATGGGATCTCACTAGTGCTGAATAGAGGTGAAGGATCACCTTCCCCATCCTGCTGGCAACTCTCTTCTTAGTGCAGCCCAGCAGGCAGTTGGCTGTCTTTGCCTCAAGAAGATGTTGCTGCCTTATGCCCTACTTGATGTCCACCAGGCCCCCTGTGCCTTCCATGCAAAATTTTTTTCTAGCTGTCAGACTCCAGCATGTATTGGTACATTAAGATATTCCATCTCATAGACAGGAATTCACGCATCCTGTTGTTGAACTTCGTGAAATCTTTGTTGACCCATTTCTTGCAAGTAATTAATAAACATCTCCTCCTAGTTTTATGTTACCTACAAACTGGCAGATAGTGCACTATCCCATCAATCAGGACATTAAAGAAGTGGTTAAATCTTTCTGGCCCCAGTATAAGATTGTGGATTACACCACTACTGACTGATATCCACCTTGGCTACATGCCACCAAATGCAACCCTTTGAGTCTAGAAGTTCAGCTAATTTCCACCTCACCCTGTACTTATCAAGTCTATACATCTAGTCTGACCTCTTAAAAGTATCAAAAGTGGCCTCACAATGGCATTAGATAGCTCTCTTGGTACATATGAGTGCAGCCTGTCAGGTTCCATGTAATTATGTATGTACAGTTTGTTTGAATATTCCCTAACCAGATCATCCTCAACTGAGAGTAACTTTTTCCTTGCTCTAGACTTCTCCATTGGTCTCAGAGGCCTGGAGTTCCTGAAGGCTGATCTTACCAGTAAAAACCAAGGTAAAGAAGGCCTTGAGTACCGTTGCATTTTCCAGGTCTTCTGTCTCCGGTTTCTGTCCCATTCAGCAGCAGGCTCTAAATTCCCCTGTGAACCTGTAAAGAGTCTGATAAACTTGTAGAGACTCTATTACTATTCACATCCATTGCCATGCTCAGTTCCATATGGTCTCTGGCTTTCTTAAATTCACCTCTCCCTGCATGGAGAATACTTCTATACTCCTTGTGGTTCAGCTATCCCTGCTTCCACTTCTTTATGCTTCCTTTTGTTGTCAGGCTTTTTCAGCCTTGCAGACTACCCAGTGCCTTTGCTTGACTTCCTGCAAAACTGGGAAGAACAAGGAATTTTTAGAGGATATCTGATCCAAGAATACAAATCCTACAGCTTCTCAGGGCAGCCTGTTTCAGTACTCCATTACCCTCTGGGTAAGTTCTCATTTTCTTTATATTTAATTGGAATTTTCTTCCTTGTATCTGTTTCCTCCTGACTAATCATTATACATCTCCAAGAGCCTTGCTCATCCTCTCTACACTTCTGAAAAGATAGCTGTTGACAGCTGTCTCTTCTCTAGGCTGAAGAAGCCCAGTTCCCTTTCTTCACATACAGTGTGCTTGAGTTCCTTCACCATTGTTTCAGTGGTCAGAGTTCACCCCAGTACATCAATACTTTTCTTATAGAGGGGAACCCTAAAGAAGATACAGCAGTCTAGATGTATTCCCTAAGTGTCAAATAGAGGGGTTTATACACCTCAACCCACAGTACACAGCCTGGCTTGAAGCCATCCTTCCTTGTAGCAAAGCATCATAAGAATCACAGGATATGGATTGATTGGCAGGGACCTGTAGATGTTGTCTGGTCCACATGCCCTGCTCAAGCAGGGATACCTAGAACAGATTGCCTAGGATCATGTCCAGACAGCAGCTGAAGATCTCCAGGAGTTATTGGTCCATTTGGCAGTATTCTTCCTCAACTTGTTTACAAAGAAAGAAAATAACGAGACTCCAAGTAAAGAAAACTAAGAGAGACCTAGACTATACTTCCACGTGGGCAATTCTAGACAGGCTGAAGGCTAAAATCAGAATAACATAACTATAGACAATTTACCATCATGGATTCCAGATCATGGGCTGCTCACAGGTCTGTAATCAGGAAAGAATTGTACAAAACAAGGGCATCCTGCATTCTACCTGACTGTCTTAACTATGCTATAGACTAATTCATCATGTTGAGTGATGAGATCATACTTTCATTCATAGAATGGATAGTCAAAAAATGCTATGAAAGAAAAAGCTTAATCCAACAGCAAGTAACCATGTAGCAAATACAGAGAGGATCCATGTTGCTTCTGTTATTTTAATGGAGCACTCTGCTGTAATTTCTGCCTCATGGTATCCTGTTACTAAAATTTTTATAAATAACAGCTCAGGAGGAGAGAGGAGGAGGGGCACAGTTCCCCTTAATTGTAAGTAACTTTTTGCCAGTGAGGTTATCTCTGCATTTTTGAATGTTTTTGGCCTTCAGATGGTGAAGTTAAAACCCAAAATCCATTTTTCTGCAGCCAGTCAAAATCATGCATTCAGACCTTGCAGTCAGCACCTGCATTTTAAAAATTAACAAATAATCTGGGATAGTGACAGCTTGTGTGTCTAATATCCATCCTTCATTGAGTGGGCTTTTTTATTATTGTTTTTAGCAGGCTGTTTTCTTTTATGAAGTAGGATTTCAATACAGAATGCACTAACAGGTGCAGGCACCTGTGCAGTTACACATGCATGCATACATGCACTTAGCACACTATGCATACTACACATAAATTTATGTCATTCAAATTTGAAGCAAAAAAAGAACACCAATAGAGATGCCTCTCAATAATTATCTATTACTGAACACACCAGGCTTTCTCAGAGTTTGCTCACATATTTGCTCCCCTATTTTGAAAGGGTGCGAGTTCAGTAATTTCCCTCTATGTTTTTGAGCACACCCATTCTTTAAGACAGGAGAAGAGAGAGGCTTTCAGGGGACCATTTAACAGATTTATATTTGAGGAATCAAGTGTTTTCAGGACAGAATGGTTGATGGGTTCAATTTCCATTTCAAATTTAAAGTCAACTTCATTCTTATTAAGTAAGTATTGACTTTCTGCAGAGAAATTCCAATCAGAATGCTCCTGACAAAAGGAAAGAAATTGAGTGTAGAAGAAAGGCTGTATGAAAGAAGATAAAATATTCAGTTTCTCCTTTTTCTCTGAAGAGGGATACGATTTCTGTTGTTCTGAGCTTGATGTCAAAAAAAAATCTCTTCAAAGCAAAGACCGCAAAAATACTAAAATTTTGGACACTCTTCCTAGCTGTATAGGTTTGCTATTGGTGACATACTTCAAGCTACCATGACTCTTATAAATACATAAAAATTTTCTGAGATTTAAGTATTGGCCTTAGATTTCTTTTTCAGAAACATAATACCAGGAAGATACTTGATTTTCTTGTTTAAGACTGGATGAAAACTTAGACACTTTACAGAAGTCAAAGAGTGTAACGCTATAATGGGATGGAAAGTACCATGATAATAACAGAGTGGCTAAGTGGCTATAGCAAATGAAAATGAGCCCAAATACAGCAACCACAGACACAAAAGAAAGGAGCTACTCACCTTCAGAAGGCCTCAGGTAGGCAGGCACACCCAGCAAGAGATACTCTTGCCTTCACTGCCAACCCTTAACTGAGGTCTGGGAATGAGTGGATTCTGGCTTCACTCCTTCCAGTTATTCAGGTATACTGCATGCACCTGAGCTCCCCTGGGTTGGCCCTGCCTTCCCACTATGACTTAGCATTTCTGCTACAGAGTGAGAAAGGACTACTAAGATTATGGGGTTTGATCACAGAGAAAAATTGACCGAGGATTTATGCCTTGTGATGGACAGATTCTTGATTGGCCTCATCTTTCTTGAAGATGACCCTACTGAGAGCAGAAGGTTATTCCAGATGATTTTCAGAAGTCTCTTTCTACCTAGTTGCTTTCTATGATGATATAAGTGAAAATAGATCTAGCCAGTAGCATACCCCCTTTAACATCCTGGCTCCATATCAAGGTAAATTTTGGATATGCTTCTCTGTGTTTTCTTCCTTAAAACAGAACTAAAAGTTTCTTTACTAAAAGATTTTTCTCCTGACTGTCACCACAATTTTTCTATCTAAAAAATATGACAAATCACCTTCCCAGTGGCCATGGCTACATGTTGTTTGTAATCATGGTCAGCAGAAAAGTTAAAAGACCAGAAAAATGCAAACTGTCACTCCATCCCCACCAGAGGGCTTTATGAATGGACTGATATGAATGTTGTTAGCTTTCCAGCTACAAGACATTTTAAATGATGGATGAACAAAAGCATCATCTGTGCAAACACTGGGATGTTTGAACCCAGAGGAAGGTTTGATAATTAGTCATGCAGAATATTAGTAACACCCTTTGGTCATATTCCAAGTTCCTCCTGGGTTACAACACAATGTCACAAATCATCAGATGCTGTGACTCTTATTTTCACATACGCAAAGCTTCCTGATGGTAGTACTAAACCTTGGAATAATGTTTAACTCTGCTTTCTCCCTCAAACCTGATAGTATACAGTGATAAATTCATTCAGCAAAAAGCATTTTTTTTCTTATGTTTCTGGAAAAATGAATGTTGTTTTATTTTTCTCTTCCATTTTTAATGCCATCATCCCTGCTGAACTAATTTGTTCTGTATTAGACAGCTGGATAGTTTTCTACTGTTTATATTATCAGCCTACCTATTTAATTGTGACTTAAATATACAGATTCATTTCTGTTACAGCTTCAAATGTGTACTCTGATGCAATTTCCAGCCCCACTGTGGGCCCTAGGCTACATGGAGGGAGGTAAATGAGTGTAGGATTTGAAAGCAATCGTTTGTTTTCTGCAGTCATTCCGAAGAAAACATTTGCTGAGAGGAAAGGTGTTTGACTGATACTGTGCATGGAAGAAACAGCATAGTTTAGTTCACAGGCTCCTGGAGGGTTTGTAGAACAAGCGCATGGCTAAAAATGACCTTTCCATCGGTAAGCTCAGCAAATTTGATCTGGAGATCATTGGGATACAGCAAATAGGGAATTTTATGCTACTATTTTCTGCAAAAGCACTTTCAAAGTAGGGCTGCACTTTAAATCATTCAGTTTCAAATAACATTGGGCTGTGAGGACAGTATGGAGACAGAGATTATGTAAAAAGCAGTAGAAAAAAAATAAATCATCTTCTCTTCAGCTTTAGGGTTCTCTAGCAAGTAGCAGATTTCACAGTTATTGTCCTTGAAAGCAAAGACCCATATGGCATTGAAGATATCAATATAGTACTGTAAATTACTCCAGAAATTCTTAATCTCCTAACACTATACCTTTAAACTGGCTCATTGTGCACTTAGTATCAGTTCAATAAAATTAAAAAAAAAAAAGAGTTTGGGCAGACAGGTTTAAAATGGAACTCAGTCAAGCACACTTTCCTGGACAAATCAGGCAAACTTCAATGCACACATAGCTGAAACCTCCTGTGATGAAATATTGGCTCTGTAAGGCAAGACATGCTGGCTCTGACTTCAATTGTCTGCTTTAAAACACGAACCTCCTGCAGAAAAAAGATTATTTAGTTAGCTAAATAAAGTGCTTGTTGAAAATCCAAAGAAATCATTTGTGTGATAAATAAGGTTGCTTATTACCAAGCTAGGATGATTATAGCTATTTTATGAAATTTTAATTACATTATGTGGCTGCTCAAATATTGGTTTTGAACATTAATCAAGTTACTTGGGAAGCATTTCACGGAAGGGAAAATAAAAATGAAATGGTTTATTTACTTATCCCAATGTATTAAAAACAAAATTCAGCAGGGAAATCATGAAAAAGCCATCAGGAAGAAAGCACTGCCTCAGAGTCTTCACAGTCAATAGAAGTCTGAAACAAATTTTCACTTGAATGATTCACCAGCACGGACTCGGTAGTATCTCCATGCTCCAGACAACACAGTATACTTAAAAGGCTATGTGTATAATTTTAAAGGTAAGTTTATAGCCTGAAGCATTCATATGCTTTACATGTTCAGGCAACCATAAGATATTCCCATGTTACTGGATAAACAAGATGTCTACCCATTTTGTTATTCAAAACATAAAGCTATTTATGTGCTCTGAAAAGTCAATAAAAATTCTTGGTCAGAAAGATGGGAGAAAGAGTAGGCAGTGAGGAGAGGTGAATATAAGTCTGCATTAACTAGACAGAAACAGATTGACACTGAACTGATGTGACAGGTCCCATGTTTTGCCACTGCATATGTTTCCTGTCTCCGTGATTTATTTCCTGTGGTAAATTGCACAGGACAGAGATGTCACCAGAAGTCTGCTGCATTATTTCATTTTATGTTTTCATTAGCCTTCAGAAACATTCCAGGTTTGTATTAACACTGCTGACTCGAACAGCAGTTCCCGGGCACTAGCTGTGCATACAGTTTTACTGTGTACAGATGAGCACTGGTAGTGGCAAAAGCCTCCTGATGGCGCTTCATCGTTTATGTTCATCGTTGTATTCAGTAAGGCCCTTTAAAATGAGATTAATGAGCTCATATCTCCCTTATTGCATGACAAAAGAGAGCAGTAATTACAACTTAGCTCTGCTTTTTGCATATCCACAAATGAAGTGATGTGGGAAAAAAATGGAGGCTTTTCCCCTCCTTACCTCCCTCACAGAGGCCAACAGAAGGTCCGGAAGATTTCCACCCAGTCAGAAGCTGCTGTTGGCTCAGAAGGAATATGGAAAGGACAAAAATGAAATGCCAGATGCTGTTTTGTATTTCTGTCCAGCTGTATGAAAAAAATATGCCTTGCATCTTAATGATGGTACACATGCTATTCGCTCATCAGAAGCTCAAAAAGCTATTGCTTTACTCCATTCACACCACATTCTTGGACATCCTTCTACGGCTAAGGGTTCCTTTTAGAAATTCTCCAATATACTAAAAAGGAGGGCTACAACAAATATAGTCAGGAATGTGGTTAGTCATTTTACAATTTTATTGTGATTACACACTTAAAAATCAGTGTGTAGCTTTACTGTTTATTTGGCTATGTTGACAAAAAGTTGAGTATGAGTCACCAAAGGTGATGAGAAAAATAGCAATAAGGAAACCATCAAAATTTTCTTGCATTATGACATCTTAATTTTAAGCATATCAAAACTATTTCTTAAGACATATCTGTAGTTTTCTTTCAAACCTGTTGGTATTTATATGAAAATAATATGTTTTAATGAATAAGTTCTAGCACTACATTAACTTCTTGAGAATGAGAATTTCTTGATCGTTTTTTAGATTTAAATCTGCATTCTTCCAAAAACTATTTTATTTGTATTGTGCAACATACACCTTATCCAGATAAAATATTTGAATTTATTAATAATAAATAACTTCATTACTATTATCTGCTAAGATTTGTGGTATTTATTTTCTCTTCAGACAAGACAAAATATCTTGGAAGAGAAAAACAAAGTAGAACAGCTTGGAGATAGGGTGATCAGAATCTGAACATTTTTCTTGCAATGAAGGATAAGGTAGCAAGAAAAGCAAAGGATAACGCAGGTAATCTAAGTGTGCTTTAAACTACTGTGGAACATGATAAACCCTTGCTACTTAATCTCTTTCCAAGGCCTGTTTATCTATATCAAAATTTTGTTTAGATCATTTTGAAACTTTTGTCCAGGGTTGCATTTTCATTAAATGCCAGCTCAGATCTTCTCTTCTGTTAAAAACAGCAGTATGCAGGACTGGACATTTGTATTAATGCATTAAGCTGATTTTTTAATCATTTCTGGTTTTGTTTGTTTTAGACTGAATTGTTTACTATGTATACGTAGATCAAATTCTCCATACTTAATAACACCCTAAAGTTTGGTTCCAAGAATGGAAAAGGTTTTTAGCTCTTATGTGTATGTTCAATTTTTACCTACCAATTTAACCAAAATTAAACACGGTAAAACTTAGAAGGAACACAGTAAAATTGACTTGCCAAAGACTGCTCAGGGCTGTGCAGTACTTCATAACTCCTGAAGGTACCGTTAGCTATGGTAGTTGTTCCATAGCATTTCACCTGGGCATGTCTTAAATTAACTTTGAATAGTGGAAAATTGAGGGAAAAGAGAGACATTCGAGGAAAAGTAATTTTTCAGTGCAAAAGCCATTCAGCATTTTTTTATTTCAGCTCGATATGAATTGAGTAAGAATATTTTATATTGCAATAATTACGTAATTATTTTGGTTTTGTAATACTTTTCATTCTAAATAATCCCTTGAAACTTCAGTCTTCTTCTAAGGGACTGGGAGATAACTGCTGAATACCAGTGCAGTTGGGCAGGAAATAACTTTTTGTCACATCAAAGTGTCAGGATTTAAAAAACTGTTTCTCCAGTCTTTTTTCTCATCATGTTAGGGACCACTGCACTCATGTGAATGAAGTCTCTTCTTGATTCATATTATGCATACTTCATCCTAACTCATCCTAATTTCTTTTCCAGCTGCTGTTGTGCAGCAGTTTTTCCCTTTCTTAAATCTGCTCTCCCAGAGGCACAACCAGTGTTGCTCACAGGTCAGCTCTGACACGCAGTATCTCCTGGACTCTGCTCACAGAGGCCACCCCTGCAGCTTCCCGCCACCAAAACCTTGCCAACATAAACCTGATGCAGCTTTCTCTAATTGCTTCATTGAATGTATTAACTAGAAAAAAAAAATCAACAAAACTTGGTTGGATCTCCTGCTCTTTTCTTGATACAAAACCAAATCTTTGACTTGAAAATGTTTTTAGTAAAACCAATTTATCAGTGTGGTTGACCCTAGCCAGCAGCTAAGCACCCACACAGCCACTCACTCTCTGACCTCCCCACCAGGATGGGAAGACAATTCAAAGAGCAAAAGCCAGAAGAATTTTGGATCACAACAAAGACAATTTAATAAGTCAAGGAAAGAGAATAATGTCAGATAGCCTCTGATCAATGTCTACTTTGCAAGATAAAACTCACGTTATTATTTCAAATGGAATATCCCTCAGGTCACCTGTCCTGGCTGCACCCCCTCCCAGATTCTTGCCCACCCCTAGCCTACTCACTGCAGGGGCGGAGTGAGAAAAAAAACAAGTCTCAGTGTGCAAGCACTGCTCAACAGTAGCTAGAATGTTGTGTTATCAGCACTGATTTAGTCTCATATCTAAAATGTAGCATGGTATAGACTGTTGCAGAGAAAATTAACTCCATCCCAGCCAGACCCTGCAAAATCAATTAAAGCAAGAGACCTCAGTTTTGATAATTCTTCATTTTCTAATGGAAAAGCTGGTTTGCTGGAAAAAAAAATAAAATCCCAAGCAGCTGCATACTAGTAATCTGTTCTAAGAAGTTCCATGTATGGGAGCAGAAACCTTGGTTTCCTTCCAAGGAAACAACACAAAGTGCTTGGTTACTCATTTATTTAATTTGAAATGACAAGATTGCTCAACTGCCTCACTTCACAACATTGCTTATATTGCATGCTCAATAAATGAGCATGAAACTAAGGAAAGAAAGAAAGAAAAGATAAAACTACAGGATTGTATGTTTAGAAAGACATTGAAATTAACGTTGCTGAACTTAGCATATTTATTTCCTGTCCCTATGCTATTTGTTTCTATATTCCTCTCTGTATAATTCAAGGGTTCTGCACTCAGTATGATCAGGATGCTTTTTTAGTGGACGTATTAGGGAAGAAAATATTTTTTTTAAAGAAAACAATATTAAAGCACAAACTAAAAATTCTCAATTCCTAAATAGCTCTGGGAGGTTTCAATTGTAAAATCTAAAAATTAAAAATAATCATAAAATCGTTTGTGTTGCAAGGACCCTTAAAGGCCATCCAGTTCAACCCCCTGCAATGAACAGGGAGATCCACAGCTAAAATAGGTTGCTCAGAGTCCCATCCAGTCTGACCTTGAATGTCTCCAGGGACGGGGCTTCCGCCACCTCTCTGGGCAATCAGTTCCAATGCCTCACCACCCCTATTGTAAAAAATGTCCTCCTTACATTCAATCTAAAATAATAATCATATATATTAATGAAATTTGAAATGGCATTTCCAAATTGGGCTTGGATGTAAGATAATATGTGTCACAATATCTAACCTGGAATTAAAATTTAAGGAGCTATAGAAATAGCCAGATGGCTGCTCTTTTGGCTGTGTTAAGGGATTTGGAATCTGATAGAGTTGCACTCTTGTAAGCCTACGTGAAAGAGAATCACATTACATAGAATATGTAAGTGATGCAGAATCAATACCAAAACAGAGATGGACTTCTGTACTCCTTAATTTAAAATCTGGTCTTTTTTCTTCCTCACTAATAGTTTCAGTGTGGATCCACCTTCTTTTCTTCCCTTGACCTGGAACTTTCCCTATGCCTGTTGTTCACAGAAGCCCAAAGCACAGAACATTCACCCTGGGCATTTGCTAAATAACTCAGTAGTTACTCAGATACTTAAATTACAGAGGATCTTTTTATGGCACTGTCAAATTCTTCTCCTCATACAAGAAAAAATTCTTACTGATATCCATTGTCTCTTTTTTTTTCCCCTTAAGTATAATGTAATTCTGTTGCTTGCTTTGCCTCCCTCTGGGTTTTGAATAAGAACTCCAAACATTCCCAAACACCTTGGTAAGGTCTTAGTCCCATTTAAATTACATAGAATATAAGCATTCTGTATTTTAAGATGTTTTATAAGTGATATTCCCTTTTAAGCTGTTTTCGAAAATAGTGTGATGCCTCTGAGAAGGGAGAACTTTGAACCATGGTGACTTACTTCATAGGCTAGGTCTCTGTCATTAGGTTAAGAAAAGATACTGATGCAATAATAAAACAACAGAAATTAAAACTTTCAATACATTTATCATAGTCACCTAAATTGATAATCTGAATTAATGCTTAAATTCAGAGAAGATTCTTCTCCGGGATTTTCTGTCAGGTGGTTTAGACATCTTAATATCTCACAGATGCAACAACAGTAGACATCTCTCTTTCCCTCCTGCATCATATTTGGAAGGGCTCAGGTGCCTAAATCAACATTTTGAATTCTGTTCCCAGAAATAAAACATATCGGGTTTGCAAAGTGACATTGAAATCACATTATTCTCCTTTGGAGTAGCCTCATTTCCATCCTTAAGTTGTTTGCCTACTCTGAAGTATCTATTATCTGTTCCAACATCCCTTCCAAGCTGCCTTTCAAGCAGGAGAGTCATTGTGTTTTCTTGAATCATTTCTTAAACTAAAATTGCTCTTACTCTTGATCATTGTATGAAACTATGTTGACAAAAAGAAGCATTGATATAGTGTGCCTAAAACATTTGGTTTTGAGAGTATTTAGCTGGAAATGAACAAATTCTAGGAGAGAAAGTGATGGAATCTAAAGTAGTAGAGAGGGGGAAGGACAGAGAAGTGAAATTCAAATTAAAATAGCTGTTATCCTATTTAATAAATCCAATCCAAATTGTATTTCTTGATAGCTGTATATTTGTCCCTTAGAAAAAGACAAGATGTGGTGTTGTATTTCAGAGATTAGGGTAATTCCTGTGTTCCTGAATTGAGTAGGACACTTCAAGGGCATAGAAATTAGAGCTAAGTTTTGAAGCTATCTATCCAGAGATTACGTAGGTTGCTCAGAAAGTCATTCCTCCCATTTATGGAAACAACTATATACATATATGTATATACACACATGCACATACATAAATATACATATATATATTGCTTGCAATATAAAGTAAAATATTAAGTATAGCTATGTGAATGCTATTGTATAAGCCCATGATCCATGAGATCAGCAAGTGCCTGGTTTGCAGGTATTGATTGGTTTTAGATACAAGGGAACGTTTTACAAATCTTGAAAAAATAAGAGAAGATAATCAGAATATATCTGTTGGAGAAAAAAGATTGACAGTTCTTAAAGCTAGACCTAAAGGGTAAGAAATTGTGGTGACATGTAAGACAGTGGGAAAAGGAAAGAATAGTCTACATCTCAAGTTAAAATAGAGTCTGTTCTATTTGCTAACTGTGATCTGGATTTTAAGCATTTATTCATAGTAATGATATGGTCTCTACAATGATGTACAAAGGAGAGCGAAAGAGCTATGTACAAATATTCAAAATTGTCATAAATACCAGTTGAGACAGTTGCAATAGATTCGATCCTACAGCTGAATTGCATGCATATTTTTTCAGTTTGCAAGAGTTTATAAGAAGCAGTATTTTTTCTTTATAATCTGCTTTAAGAAAAAAGAAAAGAAAGATAAATCAGTGTTGCTGAAACCTAAAGGGGTATCCCCGTAGGAATTTAGATTAGCAAACAGTGGTTATCTATACTAAAATTTGATAATGGAAAGCTTGGACAAACTAATTTGGTGTTTACCATGAATTAATACGGTAGGAGTAAAAATCATACAGACTTCCAAGATGAAGAAAATTGGACTGAGACTTTATTTCCTATTTCTCTCTGCTTTTGTGAATAAATGTAAAGAATGTTTTTCATTTTCATCCGTAAGTCATTGTTCCATTTGTCTAACGAAGAAGTTAAAAAAAAAATGGAGATGATAGTTTATGATAAAGCAAGGGAAAAAGAAGACCATTATGCCTGATCACAATTTAAAGATTCATATTTGATCCTACAACTTAGATAGAGTCTTGCTAGTTATTGCACAACTCTATTTCAAGAAAATTGACAACAAGTTGAACAAAAAGTCTTAGTAGGTTGGTTTTTTTAAGTTTTGAAACACCTTCCAAATATTTCATCATGGTGAGTTCTTATGGTTTCAAATGGCTTTTTAAATTTATTTGCATGAGCTAATGAAAAATGAAGGAGCTACCAGCTCAATACATTGTATTGTCAGACTAGTGAATGCATTTCCAACAGCACTTCTTTGCTGATTCTCCATAGTGGTACACATTCTTCTCATGTAACAGAAAGAAAAAATACGCTGCTCTCTCAAACAGAAAAGGAACTTTCTTTCTTTAAGTTCTCTACTTAGCATGGGAGGGATTCATTCTTTGTAACTTAGAAAGAGCAAGCAACGCTGGTAATTAAGTGTAATCTTCCTTTTAATCATGTAACTTGTCACTCTTCTGGTAGTCAGATTTTAAGCCAGTGGCACTCCCTGATCTTCAAGGACAGCATTAAAGCTTAGCAATTAAGATAATTCCCTCACATTCAATTAATTTGTGGAAAGCCACATATTTTCTATATAAGAATTACAATTGTTTAGAAAACACAGCTGCTTTTAAGTTGAGCTCCTGTATTATACATACACTTGCTTTTGACATATGCAGTCATTTACTGTATCCCTGCTGAAAGCAGTTGAATTAATAGTTGTATTTATTTCCTGAAGAAAACATCTTATCAAACTAGAGGAACAAACCCCTTAAAAGCATTGCTCAGTTTTCTGCAGCATGTCATAGAAGGAAAATGCCAGACTGTATATCACTCCTATCAACACTACTGGATAAAACCGTTGTGGGCAAGCATTCATTCCTTAGAAGAATCACTTTGGTGGATACTGAATGGAGCTGCTGACATTTTGCTGGGAAATTCAGTTTGATCACATAGCACAGGGAGGCTGAAGATTAGATCAGATGTGGCTTCCCTTTATTGTGATTCAGCTTCAACAGTATGTTTAATTCCACATTGCTTGTTATTTCAATTTTGTATTGGCCTCTGCAACTTTCAGGGTCTTTTACTGGTAATCTACTGATAAATCCATGCAGACTTAAAATATGAATCAATTCAGCAAGCTGTAAGTTATTTGATTATTGAGGAAAAAAGAATTAACAGAATCTTGGATTATACAGTAGCAACTTGTTTATATCTTCTTCTAAAATAAGATTTACTATGAAGACAAAAGGATAGTATTTTACGACAGTAGAATTTCTGCAGAAATCTAAGTGTTTCAGCAGATTTTCCACACAGTAAGGGCTTCCTTTACTTTGTTTCCCTACCTACCCATTTTTTCTGCTATAGACTCTCTAATTTTTCTTCTGTCAAAACTCACTCATTCTTATAGTTCATTTCAGGGATGTATTCAGTATTTATCCCTGTATTTCTTATTGTGTGTTACATTTAAATGTATTTTCTATGAATTCAGTAAGTCTGTAAAGGTTTGTTCAGTTTATTTACATTCTTGTCTGGACAGTCTTCCTACTTTTTGCAGGGCTTATGTTTATTATTATTTGTGTTTGAAGTGGATACTGAACAAATAAAAATACATGAACAGACTTTCGAAAATGCCAAGCAGCCAAAGTTTCTATTGCCTTCAACAAGAGCTTTGTGAAGCATCTTAAAAAAATGTATGAATGGAGTCCTAGTTGAAGATGCATGTTTCTGTACAAATTATTTAAAATTTCATGACTATACAGATGTCATGTCTGAATGTTAAGAGGCACTTTCTGAAGGTGGATGAAGTACTAGATGCCTTCTGCAGCTATGGTAACTTCTAGAAATGGAATGGCATTTTATTTGCGTTAAGCTGGAAGCTGGATGGGTTTTTACAGGGTATGTGTAAAATAAGTTACAGTTATTGATAGACCTATCCTCGATATCTTTTTTTGTTCTTGTTGTTTCTTTCCATTTTGTGGCAGCCCTTGACAACCAAAATTGGTTTTACTTCACCCATCCTTCATATCAGAGAAATAAAATAGCAAGTACTGACTTGTCTAAGACAAGTTATATCTATGTGATATCACTTCTTTTTCATTTTGGTCTGTCACCTTGTTTTCATTCCACACTCATCCTCACTCCTTGTCTGGAGATATTCAAGACCCACCTGGACACCTGCCTGTGCAACCTGGTCTAAGGAGCCTGCTTTGGCAGGGGGGTTGGAATAGATGATCTCTGGAGGTCCCTTCCAACCCCTACAGTTCTGTGATTCTGTGATTCTATGATTCACTCCCAATGAAGGGACATGCTTAATGTAATAGTTCTGCTGAATACATGCAGGAAATTCAGTCTCATCATCATTATGCCCCATCTACCTTGAATGAGAAAACATGTTTGAA
The DNA here is from genome assembly GCA_024606505.1 of Aquila spilogaster. Taxonomy (NCBI): domain Eukaryota; kingdom Metazoa; phylum Chordata; class Aves; order Accipitriformes; family Accipitridae; genus Aquila; species Aquila spilogaster. The sequence continues at coordinate 9,296,365 of JANHGO010000033.1, read as the reverse complement.
AACGTGATTTGAACTAAATTTTAAAATATATTTTTCTAAATATATTTCCTATCCAGTTTGCTTGCTGAAATGCTACCCATTCGTGGATTTTGTCTTTTATATCAGTCTATTTTTCAGGTGAATTGTGAAAGTTGTTGCCTATTGATAAAGTCGAATTGTTATCTTACATTGTATCTGTGGCTATTTCTTTGTGCTACCTACAATCTCTAATGTTGAATTTTGAGAACAGAAGGATGGCTAAACACATTTGTGAGATGGAGAGAGAGAGAGAGTGGGAGAGTGGGAGAGAGAGACCAAAAAACCTACTGTCCTCTGTACATGAGTTAACTATTCCAACTCAATTTCTCACCAGTGAAGAACTTTTTCTTTTATACCTCTGTCACCATCGGGATCTCTTTGCAGAGAATTCACTAAGAATAAGTGAGGCTTTGATGCTATTTAGAAAAATGCTTAGATGTGGACTTTGCCATTTGTTTCTACTACATGTACTTCATAGTATCATATTCAAAGTGATTGTTTTATCTTTTTCATTTATTAACATGCAAAATCATATGCTGTCTTCTCAAAATTTAGATTGCCTTAGTGTCAATCATTAGTCATCAATCTCTGTGTTAGGGCAAATCATTCTACTAGCTGTTAAAAAAAATAGTGGCATTATACTCCATTATGTTTATATCAATCAATCATATCATATCGTAATATTATTGCATCTGGCAGAGTGTACAGCCAAGAAAAACTAACATTATTCACCAGAAGTGTCTTAAAGGGACGTTGTCCTAGTTCCAATGCTAACGACAGAGAATGACATATAGTAGGAAGGTTCCTTCACAATGAGTTTGTTTTTCTCTCAATAGTGTTGAACTTTCTGTTGTAATCTCATGTGGCCATGTATGTTTATATTTCATTTTACACTCAAGTGAATGCAAGTTTAATTTTTCCACTTCAGTATCACAGAATCATTTGAATTCCAGAAGACGAATATGAAAAAACACAAAGGTTTTAGGAAATTTAAACAGAAAAGAGTAGCATTTATTTCCTGCTTGTATGGGAACATAATTAGAGAAATACAGTTGATTTTTAAGCAAAACTTAGCAATCCCTGCTGTTGCACATATTTAATCTTTTTGCTAAATATAAGCTCACTGGTTAAATAATGATGGTTATTATATAACTAATAGAGCATCCATCTTGGGATTTTTGCTGTTAGATGAACTCCTTTTGGCTCTACAGTGTATTGTCTAAGTCTGCATTTTACCTTCCAAAGGAAAGCTAAAGAATGGACTCCCAATATAAATGTTAGTGAAGCAGAGAAGGAGATGTCTGCCTGTTTCTGGGAAGCCATACCAACAATCAGTTCTCCCATTTTATCTCTTCAATAATTGTCATTTCATTGCTTCTATTTTTACTACTTGCAATGCAACAGTTTCCTTGTGCTTTATTTCACTTTTTTTTGGAAAATACTGTTGACTTTTTTTTTCAGTTAATTTACTGTAATGTTTACTTTAGAAAATATGTTAAGTGTGTTTTCTTGTCACACATAAATTATACCAATCAAAATTGATCGTTTATGGACATTTAATATTGGCAAGCAGAAATTCTTTTCTTTTAAACATTTTGTTAGCTTGCTGGAGAGCTTGTGGGAAGGCAGAGTTGTGCATGATGCCTGTACTTCTTAAAAACACTTTGAAAGAAATGGAAGCATTCTAATCACCTTTTTTTTCTGCAAGCACCAGGTGTGAGTGGCATCATGTGATGAAAAACATATTACATATTTCCAAATGTCATGAACTTCCATGATGTGAAATTCAAGTAGCATAATCTGTGGCTTTCGATGGTGACAGAAATTCACAGAGGAAATTTTGTACTTGCCATTATATGAACTACAGGAATTACAGAAATGTTAAAGATGTATACAGACTTGCACAGTCAGTGTATATATGTGGATGTGTGTGCATTTTCTTTTGTGCTGATCCATTTTTTGCTTCGAAAGATACGTATTTGCTTTTGGATCATCTCCCTTAAACAGATGGTATCTTTGTGATTGTTGTGACACTTCATTGTTGCTGCCGGCTGATGACTCACCAAAGGAAAATCCCAGCACACTCAGTAGGAGAAAATAAGGCTGTTTGGTGTTCTTTGCTACATCTAATTTTCTAAGAGAATTTCAACAGATGTGACAATTTTTCTGAAATGTTGTCAAAACAATAGCAACAAGTTGACAAATCAAATCTGGTTCATGTTCAGTCCCCTGGTATTATACCAGTTCAACTGCAATAACAAGGGAATTTAGTCAGTGTCACCCTTGACAACTTGATCATTCTAGATGGCATATTATCAATTTTTTGTCCTTTCCCATGCTTTGCTATTTGTATTGCACATTATTCTTTCCGGTATTTTTAACAATTATTTCCAAAGGTAGTACAGTGGGCCCTGATTCTCAACAGATTTAAAGAAAAATAAAGAAAATCGTAAGTGAATGAATTAAAAATCTGAGGTCAAAATATGATCAAAATTAAGTTTTTGTAAAGAATTGTCCTATTCCGTGCTATTTTCCAATGTAAAATTGGGAATAGGAGCACAAATACTTTCTGTTGACTGATTCACAATTTTACAGCAATAAAAACTGAATGCAAATGAAGAATTTTAAAGAAAACAGGAATTGATGTTGTCAGATCTGAATGAGGGAGACAATATGCTCTGGAGAGTGTCATGTGAATTGTAACGTCAGTGTTCTACGTTTGGATGACCTACACAGAGAACGTAAAGAAAATGTGGGCAGGTAGAAAATTTGATCTTCCACATCAAGAGTGAAAAGACATAATTTTTTAACAGATGTTGCATACTTTCTGTAAACAAATAGAAGGCTAGTCCTCACAACTGACAAAGTATTACTTTGTAAAATTAGTCTTCTATATACCAAATGCTAATGAAGAGTTGGAACATATCTGGTACTTATCTTTCTACAGCACACCGGGTATCATTTACAGTGTTCTGGCATCTCTAAATGTCATTACAGTGTGCCATTTTCTAGATAAAATCTTCTGAAAAACTGATGTCAAAGTAATCGTGGCTGTTTCATGATGACAGCTGCTCAGGGTATCATACTATCACATACAGGAGGAAAAAGGATTGCATGGATTAACTCAGGAAAAATTAGTATTCTGAAATAATTGCCCAGATCTAAAATGAGGCTCTTAACTCTACTTATTCAGTCACCTCCTCTCCATTTCAGAGTTAATTTGAAAAAGTAATTTAAAACATATCAGATATATTGTTTAAAATACATCAAATAAAATGATCTTTCATTGAAAAAAAAAAAAAGAAGAAAAACAAAAGAAGAAAGGAAGAAAAAGAAAGGAAAAAAAAGAAAAAGAAAAAGCAGAAACTAGCAAGTCTGAGTTAAAATTCTGAATTCAAGTCAACTTAGACCTTTAACACAGTCCCAGATAGCACCACGTGTGGCATTGTTGCCCCTGCCTCTGAGTGCTTCCGAGTGTTGAAGAAAGGAACAAGCCCAGCACTGTAGTCTTGTTCTGTTTGTGCCATCATTCACCATCCACTTTTTGGAGAATCTAGAGGCAGCCTTGTGCTGATGGAGTCTGGACCTTGAATAAAATTTCCAAAAGTGTTCCGGTGCCAAGAAGCTTAATCTATCAAAATTCAATGGGCTATAGACTTCTAAATTACTTCGAGCCAGAACAGTTAACCTCCTGAATGGCTTTGTAGATTTTATCATTGGAAACTTTCTAACGTTTCTGGTTTTGCTCATCACCTTTGTCCATGTAGACAGAGAGATCACAGGCAAGCCATTAACAGCATTTTAATAGTAACTGTAATGAGGGGTGCACAGACTATAACCTCAGCTTTTACAAATAAGCATTTTCTTCATTCCAACCACCAGTTTGCACTTAGCTGAGAGTACCGCTGCATTAGTTCTGTAAAACGCCCGAAGAAAAGCCAAAGTAAAATAATTAAACATGCATAGACTGCAGATTGTTGCAGTGTTTGGTAAAAAAGTTTGTCTTTGGAGCAAAAGGTTTTGTGTTCTTCCAAGGAAAATAAAGGTTTGTAGTATGAAAGGCATCTTCCCCCAGGTCGATAAAGAGCCCCTTCTTTTTCTTCCAAGTTTGGCATCACTTAGAGTTGAACTGCTTCTGCCCTTTCTCTCCCAGTGCAAATCATGACTTTAGCTGCCTAGACCTTTCCTTCATTGCAGAAGAGCAGAATATTTCTCTGAATGCAGATTATGTGATTATGGTTATTTGGAAATAGTAGGGTGTTTTCAAATGACAATTTCCAAATGATTTCCCAGAGCTAGTCATTTGCAAATGGTCTCACAGTTATATAATGTAACAGTGGTTTGCCCTGTATGTTGCTTTGCCATACTTTGCATAAAAGAAATCGTATAAAAACAGTCTGGTATTATATCTGATAGGTGCATTCTGGCTCAGAATAGTATATTATAGTATATTATATTGTGAATATATATACTCAAACATTTGCACAGTCAAAACCCATAGCATACATTTCATTATGTTCCAATATAGCTTATGCAGTGGTCAAAGCAATGGATCATGGCATTCTGAGAGCTTTAATCATACATTTCAATATATTTTTTTCTCTTGTTGACAGAAAGGCTTGTATGAATTCCTTTGACCCACAGAACCTGTTGTTTTGGTCTCATGAAACACAGAAGAATGTCTTCATTGTTTTTCTGCTGGGAAAATAAATATTTTTAACAGCAATCTTTAAAGATCTGCAGGAATTCATCACACATCATGTATCAGTTTTCTTTTATTTTCTTATTCCCCTTATTTTTCTTTTTCCCCCTTTTATTTTCCTGTTTTTCTTTCCTTTTTGCTTTTTTCCCCTTTTTATTTCCTTTTCCCTTGTTTTTCTTTCTTTTTCTTTTTTCTCCTTTTTTTTCCTTTTTTTTCCCATTTCCTTTTTTTTTTCTTTTTCTCTTCATTAGAAAACAACAGTTGTTCTCTCTACCTATATTTAGGACTTCTTGAATAACACTTTTTTATTCCATTCCATCTTGTATCTTACTGACATGATTGTTTAATTGCAAAGGGATATGAAATGGCAGAAGATAAACTAGAGAATTAAGGCAAATATTACGATCTCTTGAATTCTATTTGTATCAGAAGAGAAATCTTTTTTTTAATAGAGATGATGTTCTGAGATAGCTCATGATGCTTTTTTTCCCACATGTTAACGTTAGAAGGAGGTAGGAGTAAAGTGGATGGATCATGACCTCTCCTCCACAGGGTGCTGACTACGTGAAATTAGAAGTCTCCCCTTGTTGGCTAATTCCTGAAGTGACTGTGATTGCTCAGAACAAAGCAAAATAGGTCAGAGCACTGGTGACACTGAAGTAGAACTTTGATTGACTCCTGCATGACCTTTGGGCTCCAAGATAGCCCAGGGTCAATTCTCGACACTCAAGTCCGACCTTGAGTAGTTCCATCTTTTGCCATATACCTAAAACAAGGTTGCTCTGCTAAGGTAACATTTTTATTAATAGACATACCAAAGGGACATATTTGCCAAAGCCAGGGGCAGTGAACTTACCTGCCTTTTTCATGTTCTTTACTAATCTGTATTTATGCAGTCAGTGCAGGCAAATCTCTGGAGATACACAGACTCATTTGCAGGAAAACCACACCAGCAGTACTGTATGATTAGTAACCTTCCATCTCAAATCAGAGCATTATAAAGAAATATAGATGGAGATGTATTAATAGAAAAAAATACAAAATACAGTTTTGCACCTATTGAGAGATTGGAATAATGCAGAATGTTAAAACAGTATAGGCTAGTTATTGCTGAACTTGTTTATTTTTTCTATTATTTTTTAACAACCTGTATTATATATATGCTAGAACCCTACAGTCACAATGAATGATAGTCCCTGATCCTGTAAAACTTTAAAACTCATTTTAGCTATTACTTAGTGAAAAAAAGTGAAAGGAAATAAATGAAAACAGGTAGACTGCGACAGGACAGATGGGAATTTTAAGGAAAGAAGGATGCAACAGTCTATATCTTTTTCCAAAACCTTTGCTGTATACTAGTAGTCCTCCCCAAAAGCAGGAATAGTTCATAAGTACCTGTCTTTTGTAGTGAATCTGTATTTCTGTGCACAAGACCATTCAGAAAACTGAAGATCTGAAGAAAAAAAAATGTTTCTTATTTCTGTACTGTAAACGTGTGTAAGTGAGCTGCAGGCATGTCCTTGACTGTGCTATATGTATACAGCATCCCTAGAAAGTTATTTAGCTGAAATGGTAGTGCTACGCCACCACCACTACTGGCCCCAGAGTTTGATTATCTGCTAACTTAAGTACCCTCATACTATGCTTCACTATTTATTTAAAGAACATACCAACAACAGTCTAGAGGACAGCCAAGTCATAGAAGATCTAAGCCTTTGGAATACACTATTCATAAAAAAAGACCTTCCAGGTAGTACTAAATTCAATTGCTTTAAAGCCAGTTACTAAATTCTGCTCTCCGTGAGAAAGCATAATTTAGTTAAAACCAGTTATGAGTTTTTGATCCAGTAAAGATCAAGTGGTTGATTCCTAATATAACTCCCTGAAGTGATTTCTCTAAACACCATGAACCTTTGAACACTATCTGGAACATGCTGTGAATTTTGCTGTTATTGCTCCTATTTCCTATTATGTTATTTCTTTTACTATCAAAACATCTGTTTACTTTTCAGTTCTGTATTAAGCCAGCCTGTGGTTAATCTTAAAATCTAATAATTTTTTTCCTTTCTCTTACATTACAAAGAAGGGAGCAGCAATTTAAAAACATATGAGGGAGCCAGCCTATGTGAACATGCCAGAATTACAATCTCTTTTATTGTGCATGTGTCTCAAAGGAGCAAGACTGATCATTTTCAGTCAATAATGACCTTGTTTGAGTGACCCGTAAGACAAACTGCTGGGTTATTCAGAGCACCAGATTTCCATTTCTTCATCACTTCTTCTTTTTTATTAACACTTCACAGCAAAAAAAGTGTCTAAAAGCTGCCTGTGAACTTCTCAGTGCAATAGATCCATAAAATCAGGACACCTGCAAGTGACATCACATCAGAGGAAACAGCTCATGCAGCTCTCCACCGGTAGCACCTCAGTTCCCACCAGAGGACAAACACCAAGCAGAATGTGATACATTCCTGAAACCCTAGAAACAGTACACAACATGTAACAGCAGCCAGGAAGCAGACTAAATGGTGGTTAGAATATATGGCTTCTGTGGGACTGACTGCACAGTTAGTCTCAGGGTAAGTAGTAAGGATCTGGCCTTCTGTTGCTGTAACTGGTGAAACACACGTGTTGCTGGAGCAGTGTGGAAGTGGTTTGTGTTGCAAGAGACATTCCAGCAGAGGCAAGAAGAAGTTGAGGGAACAAATTTGCAGGTTTTTTTGTTGTTCAGGATAAAAAATTCTAACCTTTCACATCTGGAAGCACTTTTAAGGGGACACAGTCTGGTGTCATACTGGGTTAGGTGGGATAATAGGTTAAAACACTCTGAATACAAGTAATATGCTCTGTTAGACAGTGTCACCTGACCTTGTTATGTCTTACTCATTCCTAATTAGAAATGAGACATCCAGATGTGAAAGGTCATTACACTAGTTTCTATGACACCCATCACAGCGCATTTGTGTCACCTAGATTTTTATTAGAAATGCACTGAACAAGCCCAGCTCTCTCTACCATATGTTTATTGCCATGTTCAAGGACCCGCAGGTAAAAAGAATATTTTGTCTACCCAGATGGTTATTGCCACATTTGTGTTTTTTTTAACTTCCATAGTGCTAATTGGTTCACTCTGATGCCAGCATACAGAGATGTCATTTTTTGGTAATAATAACATTGATAGCAATTCCCCTGTAAACTGGAACATTTTAGGACTTCTCTAGGCAAAAGCAAACATAAATTATTTTTAAATACTAATTTTTTGAGGGCACCCTTACTTAGGAGTGAAAGTTGATGGTTTTTTTTTTTCCTTTTTCTTCTTATAGCTTTCTGGAAAGTCATTTCATGCATGTTTACTGAAACGCTTATGGTAATAATAAATTATAACAATAAGTTAAAAAAAAAGAGCGTTTATGTTAAAATAAAAAATTATATTGTATTTCAAGTTATATGAAGCGTGTAGCAGTCATCATATTTTTCATTTGCTGTTATGGAAGGTGACTCCTGATATCGCATTTAGTCTGAATAGATTCTTATTTGGCAACTGATACCTTTAAAATCAATTGCACCACTTCCTAAAAAAGGCAGTATTCCATATGAATCCAGGATAACAGAATCTGGCTCAAAATTGATACCGTCAAATTTGAGTGATTATACTTTTGTCTCAAACCCACTTGAGTACCAAAAAAATTCAGGGCCTTTCAAAGTCCTCAGAAATGTTTCTGTAATGGCTTCATCAGTCTCCAGTAATGACATGTGTAAGGAACGTTGTTTGTTAGTTTGGAAGGAAAGATCTATGATCCAAAACATTCTTTGCACAAGCATCAGTACACACTGGCAAGTCAGCAAATTACTTATCCAATGTTAATACAAGGGCATTTTATTGCCTACATACTAGATTTAAGTTTCCCCTTTTCCCTAAAGACTAAGATTGACTCTGAGGTCTCTAAAGATTGCCATGTATCTCGCTATTTTTCTCAGAGTACAAGTATTTGATTTGTGACTGAATAAATACATCTGTTGCATTTTCTTAGGGTTTCAACATGCAATAAAGGAATTTTACATGTTAATCTTTCCTACAGTACAGCAGAGAATTTACGACACCCAGGGTCTTGCTGGAAAAAGTGTATGCGTTATATATATTCTATATATGTATGGTAGCAGAAGTCTCAGTAGACTGATGATGTTTCATTCCGACAGCTTGTTCACAGCTTCTATCCCTAGTAGTTTAGCAAGCTCTGCTGAGGATAGAAAAAATGGAATATTGCCCTATTCACAGATCAGTCAAATCTGAACAGGTTTTCCCAAGAATCGCCACAAACATTCTTCTAAACTCTTCCAAATTTTAGACATCCACGAATGATAAAAGTCTACTTAAAACTGCCTTGAGAGTTGTTTTTCTTTTTTGAAAAGCTCGAAACACAATCTGGGTTTGATTTTGGTTTTTAACTAAACGCTTAAATCGCTTGCTTTTCATATTACTTCCTTGGCATATCTTCTAAGACGGTCAAAAGATGTAGGAGAGATTACAGATCTACGAGGAAACAGGCTCTCAAGCTACTTGTTCTCCAGCCCATAGAAGGTGATGGTATGGTATAGCTCCTGTCATAAGGACTAAAATGTTTTCCACCCCAAACAGACTGGTCTTTTCAAGGTGTCTTTGGGAAAGTGTTGACGGTTCCCAGATACTGTCTGTATCACTCTAGGCGATACAAGTACAACTGGGCATATAGAGAGTTTTGGGCCATCTGTCCAGACCTTGCCCTGGCCAAGCTTAGTCTGCAACAGAGGCTGTGAGACTCTGTCAGAGCCCTCCCTTGGGGTGTGCGAGGGTGACGTACTCAAGAGATCTCATCTCCCAGGCATCCAGACCACCCTCACAATCTCATGCCTAGGTTTCCTTAAAAAACTGGAAGCTCTCCTAGGATCAGAAACAGAGATGTCAAGTAAAGGCAAATGTTTGTGATATTGATGGTTGAAGATTCATCAAAGAAAATGTTATTGATTTTTTCAAATCAGTGTACAGTACAATCAAATGAGAGCATTTTTGTGTGTCAGTAACCACATAAACCCACATACTTTAAAACTAAGGAGAAAAGGGGAGATAAAGTTATTGCTTAAAGACAAAACAAGCAGTGATGGTAAAGCAGAGACTCTGATGTAAATGATTTCTCTACACAATTGTATCTTGAAAACTAAAACGAAATTTTAGAATAGAAAACTTCAGATATTGTTTTTATCATTAGCAATAGGCATTACCCACCCAAAGTCCTCATCTCTGATATGAAATATCTCAGACTAGATGAGATCACATGATTGTGCATTGTTTGCTCTCTCTAGACCCAGCCTTCAAGAAACACTAGGCACAAAGACTTAAAATCAGCACAGATGAAATTCAGTCTTCAGTGAACAATTTAAATGAATAGAAGGCGTTAGCTAATCAGAAAGCAAATATTGTCAGGAATGTTCTGCTATGCAGTTAGTTTGCAACAAACTACGTTTTACTACAGATCTGAGCACAAGCAGTTTACACTAGTATAGTTACTGAGTGTGAGGGTTTTTCACATTTCCCACAGTTTATTTTAAAACTACTTATTTATTTTTAACAAAAGCTATTTAAAAAATCTCTTACATGCTTGGAGAATTTCTCCACAAACTTTAAGTTATTGGCTACAGTAGCTTAAGGGATTTTTTTTTTAAATCATTTTCAAACACAGTTGGATTTTCTAAGGACACATCAAAATGTTGATGATTCTGACTGAAGTTTCCTTTTGCATTTCTAAGTCCTTTGGGTTCTTAAAAGAAAAAAAAAAAGAGAGAGAGGGAGAATGTTACTTGAATTTTTATATTATATAGTGAGGTCAGAAGTCCTGTTATTTATGGAGACTGCCATAGCACTCGTGGTAGTTGATGTTTTAGCAGCACAAGCCAATTCTTTGGGGTCAGATGTGTGTTAGAAATTTATTTAATCAAAATATTAAAAATGAGAAGTAGGAGATTGTGAGATAATTGGCATGAAAAAAAATTAAAATAGAAGGAAAAAAGCAACTACTATGGCCGAGCATGTCAGCTATATAACAGGTATTTTCTGTGTTGTGAATCTAGTTGGTGCAAAGCAAACATTCAGCTGAAAGTCAGTGGGACAAGATAAAATTAAGTCAGTATTGCTGCAAGATGCATGGCAGTTTGGACTTGCTTAAAAAGGAAAATTGCAGTTCCCTGTCTTCTATCTCCATTAATCTTCACTTAAGAGAAAATTGTGTTAGTGTTGGAACTGGAACGTGGTCAAAATACTGGATCCAAAAGTACCAAGAAAGCTGGATCCCTGTGTTGGCAAATCTGTGACTTGAGGAATCAGTGGAAATTATTTCTTTTAGAACAAGTTTAATAGCCTCTAAATTACTGTGTTCTATATAAACTGCACATTTGTACATTTCTTTACAGACTTGGAGGCAGAGACAACACTCACTGGTTTTCTCACAAAATCATCCCAGACACCTTCCACCTTGCCAGAAGCATTATAACGATGAGGGAGAGACCGGGCATCTCAAATGGCATAAGCTTTATAGTCTGCTAACTTTGCACAGAACAAAGGTGAATCATAGATAGAAACCTTAAGGTTTCCAGAAATTGGCACTGTGATTTGTACTCCTTCCTTTTTCAGGCTCTTTGCCCTCAGAAAATATTTGTTTTCTATGAGTAGAAGAGTGAGTGGGCCTCGTTGCCCAAGAAATATGGGAAGGTACAGAACACAAGGCAAGATTTTCTAATAGTCCTGGTGAATCAATATTTTCTTTTGGATTCTTGAAGAAACTCTTGGAAAGCTCCATCTAGAACTTGTACAAAATCCCATTTCCTACTTCTACATTTTTTCAGAAGCAAGTTCTATAGTAGTGGAAATACTGGTATGTAAGGTAATTAAAACCTTTCAGTTTTCCGTGGGAGAGATGAGTATTGCGAAGTACTTGGTAAGAGTGGAAAAGGAGGCATTTAATGTTATAAGATGCATCACTATGTGTGGGCTTTTCATTATCAATAGTTATTGATATAAACGGTCATATTTTAACTCCAGCTCTAAAAGAAAATAAATTTCACATTTTGCTTTATAATTCTTAGCTGTGCCCTGAAACTGCTTTCTAATTCTTCTTAATCCTTTCTGATTGAGTCTCAACCAACTTGAAGTATTATTGATTGAAATGCATTATAGGAGAATTAGTATGTTCAGCTGCTCTGCAAACTGACTTTGAAAGTATTAGCATTTCACATACCACACCTTCTCTCATTCAAGATTTAGCAAAGTGCCAGCTTATCTACATGAGGTAGCTAACTCACTGTCTGATATCTGGCATAACTGCAGATGGAGGTCATTAGAATCTTCTTGGCAAACAGCTGAGCACATTGAATATAGATATTGTTAAAGCAGTGTTGATTGGAAGCAACATATGTTGTAAAAACTTGGCAGGCATTTCACCTCATTTTCATTTCTGGTTGTAAGCCATCCAGTAGCCAGAGTAATCACAGGGTTTTGTCCAGGTTTAACTACTAAAAGATGAGAAGGGGGATGGTGAGAAGTAGATTACTCCTATCATTGTAGAAATACTATTTAAGCTTCCTCTGTAAACAGACTTATAGAATATATAGGATAGTTTTAGGATAAGTAGGTTACTAGCATTCAACAGTATTTCTATTCCATGGAATCTTTATTATTACTACTAAGAAGTGAGATAAAGAAGTGAGATAAAGAGAAGTATTCTGATGGCAGTCACCCGCAATAGTTCCAAGTGAAGTTTAGCTATTGATTCAAAAGAAGTTTACTGTGTTTGTCCATTTTTCTCAGCTCCAAAGTACAACAGTTCCATTAGTGTGTTGGAGTCTGAGGATGCTCACGGAAGCAAGCAACAGACCCCTTTTTAATGGCGAGCCAAAGCTTCTTTCTGCTGTCCACATAAAATAGAAGTAAAATCCAAGTTACTATGCTCAAGCATTAGATATTCAAACATCCATAAAGAATTACAACATAGTTAACTTTTACCAATTTTCCCATGAATATACAATATCCCATGAATATACAATATCTTTCCCTGCTTTTGTATTTCAACTTGTTGAAATTATCTGCTATCACCTGATTTTGAAATTAGGAGCTTTTGAGCCAATACACTGAAAACTGTGCTTATTTAGTATTTTGTCTTCTTAACTTCAAATATTGCTTCAAATATTTGTCAAATATTTCTGTACAGTGGTAGAATGCTGCACAACTGGGGCCAAGATATGAAGTAACAATGACTGCTGACATGTTATATGGTTGATTATTCCCAATATGCCAATATATATGCCAGTTGTATCAGGTTTTATTTAAGTTCTTGCTAAATATTAATTTAAATGAATTTACTGTTACATTTCTACCTAGTTTAAGCAATAAGTGGACCTCACTTTTCTTCATGCGTTTAAATTAGGTGATACATATTTATCTCTGCAAATAAATTTAATTGCCAATGGATGTTTTGAGAAAACCTATGAGCAAGTATTAAAAACAGAATCAGGATTCTAAAGAGGCTGTGGCATTCTTAATTGGTTTTATAGACTGAATCCAATTATTCTTTATTGGAAGCTATGCTGTGTAATTCTAGTGTTTGCTATTGGTGCAGACCTTACTTCACTGCTGCAAAAGAGAAAGCATTTTTATGAGGTTATCAAAATATTCTCTATGGAACTGGAAAACTATCTGCATGAATGTCACATACATCATGTTTGCCATTTTGACAAAAAGCCTGGGACCTCCAGGTCTAAAAACCATAAACTGTTACGATTTGAAGAAAAGAGCCAAGTCCATATCACTGAGGACAATAATGCCCCATATCTCATGCAGACCAACACACAGCATCTGCAGTAACACACTCTCTAGCAAGTTACTTTCTCAGCTGCTGAAAACAGCATTTTGTTGGCACTCCAGTTTTAATCCCAAGTGATCTCCCATTCAGGAGAGAGCTTGATGGGGCGCTACTTCGTGGGCAATATTGGTGGTAGGTGGATGGTTGGACCAGATGATCTTAGAGGTCTTTTCCAGCCTTAATGATTCTATGATAGCCAGCAATGGAGACTGAAGCACAGAACTCTAAAGCTAATAGTACAGGTCACTGCTTCTAGGGGTAAGATGAGCTGTGGAAGGAGGCTGAGGATCAGTATTGATTCTTGTCATCTGCAGAGTAGCATAGTCAGTAGTTTACACAAATGTTTGCAATTCTGAAAAGTATAATTCTATAAAGTACGATTGCATGTAATTTAACAGAGATCTGATCAGTCTTCTTGTCCCTGGGCAGTGAGAATTCAATCTTTTACTATTCAAATACTAATTAAAAAAGTCTTTCACTGATCCTACTGATAATAATTTCACTATATCTCTTTTCTTTACAGGACAGAATGTCTTAACATTTAATTACTGTTAACAAGATCTTTATGATAGAAAATTTCACGTACTGTAATAGCATTAGCATATTAAATGTAATTGCCAGGTGGCCCTCTTAGGGTTACTGTTTCCAATTGGAGCCTATTCAGCTTCTTCCTTTCTGTCATTTAACCATCATTAAATATAGAAAATCATTCCTTTTACTCCTTTCTGTGGCAGACTTGCAGCTGAGGTAGAGTAAGTAGCTATTTCATTTTATTTGATCAATAGAAATTTGATCTGACTGCATTCTGATTTGGAATGGTCTGAAATATGAGTTAAATCAAAGTCAAAATAACCACAGAAATAGTTACTTCTATGTAGAAATAATTAAATCAGAAACTATTCAATTTTTCTTCCTTTCAAGATGATCACGTGTAGGAATTTTCTCATAAGAGGCTGGAGTTTACTATTGCTTTAAATTTCTAACAATCTGCTTACACTTTAGAAGGGCATCCTTGACTAATACATGGAAGCAAACTTTTAAAAGTCATTCTTAATTTCATAAAATATGACCAAAATTGGTATTCTACAAGCCCCTTTTACTGAGTGAACATACTTCAGCCTTTCAGTATGTAGTAGTGAGTTTCACTGCTTCTCTGGTTAAAATAGTAAAAATGGGATGGGAAATTGTTTTCATAAAAACAGCAGGTAATATTCCCCATGCTGCAAAGCTGTCAAGAAGCTTCTGACACTTGTAAGAAGTGAACAAAACATTGATATCACCAAGCTTCATCACAAGAGGTTACTTTTTAGTTGCACTGATAATTAGGATTAACATCGAACCATTGTTTTGCTGTGTTTTAATTAGCGGTTCTGCCAAGGTTAAGACATAAAGTATGTGATGTTGCCATGCATAGCTGCTTTGCTATTATTTTTCCCAGTCTCATTTGCTTTGTTGAAGAATAACATATAAGTTCACTTGGCCCTGCAATACAAGCATAGCAACTTACATTTTTAGGTGGCACAGCCCATGCTGATTTAGAGTAAGGAAATACTCGCGTCTTTTTTATACCTGATTTGGTCTGCACATTATAGGAATCCTTAAGGAAGCAATGAATGCTTTGCTTTCAGGAGGTGCCAGCTTTAGAGCACAAGGTCGTGTTTGTATCAAGGAAGCACTCATGTAGTTCTAAGAGATGATGTACCAGCCTGCAAAAGCACTGCATGCATAGACAAAAGGTCTTGGCTTTGGTGTCACAAAAAGAAAGTCAAAACAGTACAATACATGGTATAACTTGATAATAGCAAAGATTCCTTTTTTTCCCTAGTCTTAAGGATTGTTATTTAAGCTCATTTTAGTTTATACTTTTTGTAAGGAAAACTTTTTTTTCAGCAATTCTCTACAATGTCATCATTTATATCTTTGCACTTTAGAGAAGTTGTTCTTCACGCAAATGTATGTATTTGATTGTGCGGAGGAGACAGGCCTATTATTTTTTCCTCTCTTTTTTATCATAAGATTTTCCAGATGTGTCAATTTGAACAAATGTGACAAAGACTTTGATGGTTAAAACAAATTAATTATAGCATGTGTTCTATAATTGTAAAATATGGAGATGAAGATTGCCATGAAAACACTGATTCTCTTTATGTGAAGGAGATTATTGTTAAAATGTTTTTTTACGTCATGTCATTAAGACATCACAAAGCTGCTTCTCTCTGTATGCCCTGGTGACTGCAGCTCACCCAGGCACTCATGAACACCAGCTGAACCTTTCCTAGCAAGCTAGGGCTGGTGCCTCAGCCTTTGTATGGGTATCACAGTGGCAAAACACACTATCACCATCCTCACCAGCCTTGTTGAAAGGAGACAAAGGAAGCAACTGCCTTAAACTTACAATTTGGATTCACCACTCTCTTTTTGATAAGGACTGATTACAAAAGTGATGTGTTCCATCACCATATTCAGACAGACTTTATCTTGGAAATATCCAAAGCCTTTTGGGAATTTTTTTCCTGCGTAGTAAGTGTGTAAAGTTCAGCAAAGTGCATTAGTCTACAGACAGAATACACACAACTGCCCTTACTGTGACAGCAAAGAAACAATGTCCCCAGGTATCTCGTTTATGAATAAGCCCAGACCTACTAGGAATAAAAGTAAAATATGCTTCACTTCTTTCACTGTAGAGCAAGAAAAGAAGGATTTGCTTATGGAGATCATTCTAGAAACTTCAGTACCTCTGAGTTCCTAAAATGGCCATTACCAACAAATTTTGTTATGAAGAAATATAAATAATGGTAAAAGCTTAGAGGGCCTGAAAACTACCATATTTTACAGCATAATATAAATGAGCGTGCCAAAGGAAGCAGAAAACTCATATAAGACCATTAGTACTACTGCTCAGTATCTTATATTGTAAATAGCTAGAGAGGAGCATGAAGGCCTGGCTTTGTTTTGACTGTGGGCTATGGTTACAGATGGGCAAAAAATTACCAAAGCCCAACGTGATATTCTGAGTTCACAAGCCAAAGCATTTGTAACCAATTCAGAGACTGGAGATAAAGAGAGGACAGACTAGAAGAGAGTATTTTGACAAACAAACAAACAAACAAACTTTTTCTATAAGTTCATTAAAATTAAAAAGTTAAAAAGCAAAACAATTATACACCCAAAGGAAACAAAGAAGTCTAATTCCCACATAAAATGCTGAAATTAGATTATTTAACAAACAATGGGAATGTATATAACCATTTTTTTTAAAAGAGCAAGCTATGAATTCACTAATTTACTAGCCCAGTAATACAGAAATTGTAACATGAAGAGTTATTTCAGAATTTTCAAAAGGATATAATAAATAGACAGAAAAAATATATATATAATTCAGAAAAGGAAAATTTGTTCCACACATTAACTAAACTTTCATTCTGAGCTTTGTACTAGCCTTCTCAACATGATGAGGAAATAATTTCCTCTCCTGAAGGAGAGGGAGAAGGATAGAGGAGATTTGTACTGAAAAGTCTATAATCTCAAGAATATGAAAGAGACAACAAGTTTTTATTATCTTTAGTGCTAGCAGTTTTCACAGAAAAAATATAGATTTTCAATAAAATATCCTAAGTATATGTTCAGTAAGTTATAATTTAGCAATAATAGAAAACAACTGTCTATCAATAGATTTCCACTTTAAAGGCAAGTTTAACCTTTATTTTATTTTATTTTACAGATACTGTAAAAGTTCAAAGCAGGAAAGATTCATTTCACCATCCCAGAGTTCTTTGCTATTTTTTTCCCCAACAAATTGAGTTGTAAGTCATTTTCAGGTGTTTCCTCCGATAAGCTTAGGCAAGTGTAATTTCATGCAGTGCAATTCAGACTTACATTCCTGCTGTGAAAGAGAGCTCATCAGTTTGCTTTCTGGACAGAAAGGCAAAACCCTTCAGAATTACTTAATGTCAGTTATATTTTCTTTGCAGTGCTATGTAACTCTTTCCTAGGAATGGAATGTACCTCATGCTTCCATCCATTCAGGGCTAAAACCAACAATATAATTTTAACAATGACAGAATCACAGAATTGTAGGGGTTGGAAGGGATGTCGAGAGATCACCTAGTCCAACCTCCCTGCCAAAGCAGGATCCCTAGACCTGGTTGCACAGGTAGGCGTCCAGGCGGGTCTTGAATACCTCCAGACAAGGAGACTCCACAGGCTCTCTGGGCTGCCTGTGCCAGTGCTCCATCACCCTCACTGTGAAGAAGTTCCCAGGCATATCTGTGTGGAACTTTCTATGCTTCAGTTTGTGGCCATTTCCCCTCGTCCTATCACCATGCACCACTGAGAAGAGTCCAGCCTGTTCCCTTTGCCTCCCACACCTGAGATTTTTATAAGGGCCATGCTAATCTTCTCTGTATCATTCCAATTTTAGTATATGTGCTGCCAAAGCAAGCACAAAGTTTTTATTAGTATTTAGAAAGTTACATGCATAGGAACAGCACTATTTTAATATCACAGATAAGTAAATGCTCTGTTTAGCCAAAGAATGGAGTCAGCGGTGAAAGTTTTTATCCTGCAGTGAGCTCTGAATGGAGAGAATACTTTGCAAGACTGGGGCTATAGCATAGCCATTTTCAGTCTGATATCAAACTGCAGACTGAAAATGAAAAAGACTATATTTTCTTGCCCAAGCTGAAGACATCAGGCTTGTCTGTAAGAAGATTATGTTCTGATTGTTTTAGTAATCCTTATTTCATTGTAAATGCTCACAGTTCAAGGCAAGTTCTATGTATATTAAATTGCTCCCTATCCCATTTCCTACTGTTACATGTAGTTATAATGAGCAACTTCCCTATGCATCACCCAAAAACCTTCCTACATATGTGAATTCAAGACCTGATAATAGTAAGGAAAGAGTCGTCAAATGAGCATTCAGAAGTTTCTGCTCTACTACTGGACTCAAAGAGGGCTTTTCACAGGAGATACTCTTCATTTTGGGCACTGGGATGAGCAAGGGAAAATAGTATAGTTATTTTGGTTGGACAAAGATAGATTAAAAAAATTCTAGACAAAAACAGCTAAATGTGTAATTGTGCACACACTGCAGCCATGCTACTCACTCCTTACAGATGTATAACAGTGTTTCAGCCTGAAGAAAAGAAAACTCAGAGGACAACTCATCACTATGTTTTGGCATTTAAAGGATGACTACAAAGAAGATGGAGACTCCTTTTTTTACGAGGAGCTGCATGGAAAAGAAGAGAGGAAATGGGTGCAAGTTGCACTGGGGAGATTCTGATTGAGCATAAGTGTAGAATTTTTTACTGTGAGGAAAATTCAATTACTGGAATAATTTCTCCAAGGATATGGTGTATTCTCTAGCACTTGAGAATTTTAAGGTTCAGCTAAACAAGGTGCTGGACAATCTTGTCTAGGTCTTGTTTTTACCGTGAAAGGTTGGACCCAGTGATCTCTGAGTTCCATAGGCTTTTCTATGATTCACTTCTCTGCAAGCTATTTTTTTCACTTTTCATTTATTTCTCATATCATTGCCATTGGTCACAAACCTCCTATATATAGTCACTTCTTTTGTTGCTTTATCTGTCTTCTTTTTCAGAGAATTTTCATACAGTTCCTGCCAGTACAAGTGGTTATATCACTCTCAAAAACATTTTGTCTCCATGCATTATAGTAGCCTCTATTATATTACAGTTCTTTGAACACTAAAAGCATAAAAGCTTTCAAGTCAGTTGACTCCGTTGAGGTTGCATTTGCCTATTCCACCAGGCATTGTATACGTATAGCATAAAGCAGAAGATAAGTGTTTAGACTGCAGTGGTCCTTATCTTTCTCTGACTTCATGTGATACTTCTATAGAATGTTTGCTTGGTTGTCTAGAGGAGTTTCGATGTATTGCTCTTTGTTGTGATTTTCTTGCCTCTTTAAATAATAGTCCTATTTCAAAATTTGATGGAGCGTTAAATTCCTTTTTCAATGGAGAGCAGTTACTTACTGGAAAATATTATTTTCTCTAGCTTATTTAATTATTTATTTTTTTAATAAGAGCCCTTATGATAACCTCATATTTAGATTCTTAAGTTTAATCATATGGATAAAGAGGGGCTGATTACACAGTTTGTCCCATGTCAATTCTCAGAATTCTTTAAGTTCTTGCTGGTTTTGAAATTATCCAAAGATTTAGCTCTGTTAGAAGTTTGTAGCTTTTTGTAAACCTTGGCCCACATTCCTGGATGAATTTTTCACATAAATTATGGATACTTTGTAATTTATCATCTGCTTCTCTTAATGCCCACATTCTACTCATCATTTACAAAAAGAAAAAAGAAAAAAATGCTCAAAAATTGGCATCAAGTATAAAGAAAATAAAACTTAAATTGAATAACACTGTAGGGAAAAAGTTAACATGCCAGGGAATTCAAAGAGATTGGGCCTGTTAAATGAGAAGAACTAAGTATATATGGTGACACTCTTTAGGTAAAGCTCAAAATTTGCAAATCCTTTTCCTCATCTTTGAGACATAAGTGCCTTTTTATGTTCTTTGTAAGGTTTCATATGTACTGTCTAATACAAAGCTGTTCCAAAAATAATCTATTTTCATAGAATCATAGACTCATAGAATCCTTAGAGTTGGAACGGAGCTCTGAGGGCCATCTAGTCCAACTCCTCTGCAACAAATAGGGACGTCCACAGCTAGATCAGGTTGCCCAGGGCCTGATCCAGCCTCACCTTGAACATCCCCAGGGACAGGGCATCTGCCAAATCTCTGGGCATCCTGTTCCAGTGCCTCATCACTCTCACTATAAAAGACTTTTTCCTTATATCCAACCTAAATCTACCCTCTTTAAGCTTGAAGCCATTTCCCCTTGTTCTATCACCACAGACCCTGCTAAAGAGTCTGTCCCCTTCTTTCCT